>JAQPZY010000972.1:520000-869852 GCA_029931535.1 Margaritifera margaritifera | reverse complement strand
TCAACAAGCAATTTATTACTAGATAATTAAAATGAAAAATCAAAAAGTCACTTACAGTAATGTGTTTTGAAATCCTAATAATCCAATAAGAATGATTGTTCTAATCACAAGTCCTAAATATAGAATGTTCCGAATTCACGGCTGTGTCCTTGAATGTTATGATGTGCTAATGGTCTCCAAAGTCCTGATGTACTAGTAATCTTGATGTGCTGATGTCAAAATGAAGTATTCCAAAATCTCTGAATAAGTTCACTTAAATTCCAAAATCATCAATTAAAAATCCAAAATCCAAAAGTTTATGAGCACTGTTATAATCCAATGAATATTTAAAATAATTCCTCTCTTAGAATTTGGAATGAATTTTCACAACTGTAATAGCTCTTTACAAGACTGATGGTAATGTCAAAACTGAATAAATGTCCACCAAACATGGTATATATAAAGATTGGTCACATGACAGAATGTTCTAGAACATGAGTCATCTTAATGGAATTTTACTTGTAAACAAAAATCAACCTTGACCTTCAAATTGAGAAAACATATTGATCAAAACAACCTAATTCAAGGACACTAGTTAAACATGTTTTTCCTGATAAGAAATTAAGCAAATATTAAAGTGAAGAAACATTTATAATTTCCTAAAATATTTATAATATTATATAAACATCATACATAACACCTCCCCTCATAAAGAAAAAGAAAGATTTATATAATAAAGCTTTCTTTTGAATATACATCTAATACTATAATAACCAAAATTACATAAGAACATGTTTTATGATACTGGACTTAATTACATCAAGCAATATTACATTTCTAGGCACGTGAGAGTGCATCTGCAATCACATTGTCTTTTCCCCTGATGTGTTTGATGTCAATGTTATATTCCTGCAATATCAAACTCCATCTCAACAATCTCCGATTTTTATCTTTCATTTTGTTGATGAAAGTAAGGGGATTGTGATCACTGTACACAATAATTGGAGAAAGAGCTGAGGTAACATACACTTCAAAATGCTGTAAAGCCAATATCAAAGCCAAACATTCCTTCTCAATTGTGGAATAATTTTTCTGGTGCTTGTTTAGTTTTTTAGAAAAATAACACACAGGGTGATCCACACCACTTTTGTCTTCCTGAATCAATACTCCACCAACCCCTACATCACTTGCATCAACAGATAATTTAAATGATTGGCTAAAATTTGGTGCAGAAAGAACTGGTGCATTCTTAAGCATGGCCTTTAACTTGTCAAAAGATTCCTGACACTTGTCAGACCAATAAAATTTGGCTTTCTTACTCAATAAACTTGTCAAAGGTTCAGCAATTTTGGAAAAATTGGAACAAAATTTCCGATAATATCCAGCCATACCTAGAAATCGCATCAGTTGCTTTTTACAAATTGGAACTTGAAATTCAGAGATAGCTTTGACCTTAGCTTCTATAGGTTTAACTTGACCTTGTCCCACAATATGTCCTAAAAATGTGACACAAGCATGGCAAAACTCACTTTTGCTCAAATTAATTGTCAGATTCGCATCGCTGAGTCGATCGAAGAATTTTCGAATGGTTTCCAAATGATCTTCCCAGGTGTTGTTGTAGATAATGACGTCATCGATATAAGCGTCACAATTATCAAGACCAAATGTTATCATGTTCATCAACGTTGAAACGTTGCAGGCGAATTTTTCATTCCAAACGGCATGACTTTATATTGATAAAGTCCATCTGGAGTTACAAATGCTGAAATTTCTTTTGCCCTTTCCGTCAGTGGAATTTGCCAGAATCCTTTTAAAAGGTCAAACTTGGTGACATATTCCGCATTTCCAATTTTATCAATGCAATCGTCCATTCTTGGGATTGGAAATGAATCAGTTTTTGGTGACACTGTTGACTTTTCTATAGTCAGTACACATACGGAATGTATTATCTGGCTTGGGAACAAGAATACATGGTGAACTCCAGTTACTTTTACTTGGTTCTATGAAATCATTCTCCAGTAAATACTGAATTTCTTTCTTCAGATAGTTCTGTTTGAGAGGATTCATCCTATAAGGATGCTGTTTCACAGGCGCAGAATCTACAATGTCAACGTCATGATAAATTTTACTTGTTCGTGTTGGAACATCAGGAAACAAGTGCTCATAGTCATGTAATAGCTGTTTTAGTTCATTTCTTTCCTGTTGTTGTAGATGTGAAAGTTTCTGGTCTAGGTTGTTCAATATTTCTGAATTCCGAAGATTGGTTATACCAGAGTCACTATAGTCTGATCGTACTCCATCGTTGATATCTTCACTGTGTGGGACAGGTACAACTAAATTAACAGAATAATTAGCTGAGCTATCTCTGTCAAAATATTCCTTTAACATATTTATATGACAAAGTTGTTTCTGTTTCCGTCTCCCAGGAGTGTTAATGATATAATTTAAGTCATTTACTTTCTTTTCAACGGTATAAGGACCATAAAATTTAGCCTGAAGAGGATTCTGAGGTATGGGAAAGAGAGCCAGAACTTTGTCACCAGGTTTAAAACTCCTTTCCTGTGAATTTCTGTCATACCTTAATTTCATTTTTGACTGGGTATTGTGAAGATTAGTTCTTGCTACTTCACAGGCCTTTGACAACTTGTATTTGAAATCAGAGACATAATCAAGAAGATTAATCTTTGAATCTTCATTTGAAAGAAGTTTCTCTTTCAATAATTTCAATGGTCCACGGACAGTATGACCAAAAACTAGTTCAAAGGGACTAAAACCCAACGACTCTTGAACTGATTCCCTAACAGCAAACAACAACAAATGAACACCCTCATCCCAATCCTTTTCTGTATCAAAGCAATATGATCGAATCATATTCTTCAAAGTTTGATGAAATCTTTCCAAAGCACCTTGACTTTCAGGGTGATAGGCAGAAGATTTAAACTGTTGGATGCCTAATTCATGCATAACTTGTTGGAAAATTCCAGACATAAAATTTGACCCTTGATCCGACTGGACAGATTTGGGAAGGCCAACAAGTGTAAAAAACTTCACCAAAGCTTTCACAATAGTTTTAGTTTTTATATTTCTCAGAGGAATTGCCTCTGGAAATCTTGTAGATGTACACATGATGGTCAACAAGTATTGGTTGCCTGACTTGGTTTTAGGTAAAGGACCAACACAGTCTACCATTATTCTACTAAATGGTTCATCAAATGCAGGAAATAGGTTGCAGATGAGCCTTAGGTATCTTCTGATTGGGTTTTCCTACCATTTGACAAGTGTGACAAGATCTGCAGTATTTAGAAACATCACTTTTGAGTTTCGGCCAATAAAAATGATTCAAGATCTTGTGATAAGTCTTACGGACTCCTAAATGACCAGCCAAAGGAGTTTCATGGGCTAAATTAAGAATTTCCTGTCGATATGACTTAGGAACAACAATTTGATAGCTCACTGACCACTCGTCACCAGCGGGTACATCAGGTGGTCTCCATTTCCTCATAAGGACCCCATTTTTCACAAAGTAACACACTGGAACTTGTGTGGCTTCAGTTTCACTAATAGCCCTCTGAAACAAACAAGATATCTCGGGATCTTGCTCCTGTTCAACGACAAGGGATTGTCGTTTGTCACCCTGATTAGAACAAAGAGAATGAGTTGCCAAAAGAGGATCACTGTGATCAATACCATTTGATTGATCAATACCTGAGGAAAAAGTGACCTCATCAAAAGACTGACCAATACATGTGTCAGCTAAAGGAATAATATCCTGATCAACATCACTCTCAAGAGCTCTTTTTGCCATAGCTCTAGTAACTGCACAAGCAGGGTACAAATCAGGGATTTCAGTTTCGACAGGATCAACTTTCTGATCCAAACAAGGCTTGTCAGTTACAAGTGGATTAACCACAACCTTATCTCCAGCTAGGTCATTGCCTAGTAATAAATGAACACCCTCTATGGGTAAAGAAGTCACTGCCCCAACAGTCACAGGTCCAGAAACTAAGTCTGATGCCAAATTTACACAATGAAGAGGAACATTTACAAAGCCGCACTCTACTCCCTGAACAAGAACACTTTCACTTGAAGAAGACTCCTCAGACAAAGGCAAAGTACCTGATAATAAAAGACTCTGAGAAGCTCCAGTGTCCCTTAATATTTTAATTGGGATAGGTTTGGCAGAATCACCAATAAGTGATATAGAACCTTCTGACATGAATGGTTCATAAGCCTCCAAAATAGAATCAGACTGGGGTTTGTTTGACCCAACAAATGTATTGCTTTCAATACAAGACCGTGACCTTGACCTCGTAGAAATAAGAGCATTTGGAAAAGCTCTGTCTTTTCTCTGTTGCTTATTTTTCAACTTGAAGCAATCAGAAATAACGTGCCCTTTCTTTTTACAATAAGTGCACGTAGGAAGAGATAAGGATTTCTGATCAGTCTTATCAGATGTTTGATTCCTAACAGTTGTGCTGTTGTGAAATTTGGAAGTACTCGAATGAGATTGAAATGGTTTTTTACCAGAAAACTGCTGAGAGGACGACTTATTGCCAAATGAAATTTTGTGAGTCAAGGAATAATCATCAGCCATACGAGCAGCATTTTCCAAAGTTTCCACATTCTGCTCGTCAAGATAGGTTTTAACATCACTATGGATGCACCTCTTGAACTCTTCAATTAATACGAGCTGTCGGAGGTTATCATAATCTTGATCAACTTTCTTGGCTGAGCACCACCTATCAAATAGTTGTTCTTTATCCCTTGCAAATTCGACATGAGTTTGTCCAGTTTCTTTTCTACAATTCCTAAACCTTTGTCGATATGCCTCTGGTACCAACTCATAAGCTTTCAAGATGTACTCCTTAACCACATCATAATCAGTGCTTTGTTGTACTGACAGTGAAGTGTAGACTTCACGAGCTTTGCCAATAAGTACACTTTGTAATAACAAAGTCCAATGCTCTCTGGGCCATTTCAAGTTTTCAGCTATTTTTTCGAAATGAAGAAAGTATTTATCTACTTCTTTTTCCTGAAAAGGGGGTACTAACCTAATATATCTAGTAACATCAAAACCTGGACTTGTGTTTAAAGGAGTGGAGTGTGCTCTGTTTGCCAGTTCTAATTCTCTTAACTTAAATTGCATTTCCCTTTCTTCTCTTTGCATCTGCATCTGCATTTGTATTTGTCTCTATTCTTTCTCTCTCTCCATCTGCATTTGTCTCTCTTCTTTCTCTCTCTCCATCTGCCTCTCTTCTTTCTCTCTCTCCATCTGTATCTGCCTCTCTTCTTTTTCTCTCTCCATCTTCCTCTCTTCTTTCTCTCTCTCCATCTGTATCTGCCTCTCTTCTTTCTCTCTCTCCATCTGTATATGCCTCTTTTCTTTTTCTCTCTCTCTCTGAATCTGAAGCTTTGCCAACTCTAAATCCATCTGGTTCTTTAACTCTAATTCCCTTAATTTCCTGTCAGAACCAGATACAGGCTTTCTCTTCAAACTTAAAGCACTATTTTCAAAAATTCCCTTTCCTACTAAATACTGAATTAAAATAATCTTTATTTCCTGTTTTGTCAATGATACTTTTGCCTCAGATAGACTGTATTTTCTGGCAAGCTCGAGCAACTCATCCTTTCTCATGCACTCTAACCCCTCCTGGGTAGGTTTTGAAATGAAATTCTGAACATTAGATGCCATAAATGCTTGTTGGTTTCACACACAAAAAAATTTCTCTATATAAAATCTTTGCCAAAGACAAAAAAAAATTCTCTGAGACAAAATCAATATGAATTTCAAAAATAACTTTAATATCTCTAATATGCTTTAAAGAAATTCAGATCCCCTAACGACGAGCCCCCAATTTCTGTTTAACGACTCTATGGTCATAAAGAAAAATGCGTAACAGAAAGAAAGTGAACCCAACAAACTCACGTAAAAAATTCAACAAACAATTTATTACTAGAATAAGTTAAAAATGAAAATTCCAAAAGTCAACTATACAGAACTGTGTTTTTGAACAATCACTAATAACATCCAAATAAGACATGATTGTTACTAATCACAAGTTCCTAAACTATAGAATGCGTGTCCGAATTCACGTTGCTGTGACCTTGAATATTTATGATGTGCTAATGGTCTCTCAAAGTCCTGCATAGTACTAGTAATCTTGATGTGCTGACATGTCAAAATTGAAAGTATTCAAAAAATCTCTGAATAAGTTCACCATTAAAATTCCAACAAGATGCATCGAATTAACAAATAAGATCCCAAAATCCAAAAGTTTGTGAGCACACTGTTATAATCCCAATGAATACACTTAAAAATAATTTCCCTCTCTTAGAATTATGGAATGATTTTTCACAAACAGTTAATAGCTCGTTAACAAGACTGATTGGAAATGTCAAAGACTCGAATAAATGTTCCACCAAACATGGTAAGTTATATAAAATGATATGTCACACAAAGACACGAAATGTCTCTAAGAACATGTGTCCATCTCTAATGTAATTTTTACACTTGTAAAACAACCAATCAACCTTGACCTTCACAAATTGAGAAAACGATATTGATACTAAAACAACCTAATTCAAGGAAACATACTAGTTAAACATAGTTTGTTCCCTGCTAAGAGATAATAGTCAACATTAGAATAAAGTGGAAAGCGAAAACATTTATAATTTCCTACAAATATTTATAATATTATATAAAACTCATACATAACAGTACTTTTTTTGGCGGCCGACTGGCATAGCCGAATCAGCCCGAGATGTCCGTCGAGGAGTCCCCTAAGGGGTGACTTTCGGAAATATGGTTTTCCATTTTTGCATCAAATTAGGTAAACACTTGTCTTAAGTCCTCGGTGATACTGGCCGAGGCATCCATCGTGCAAAGGGTTGTGCGAAAGAAAAGACGAAGATGTAAGTGGTACAACGGAGAAGGAGAACTCGTTCACGGTTGAGATATTTGTCGTGGTGGTCTTGCGGGTGTACGATTTGTGGTCCTAGCCTCAGTTACCCTCTCTTGCGGCTCGGATGCTAGTGCGTAAGAGGACAGTGGTTTTCTTCTTATCTTAGCAAGAACTTCTTCTTTTATTCTGGTGTGGATGTGGTTTTCCTTTTTCTCATTTGGACTTTTCTTCTTTTTGGGTGCATTGGGAGTTTTATGGCCTTGGGGACACTTAGGATCCACATTTCAAAGCGGGAAACGAATCATGACCCCTCCAAAAGAACCCGCTTCCACCAGCGAGTTAAAATGATTTGTAGTTTTCAGTCCGGATGAATCGAATTCATGTCATTCATCTAGTTTGAGTGCCAATGCCCCTTAATGTTTTTTTGAAAAAAACGTTGAGTTTGATGAGGGAAAATGTGAATCGAATAGCCATTTGCACGTAATAGGACCGTGCTAGTCACAAAGGTAAACCAGTCAGAACTAGACTTTCTTTCAGACCTTCGCTTCTCACAAATGAAAAGCACGTACTTGTTGCATTCTTTTCGACGGCCTGAATGTCCATAGCAAAAGTGCACGAATCATTTTACGCCGAAGGATTGGAGGTTTGATAATGCGACATCCAATCTCATCAAAAGAGTAGTGAGACAGAAAATGAGAAAACATAGTGGCAGTTTTTAAATAGGGGTGTTTGTCTCACTATGTAAATAATTAGGCTGAAGGAGAGGAACGTGTCAAATAGAACAAGAAAATAACCACCTTCTGAGACAAACCAAGGGTGAAACAATTAGAGCACGAAATCTTACAAATAGTCATGACAGTCGGTGGGTTTTAATTCGATGACGTAAAATACTCGGTGAGGGGTTTGAGTAGCGGCATCGCGTCGTACGCATAACTTGAGCCAAGGGACACCTAACTGTTTGGCTAAACACTATGTACTTAGAGATTATGTTCTCTGGGGCTTTTAAACAATAAAACCACCGTAATGAGCGTTGAGACTAATTAGTCCGATGGCGCATTCAACTTATAGTTGAAAAATAAAATTTCTTGAGTAATTTACAACAAGAACTAGCATTACGATAGGTGTACTTTTCGTGTAAGCAACCAAAAGTGTTGAATTTCTTCTTCTTGGTCATCTCTCCATAACAATCACAAAAAATAAAAACAAGATGGGTCTAATTGAACTCTAACGTCAGACACGCATATCCATGCGATCTTCATTCTCTCGTGATGAATACCCATCCACAACATTGAAAAATAGATTTTCTTCTCTCCTGACTTTCTCTTACATATAACGTGTTAGAGACTATTTGGCCACTCTTTAGTAACACCCACCCGATATACGATCTTTGAGGAGGTGTATGATCCGAAACAAATTCAGACTATTGTTGATCTACGATCAACACGTTTGAGACAAATTCGCTTCGTTTTACACTGAACCACTCGGTACCAGCAATCAACAAGTTAAAAAGAGATGGCGCAGAAACGACAAGCAGGTTCCAACTTTGACGATCTAACTTTTTTCGTCAATCACTATGATAACTAGAAGCGGAACAAGAAGAGGCATACGAGGCGAAGAAGATGATGTAAGCTATGTTCCTGAGAGGTAAGAAGACATCTTTTTTTTATTTTCTTGAGATAATAAATCAAAAAAAACCCAAGACATTTTTATTCGTTTCATACACGTTGTATTTATTTCTTCTTTTTTGTCAAAAACAAACCTAACACAACGACACAAAACAACGAGTTTTTTTACAAGTCCTGAAGGACAAATATGCAGACCGCGAAAAAATGGTCAGGAGATAACAATAGATATATAAGGCTACCACTAAAAAGAAATGAAAGTTCTCGTAATAAAAACAAGTCATATGTCTCTAACAACTTTCTGCGTGTGTGTAGTAAAAGGCAAGGCACCCCATGCACTGGTGGTAATTATTCTTCTTGACATCTGTGGTGGTGGAAGAAGAAATTGCAAATGTCTCTGACGGTAAGGAGGGGGAGTGTTCCCAAGCAAGGGTTGTACATTTCGGACAGACGACAACGTAGTGGTACTTACACCCTGCTGCTTGTAGAAGGTTTCTTCATCCCATTGAAGGTTTCATAAGAGGTCCAATGTTTTTTGTGCGTAACTTAGGTTCCCCATTTCACTTAGAATTGGCTACACTTAGATGTGTGTAAGGCCAGAATCTTGGGACAAACTGTGTTACTTCCTGTTAGCCAAACAGTAACAAAACCAACACTTTTCCACGTACACGTACATTTAATCATTTCCAACCGAGAAAGTGTTGTGGGCGCATTCCAACTAAACAAGAGCAAACAACTTCTTCAAACTGTGTCAAGGCAAGATAAATTTTGACATGATGTCTTCTTCTAAAACGGAGGTACCCCACCACACTTGTCAGAATGTTCAACACCACTAACTCAACACTATGCGAGTATAATTTTGTCATTCGTGTAACCGATAAAGCATAAATGCTCAAAGTTGTATGTTTTTTTTTAATAATTTTATGATGAGGTATTATATCAAAATAGTACCAAAAAACAACGTACGGATGTCCTCCCAAAAGAATCCAATAGGCAAAGCACTTGTCCTCCAAAAAATAAACTCCACAACGAATGTATCCTGGCAAAACGAAATCCAAGAAAGGTAGGTCACTAAAACAACACACTGCATAGCATCTCAAGAATACAACTGGTAAAACAGGTTCTTGTATCAAGTCTTTACATAAACTCCTCTAAGGTCTGAACACTATCGTTGGTACTTCCTTCATCCACGTAATAAAACGGACGTTTTAACAAGTGAAGTACCTACAGATCACTAGGCAAAATGGAGAGCTTTTTATAGGGTGAGGGTTTCCTACAAGGGGCGGTATCTTTGGTGGTGGTTATTTTATCAATCCAGGTATCTTTTGTAGATAAGGATCTATTCCCGGGATATCTACAGATGAAAGGTTGGTTCTCCAAGAATCTTTCTCTTACTGACAGTTTTTGGGAAGCTAGGTCATACCTTAAAAAAATCGAAGAAATGACTTGAAGTTTGCGATTTTCACTTGGAGGATTTCTTGACAAACACTTAACTCGGTAAAATTAATTGCCAATACTCCGCAACCAACACAAAGCAAAACCACTAATAATGTACTTTGACGGATAAAGCGGATTTACCGGTCTTGGAAAGAAGGTACACATCTCTTTTTGTGTTTCTTAACGATAAAACACGTGATATGTTTTTATTCTTATCAAAATCAGATAATTCATGATACTGTGAAAGTCACGGTAGTTAAGTGCAAAAAAAACAAGTGTCGAGGAATCTGACATTAGAGTTTTTGGTTTTCAACTTGGAAATCTTGGACAAACCTCCTTTGTACAATGCGTACTAACTATCGCATACTTCGAAGGCAAGTCACAAAATTTACCATCTTCAAAACCATAGGGACAAAAAAAACTGTTAAATTGGAGGGTGGCGGAGCGTTTCTCGTCAGCTCCAACAGGTAAACCCACAAAATGTAATCTTCTTGTACAAGAGTAACCTCCGACATGTTTTTTTTTTTACTTCTTGGCATCTTGGCTGATCGCGTACCCGTAACTCATTCTGAGAGCCACAAATGTGTAAGAACTGACAGTGCGGAGCACCAATCATCGGACAATGTTCAAATGTAGAGACTTAGTCGGTAATAGCTCCCCATTGATAGAAGTCTCACACCGCAACTGAAAACCATCTGAACATTTAATACTCCTTCTCCCAAGTAGTATAAATCACATGATCTTGCTAAAGCTTTGTCAAAGTGGATTTGTTAGTGCTAAACATTTAGGCCACTTGTCATTGAACGATCCTCGAGTCGATTATCATACTTGGAAATAACCAGGCAAAGCCGACACGGATATCGTCAAATTCTTTTATGACATCGTCACAGGTACGTTCTAGCAAGTGCTCTTACACCACATAAAGAACAAAGGTCGTCCTGGCAATCATCTAACAGGGACGGCGTGGAGCATCACTTGGCTGCATCGAGACGATGTCCAAGCGCGTACGAGCACTCCGTCTGATCGTGTAGTAATCGATGCACGTCCAACAGACATTACGCGAGCACACACGTCTGCGTCGACAATGGCACTTGCATCGCACTCCAAGTCGCAATGAACATGGAGTTCACAACCACTGAAGAGTTTCTCCCTCGGTTGGCGGTGGGTGGCAAGATAATTCTTATTACATCCTTTGGTAGGTGGACAGGATGACAAAATTACTCATCTTTTTATTCTTCTTCTTTGCTCGGATCTGCTCCACGTTAGACAAGTACAGAATGACACATTGGTTACATTTTAGGAAGGGGTGCCCTTAAATTTAAACTGCAGATACGGAGCGGTGGTATCGTAATGTAAAGTGGTGTGTGATCTGGAAGTCTCTAACAATCCGCTTCTGGTACACGATTTGGCTACATCGTTTTTTGAGTAAAGGACGAGTGACAATTTGATGATTAGCGTAACAGTACAGATCTGATGAGGTTTCTAACAAAGTGCACGTACAGAAAGTCTTCCACACTTGTCCACACAGTACCAGCAAAGGTCATATTTTCAAAACCGATCAAATGTAACCACTTGGCTGGTTATGGGATGCCTGCTATGTTGCAATCCATGGAGTACCTGCTTCGTTTCGTTCTTTGGCTCGTATCCGACTGTCGAATGTTATTCCAAGCTCTTTTCCATTTTCTTTGCTCTCGTTCTTGTTGTCCATAGCCCGATCTTCCCACCCACGCACAATAGCCCGAGCCGAAGCACATCTGGAGTCTCTAGAGTATTTGTCGATTCCTTGGCACGCGCGAAAACCCCTTAACGTAAATTCGACAACTCGCGTTAGGCGTCACTCCTCGAATATCGATGCCAGCCAGTAACGGTTACACTACTTTACGTCCACATTCCTCAAGGAGGTGAAAACGTGTAGTTCAAGTAAAGTAGTGGCACTTATCTCCATCGGTGATATGGTAAACATAGTCGATTCGATTGTCATTGACCATGTTCTCATTTGGAAACAAGACTTTGTTCTCTGGCCGTTAAAATCTTCCTGGGTGCTTGAACTACGATCCAAACAACTGGAAAATTCTCTTCAAAATGTTCATGATGCAAATGGGCCAAGAATCTCAATCGAGATTCGTCTTATCTTGTGCTACCACAATGTCGTTATCAAACATTCAAATATAACAGAATCCCACAAATTCGATGCTAATGAAGTACCCCCTGCCGCTTTCTCTGTGAGGTACATTAGGACTTGAAAGTCTTTTACAAAGTTGAACCATGTGTTGAGTGGTAAGCTGTAAGTTTTAAAATTTTCGAGAGCTAAGTTCAGCGCAATTTTTTGAGTCTCTTAGAAATCCTATAGTAAAATTTTCAGGAAGGAGTAGCGACCAAGGTAGTAAGTAGTCTTAATTTTGGTCAGGGTACTGGAGTGTAGGTAAGTAGGTGGTGGTGGTGGATTCTTTGGGTGGTCTTAGAAGTTCTGAGGCGTTTCAGGTTCAACAATCATGACTCTTCCTCGAAATCCGCTCCGCTTGGACTTGAGCCTAGTAAGTTCATCTAGGCGGTGTTTTCAGACGGTCACGGAATAGTCCCTTCGTCGTCGTTGTCCACTCTTTTGAATATCTTCTTCTTCTTCTTCTGGTTTTCTCATGCAGTGGGCGTCGATACTATTAATACATCGTTGAAGTTTACTACTGAATCTGTGAATCAGTTCCACCTCAGGGAACCCTATATATAATTATATATAAACATTTCTTTAAACCTTCAGAATCACTAGTCGTAGATTGAACTTTCAAATCTGTGAAGATGGAAAAGTAAAGCGAGCTCGAGATAAAAGTCAAGATACTGGAATTGAAAGATGAATTAAGCTATTGTTCATAAGAGTGTATGATAATCTATGCTGCATTGACATACACATCTGGTAAAATGTCTATCCCAATATGAAGCTAATGCGGAAGTGACAATGATCAATAGAGAAATTTAGACGAATTCATTTGGTAATGAAAAAGAATAAGGTTTACTGGTAAAGGAAGGAAAGACAGTAAGAAACAAACAAATCTTATGGGAGGAGATTTGAAACTATTGCGAAAAGCGGTGAATGGAAGTGTGGATCTAGAAGAACAGAGTGAAAGGTGGTAACATCTCAATCTGATGTAACTCTATGATGATGATAGAATAGAACAAATCTACAAAGGTGATGACTGCTAGTGAAACTAACATGTTTTGCATAAACATGTGAAGAATGACAATAAAGGAACAGAAATGCGAGAGTTAATTTTCTGGAAGTGCCTCAGAAGTGTGTCTGTGCCACAGTTTGTTGGTTATGACAGAAAAAGAAGAATTATGAAAGTATGAAGAAACGCTATTCAAATTATTTTGATTTGTTCATAACATAATTTGATCCACTTATTGTCTGTACTGGAACTATTTGGTACAGTCGTTATCTTTTCCCTAAGAAGTCTGTGCCAGAAAAGATTACTTACACAAGCTAGATGGGAAGAGCCCAAGATGAATAGTCAATGAACTATTGGGAGTTGTGAGGACCATGTAAAATTTAACAGACTTGAATTCCAGGTATATTATACAGTTCGGATGGAGATTTCCATTTTTGGAGTCGCTAGTGGCATCACAGTGTTTATGGATTTAAGCTCAAAAGTAAAGTATACAGGATTTAGTCACAAAAGGCAGTGGGATTCGAGATGATAATGGACAAGATAAAATAGAAGTTGGGAGTTTTATCAAATGGAGAGAGTCCAGGAAGAAAGTTATGAGAGAATAGTAGACAAGAATCTTCCCTGAAGTGTCCAAGGACGAAAATAAGAGATATGAAATGGTTAAATCTATGGAAGTGATATTGCACTGAATTGGCGAACATTATAATAATGAAATTGTTCTTATTAAACCAACAGAGTAAAATATAAGTATATACCTACATTGAATAAAATAAGTAAATTATTATATATTGATAGTAGATCTCTGAGTGGAGGTGTTGATAGAATGGTTTGTTTTCTTTTTACCCACCACACCGAAAAAAACCCCTTCTCTCACTTGTACATAGTTTGTCGTGGAGTGTGTTCTTATGATATAAAAAATACTTTAAAGAACAATTTACAAAATGATTTGTGTGGTGTAGTTGTAGAGTATGCATTTAGATATATAAAACAAATCTTTTAAAAAAGTTAACAAAAATGGATTAGTGTGGTGCGTTGTTTGAATATAGAACCTAAATTCTAAAAATATAAACAATAGGTTGTGAAGTGTTTGTAACGTTTCTTCTGTGTTTGATATAAACACAAATTTTTAAAAAAATGGATTGTATATTTGTGTGTATGTGTAAGTATTCGGTGTTTTTGATATAAAAAAATTTGTAAAACAAATAGGATTGTAATATTATGTGTGTGTCTGTGTTCTTGATATAAAAAAAATTTAAAAAAGTAAAAAAAAATTTGGGATAGTGTGTTAAGTTTGGGTTTGGGTTTTGGGTTTATTTGGGTTTGTATATACAAAAAATATAAAATAACAAAAAAATTAAAATGAGTTACGAAATTTTAGTACTATTTTTTAGTCTCAGCCAATTTTTTTTTTCCGGATTATTTTCTGTCTCCGCTAACGTCCGGGTACAATTTCGGAAGTTTAGTGATACTTTTAGTCTCAGCCAATTTTTTCCATTTTTTTTTTTTTTTTTTTTTCCGGATTATTTTAAGTGTCCGCTAACGTCCGGTACAATTTCGGAATTTTATTGTTAGTTTTAGTCTAGGCCATTATTATCTAATGTTTCGGATTTTTTCTAGTCAACACCAAAGTCCGTGACGGTTCCCGAAGTTTAATACAACTTTTAGTCACGTCCATTTTAGTGTTATTATGAGTTGGTTCCCTTGATAAAAGCTATTTATAACATAGGTATAATATATGCAAATTTACTGACACCTTCAACATGATCTGAGGTATAGGTAATGCTTTATATATAACTCTAGGCTATATAGATATAGCCACTAGGCAGAAGGTTATTTTCCAATTATTGCCTACCATTCTTACCGCCATGTTAATTTCCCGTATGAGGCCATAGAGACCCACAATGTTAATTTCCCATTGAGGCCATAGAGGCCCCCGCATGTTAATTTCTCGTAGAGTACCCGTTTGAGGCCATAGAGGCCCCCGCATGTTAATTTCCCACAGGATAGTGGAGGAGAAGGAGAAGAAGGAGCCTATCCAGCCTCATCCGATGATGGAGGAGGAAGATCACAGGATAGTGGAGGAGAAGGAGGAGAAGAAGGAAGAAAATTGGGAACCAGAAGCGGTCCATCCGCCATTTATCCTGAAGAAGCGCTGTAGGAGGAGTCTAGACTCCTGGAGGAGGAGGAGCTGTCCCGCTTGTCGGACCAGACCTGGGAGGTCTTTAGGGCCACCCATTTTTCAAGAAAGATTAATTATTCCCACATCCCGTAGAGTAGTGACCCGCTATGATAAATTCCCGTACGTACCCAGGGAGACCCCGCCACGTTAAACTCCCGTACTAGCAGAGGCCACACATGTTACTACTCCCGTACGTACTGTAGTACCCCCTCATGTTCAACGCCGTACGTAGCCTGTTATCCCCCCGCCTTCAGAGAAATGTATAGCTGTACGCCGCATTGTGATTACCCCACAAACACCTTAACCTTACTTAAAGCACAAAAAACCCCATTCACAAAAACCCTTACAACCTATCTTTAATTTACATATACAACCAGCCACCCCCACATATACCAAATTAAAAATTATTTACACCCACCCCCCTTAACACAACACCCCCCACCCCACTTACCCAAACTACACCCCATTACTAAACGCACCCCAAAACACCCTTACCCACCACCCACAAACCCTCCCCACCAAAAGAAAACTTACCACTTACAACTAACCCCCTTAACAAACCAAAACCTACACCACTACAACCGACCCCACTAACCCCAAATAAACACCTACTCCTTTAAACCTACAACCCAACCTAATACTCCCCCACAACACTACCATCAAACTTACTTATAATACCACAAACACCCCACTACACTACCCACCCCCAACTTACCACACACAAACTCCACCAACCTACTACCCCTACCACTAATTACCCCACACCCCCTTACACCCAAACAACCACTCACTTACCACTACACCAACCCAACCCTACTACCCCAAAAACACAAACCACTTACCCCACCCACAAACCACTCTACCCCTTACCCACCTACCCCACCCAACTAACCATAACCACAACACTACTACTACCCACCTAACCCCTTAACGCCTACCCCCTACCTACCCTACCACACCCACTACCACACCACCTACACCCCCACCCCAAACCCCTACTACCCCCACCCACCTATAACACCACCACCAACTTTACCCCTACCACACCCCACACAACCCCACCCTCAACTACAAACCCTTAACTACAACCACCCTAACCCCCACCCCACCCAAACACCCATCTACTTAAACCACCCCCAACCCACCCCCTTACCAACCCTAATTACTCCACTACACCCCCAAACCCCCTAAAACCACCACTTACCCAACTAACCCCCCCTACCACACCCTAAATACCCCCCCAAACCTTACCCTACTACCTACTACACCCCCATACCCCCACCCCACCTACCACCCCAACCAACTTACCCTACCTAACTACCATTAACCACCCCCACCCACTAACCACCCTACTACAACAATACCTAACCCCAACTAAAACCTTACCCTACCCTACCTAACCCTAACTTACTACTTAAACCCCCCCCACTAAACCTAACCACCACCTTACACCCCCTACACCCTACCCCCCACCAACTCCTACCCTACCCCAACCCACCACCCACTACCCCCACCCCCCAACACCCCCCACCACCCCCCCACTAAACTACCCCCACCCAACCTATAACTACCTACCTCACCCCCCAAACCTTACAACACCCTCCCCTACTACCCCTACACTTACACACCTTACAACAACAACTACACCCCCCCCACCCACCCACCACTACCTAACCCCCCCCACCAAAACCTACTTAAACCCCAACCACCACCCATACCAACCACCACCAACTACTTACCCCCACCCACCCCTTACCCAACACACCTAAAACACCCACCTAACCTAAACCCACCCTACTACCCCCCCAACCCTTACCCTAACCATACCAAACCCCCTACCATAACCCCCCACCCCAACACACCTACCTTACACTTACCCCCCCTACCACCTACCCCCCACACCTTACCAACCACACCTTACCCCACTACCAACCCACCCTACCCCACACCCTACCCCTTTACCTTACCACCCCTCCCCTACCACCCTAAACTACCACCTACCTTACCACCACCCACCTACCTACCCACCCCACCACCCCCCATACTACCTTAAACCACACACTCCCACCAACCACCCCCCCACTTAACCACTACTTACCCCCCACCTTACTTACCCCCCCCACCCACAACCTACCCCCATTACCAACCACCCCCTTAACCCCCACAACACCCTTACTTACACCACACCCATTTACCCCCAACCTACCCTTAACCCCCACCAACTTAATCCCCCCACCTAACCAACCATACCCCACTTACCCCACCACCAAACACCTTACACCCCCCCCCCCTTACCCCAACCACAACTATTACCCACCCCCACTTACCTTACCCCACCACCCACCTTACCAACCCCCACCCCCTACCACACACCTAACTTACCCCCAACCCTACCTAAACCCATACCTACCCCCACCTACCCCTTACCCTACCACCCACCACCACCACCCCTTACCACCACACCCCCCTTACCTTAACCCCCAACCCCCCACAACCCCCCCAAACCCCTACCACCCAACCCCACCCCTACCTACCACCTAAAAAAACCCAACACACCTTAACCTTACCCCTTACCCCCTTACCCCACCCCCAACCAACCACCTACCACCCCCAACCTACACCTTACACCCCTTAACCCCCAAACCACCCCACCTTAACCCCAACCACCACCACAACACCCTAACCACCACCCTTACCACCCTTACCCCCCTTACCCACACCACCTTACCCCCCCATTACAACTACACCTTAACCTACCCTACCACCAACCCACCTACACCCACTACCCCTTACACCCCCAACACAACCACCCCACTAAACCTTAACCCCCTACCCCCCCCACCTACCACCCCCTTACCTACCTAACCACACCACCTTACCACCACCTAAAATTAACAACCCACACCCCCCACCCCATACAACCCCCCCACCCCCACCTTACTACCAACCTTATACCACACCACCTTAACCTACCCACCCCCCCACACTTACCCTAACCACCTACCACCACCTTACCCCCCACCCCCCCACCACTTACCACTTTACTACCACCCCCCTACCACCCCAAACCAAACCCCTTACCCCACCCTACTCTTACACCACTCCCCCACCCCCACCCCACCCCCACCCCCAACCCCCACCCCCCCACCCCACACCCCCACCCACACCCACCCCCACCCCCACCCCAACCCCCACCCCACCCCCCACCCCCACCCCCACCCCACCCCCACCCCACCCCCACCCCCCCCCCAAATAGACCCTAACCCTAACCCTAACCCAAACCAAAACCAAAACCAAAACCAAACCCTAACCCTAACCCTAACCCTAACCCTAACCCTAACCCTAACCCTAACCCAAACCCTAACCCTAACCCTAACCCTAAACCCTAACCCTAACCCTAACCCTAACCCTAACCCTAACCCTAACCCTAACCCTAACCCTAACCCTAACCCTAACCCTAACCCTAACCCTAACCCTAACCCTAACCCTAACCCTAACCCTAACCCTAACCCTAACCCTAACCCTAACCCTAACCCTAACCCTAACCCTAACCCTAACCCTAAACCCTAACCCTAACCCTAACCCTAACCCTAACCCTAACCCTAACCCTAACCCTAACCCTAACCCTAACCCTAACCCTAACCCTAACCCTAACCCTAACCCTAACCCTAACCCTAACCCTAACCCTAACCCTAACCCTAACCCTAACCCTAACCCTAACCCTAACCCTAACCCTAACCCTAACCCTAACCCTAACCCTAACCCTAACCCTAACCCTAACCCTAACCCTAACCCTAACCCTAACCCTAACCCTAACCCTAACCCTAACCCTAACCCTAACCCTAACCCTAACCCAAACCCTAACCCTAACCCTAACCCTAACCCTAACCCTAACCCTAACCCTAACCCTAACCCTAACCCTAACCCTAACCCTAACCCTAACCCTAACCCTAACCCTAACCCTAACCCTAACCCTAACCCTAACCCTAACCCTAACCCTAACCCTAACCCTAACCCTAACCCTAACCCTAACCCTAACCCTAACCCTAACCCTAACCCTAACCCTAACCCTAACCCTAACCCTAACCCTAACCCTAACCCTAACCCTAACCCTAACCCTAACCCTAACCCTAACCCTAACCCTAACCCTAACCCTAACCCTAACCCTAACCCTAACCCTAACCCTAACCCTAACCCTAACCCTAACCCTAACCCTAACCCTAACCCTAACCCTAACCCTAACCCTAACCCTAACCCTAACCCTAACCCTAACCCTAACCCTAACCCTAACCCTAACCCTAACCCTAACCCTAACCCTAACCCTAACCCTAACCCTAAACCCTAACCCTAACCCTAACCCTAACCCTAACCCTAACCCTAACCCTAACCCTAACCCTAACCCTAACCCTAACCCTAACCCTAACCCTAACCCTAACCCTAACCCTAACCCTAACCCTAACCCTAACCCTAACCCTAACCCTAACCCTAACCCTAACCCTAACCCTAACCCTAACCCTAACCCTAACCCTAACCCTAACCCTAACCCTAACCCTAACCCTAACCCTAACCCTAACCCTAACCCTAACCCTAACCCTAACCCTAACCCTAACCCTAACCCTAACCCTAACCCTAACCCTAACCCTAACCCTAACCCTAACCCTAACCCTAACCCTAACCCTAACCCTAACCCTAACCCTAACCCTAACCCTAACCCTAACCCTAACCCTAACCCTAACCCTAACCCTAACCCTAACCCTAACCCTAACCCTAACCCTAACCCTAACCCTAACCCTAACCCTAACCCTAACCCTAACCCTAACCCTAACCCTAACCCTAACCCTAACCCTAACCCTAACCCTAACCCTAACCCTAACCCTAACCCTAACCCTAACCCTAACCCTAACCCTAACCCTAACCCTAACCCTAACCCTAACCCTAACCCTAACCCTAACCCTAACCCTAACCCTAACCCTAACCCTAACCCTAACCCTAACCCTAACCCTAACCCTAACCCTAACCCTAACCCTAACCCTAACCCTAACCCTAACCCTAACCCTAACCCTAACCCTAACCCTAACCCTAACCCTAACCCTAACCCTAACCCTAACCCTAACCCTAACCCTAACCCTAACCCTAACCCTAACCCTAACCCTAACCCTAACCCTAACCCTAACCCTAACCCTAACCCTAACCCTAACCCTAACCCTAACCCTAACCCTAACCCTAACCCTAACCCTAACCCTAACCCTAACCCTAACCCTAACCCTAACCCTAACCTAACCCTAACCCTAACCCTAACCCTAACCCTAACCCTAACCCTAACCCTAACCCTAACCCTAACCCTAACCTAACCCTAACCCTAACCCTAACCCTAACCCTAACCCTAACCCTAACCCTAACCCTAACCCTAACCCTAACCCTAACCCTAACCCTAACCCTAACCCTAACCCTAACCCTAACCCTAACCCTAACCCTAACCCTAACCCTAACCCTAACCCTAACCCTAACCCTAACCCTAACCCTAACCCTAACCCTAACCCTAACCCTAACCCTAACCCTAACCCTAACCCTAACCCTAACCCTAACCCTAACCCTAACCCTAACCCTAACCCTAACCCTAACCCTAACCCTAACCCTAACCCCTAACCCTAACCCTAACCCTAACCCTAACCCTAACCCTAACCCTAACCCTAACCCTAACCCTAACCCTAACCTAACCCTAACCCTAACCCTAACCCTAACCCTAACCCCTAACCCTAACCCTAACCCTAACCCTAACCCTAACCCTAACCCTAACCCTAACCCTAACCCTAACCCTAACCCTACCCCTAACCCTAACCCTAACCCTAACCCTAACCCTAAACCCTAACCCTAACCCTAACCCTAACCCTAACCCTAACCCTAACCCTAACCCTAACCCTAACCCTAACCCTAACCCTAACCCTAACCTAACCCTAACCCTAACCCCTAACCCTAACCCTAACCCTAACCCTAACCCTAACCCTAACCCTAACCCTAACCCTAACCCTAACCCTAACCCTAACCCTAACCCTAACCCTAACCCTAACCCTAACCCTAACCCTAACCCTAACCCTAACCCTAACCCTAACCCTAACCCTAACCCTAACCCTAACCCTAACCCTAACCCTAACCCTAACCCTAACCCTAACCCTAACCCTAACCCTAACCCTAACCCTAACCCTAACCCTAACCCTAACCCTAACCCTAACCCTAAACCCTAACCCTAACCCTAACCCTAACCCTAACCCTAACCCTAACCCTAACCCTAACCCTAACCCTAACCCTAACCCTAACCCTAACCCTAACCCTAACCCTAACCCTAACCCTAACCTAACCCTAACCCTAACCCTAACCCCTAACCCTAACCCTAACCCTAACCCTAACCCTAACACCCTAACCCTAACCCTAACCCTAACCCTAACCCTAACCCTAACCCTAACCCTAACCCTAACCCTAACCCTAACCCTAACCCTAACCCTAACCCTAACCCTAACCCTAACCCTAACCCCTAACCCTAACCCTAACCCTAACCCTAACCCTAACCCTAACCCTAACCCTAACCCTAACACTAACCCTAACCCTAACCCTAACCCTAACCCTAACCCTAACCCGAGGGCAGACGGAGTTGTCTTATCTCGACTATAATAAGGAGTTCTTTATGTTCGAGTCCCGTAACCAATTCAAAAAAATTAATAAATATCTTTCCTATTATTTACATAAGATCCTAGTCTGCAGAGTAATTCTCCTTAGGCCAGTGCATGGAGTAATGAAATATTACAAAACCTAACCTAGCCTAGCCAATGAAACGGATAATGAAAAATATCGAGCCTTCTCGTTCTACACGTGTAAAACCTATGAAGCATCATAATGTGGGGTAGCCTAACTAACCGTGCTAAACGAGACCACGGAGTTGTCTTATCTCGACTATAATAAGGAGTTCATGTTCGAGTCCCGTAACCAATCAAAAAAATAATAAATATCTTCCTAATATTTACATAAGATCCTTGTCTGCAAGTAATTCTCCTAGGCCAGTGCATGGAGTAATGAAATATTACTCTCTTATATATAAAAACCTAACCTACAGTGCCAAGGTTTCTGATAGACGGATAATGTATAAAATAGTTTCGAGTGTGTCTTCTCGTTCTAGCACTAAAAGCGGCTATGAACATCATTTTTTGGTGATGTGGGGTAGCCAACGTTATGCGTGCTAACGAGAGGGCAGACGGAGTTTATCTCGACTATAATAAGGAGTTCTTTATGTTCGAGTCCCGTAACCATTCAAAAAAATTAATAAATATCTTTCCTAATATTTACATTTGATCCTAGTATGCAGAGTAATTCTCCTTAGGCCAGTGCATGGAGTAATGAAATATACCTTATATATATAAAAACCTAATACAGCCAAGGTTCTGAAACGGATAATGTATAAATATAATCGAGTGTGTCTTCTCGCTAGCACTGTAAAACGCTGAAGCATCATGATTAGCCGTAATATGCGCTGGAACGAGACAGACGGAGTTGTATCTCGACTAAATAAGGACTATGTTCGAGTCCCGTAACCAATTCAAATAATTTTATAAATATCTTTACTTATATTTACATAAGATCCAAATGCAGAGTAATTCTCCAGGCCAGTGCATGGAGTAATGAAATATTACTCTCTAAATATATAAAAACCTAACCTAGCCAGTGCCAATTCTGATAGACGGATAATGTAAAATATATAGTTTCGATCTCGCTACACGTGTAAAAGCTATGAAATCATTTTTTGGTGATGTTAAAACGTTATCTCAACACAACATCTTATCTCGACTATAATAAGGAGTTCTATGTTCGAGTCCCGTAACCAATTCAAAAAAATTAATAATATCTTTCCTAATATTACATAAACCTATCTGCAGAGTAATTCTCCTTAGGCCATGCATAGTAATAAATATTACTCTCTTATATATATAAAAAACCTAACCTAGCCAGTGCCAAGGTTTCTGATAGACATAATGTATTATATATAGTTTCGAGTGTGTCTTTGTTCTGACGTGTAAAAGCGCTATGAAGCATCATTTTTTGTGATGTTAGCCGTAACGTTACCTGGAACAGACAACGGATTTGTCTATCTCGACTATAATAAATTCTTTATGTTCGAGTGTAACCAATTCAAAAAAATTAATAAAACTTTAAATATTTACATAAGATCCTAGTGCAGAGTAATTCTCCTTAGGCCAGTGCATGGAGTAATGATATTACTCTCTTAATATATAAAAACCTAACCTACCAGTGCCAACTATACAATGTATAAAATAAGCCCCTAAGTGTAAAAAAGCGCTATGAAGCATCATTTTTAGATTACCGAACTATTTAACAGACAGACTGTCTTCTCGACTATAAAAGGATTATGTTACCCAACCAATTCAAAAAAATTATATAAATCTTTCCTAATATTACATAAGATTAGTTGCAGAGTAATTCTTAGGCAGTGCAGATTTAAATATACTCTCTTAATATATAAAAAACCTAACCCTAACTAACTAACCCTAACCCTAACCCTAATAACCCTAACCCTAACCCAAATAACCCTAATAACCCTAACCCAACCACCCTAACCCTAACCCTAAAAAAAACAATAACCTTAGAAAATATAGATACAAAACAACCACGCCAAACATATTAGCAAAAGCTAAATCCTTAGCAATAGCAGTCGCTGCGTGCACTCTGCCCCTTTTTTAAGGAAGCACAAAAATTATCAAAAGTCAGCAGGACTAATCAAACATTTTATATTAAGCACAATCTTTCATGCAATTCTAAAAACGTGATATACCGTAATTCACCTGTCAAAAAATGTTGGCATACAATTATGTAGGACAAACAAGTCTTACATTAAGAGACAGATTCAACCTCGACACAAGATTTTGATATCAGGCATAAGGCAAATTAATCGGTCTCTAACCATTTATAATAACTCAGATAACGCATTCGATGGACGATTGTTCGATCACGGCCAATTGAATTGGTAAGAGGATCAAGAAAAACTAACGAACAAGAGAACATTATTGGATACAAAATTAAAATCATTAATGCCCGGTGTGCTCTGGAATTTACCACGAAGTAATCTGATAAAGAACACTAATACCCGAGTTTGTAATCTCGTATAACACTCAAAGCGACAAACCACAAGTTGCTACAAACTAAATAAATGAGGGGTATAGTGAAATTCAGCAAATATTCCCCGCGCGATATCCCTTGCCCGATAAATTGGTTACCTAGCTTATATGGCGAGAATATAAGAACTTAGGTGACTTTCATTGTCAGAAGTAAGTTCATACGAGGCGGACAGTAATTCTCCCTAGGCCAGAGCTAGATTAGGGGGTCCCGTATACCCTAATCTTAACCTCTACAAACCATAACCCAGCTGGTGGGTATTTTGCCAGGGTTTTTCGCTCTATTTAACAAAACTTCGGGCATCTATTAGACCCCAACGCCCTATGTGATACCCAAGAATGTCTAAGGTTGATACGTATCGTAGAATCATAGGAATATTAAACACATAAAAAAGGTTGAACTTATAAGAACAGTCTCCTATTGGGGGGGGGGGGGGGGGGGGGGTGGTGTGGGGGGGGGGGTTAGTGCTATAGATTGTAATCACACACCCTACACGTAAAACAACACATAATACTTAATATTGAAAACTCCACTGCTACTCTTGCCAGGATGGCTATGTGGCCTAGTAAAATGCAAAGGAAATTTTTTAATCGTAATACAATTATATTTCAAAATTTCATTTAGTATTATCCACATAAATAGTTTAGTTAACAGATTTTACTTGAAATGCATCTATTATCGGGATTCATTTCAACTAATATTATAAAGATCAATTTTTCTACAAATTAGAGAATTTACTACAAAGTACTAACGTTCTGAATAAAATATATTGAATAAAAGGTCATCTTTTTAGTCAATATGCAGTAGGTAACTACATTCACACACAGGATTACACCAAGCCGATCTTATTGAGGCTCGCTAGAATCAGCTGATTAATTGAATTACAATAGAACTAATGACGTAAGTACGTCACACCGAAGCGGATTAGCTCGGTGCTACCGGTGAATGAAAGGCATAATTACCGTACACACAAGCTGAAGCGTTCACCTGCATAAGCGGATTTTTTCCACGTCACTAAGACATTTTACATTCCTACTGTATATATACCCCACCAGCACACATAGCTCTTCAGACTGTTTGGTCACCTGAAGAAGGCATTAGCCGAAAGATCTTGTGACGTTATTTGGAGAGTAGCTTTTATATCAAGATAGCAATATCGTCTGACTTAGAGATAAGTACAGATTCATATTATATTTCTTTTAGTTATATAGTAATACTGTGTTAATTTCATTTAATTTCTTTTCAGGAATTTCTTTTCAGGAATTTGATTTTCAGGCAATCTTGTTTCAGGCGTTTATAAGTTGTTGTATTTAGAACTTTAGGCACATCAATCGGAACCACGATGCTAGGTGGGAACCAGAGATTCAAGAGGGGGCATACACGCCGCCGGGACCCTAACCCGAACAACAATTTGATAAAACTTTTTTATCAAATTATCCAGGCATTACACCACTGTACTGTGATGAAACCGCAAGCAAACGGAATTACACCGACCAAAGGATTTCGACAACTAATACAGAATATGGACCGTTTTCTGAAACCAGCACAACCAACTGAATCACTCAAACAAGAATTGGAAAGACTGAACCGGATGTGGGCTACAAAGGTCGCTCAGACTTTAATTAACCACTACAAGAATAGGATCTCGGAACTTATGGGAATGATTGTGGGATTTGGATTTGCGGACTTTACTATAAAAAACTTGTCGAACCAGGCGCTAGATTGGGCGAAAAGGAATTTCAAAAATAAACTGAGCCTGGAGACGATACAGGAATATCAACGAATTGTGAAGTCATTTACACCGGTTTCATCAAAACTCCAACACACCGCAACTTCAACTAGTAAGGTACCAACGCCCCCAGGAGCTACGAACAACAAAGGCTACAGCAAGGCATGGGACGTCAACCAATGGATTCCGATGAGCCCTCGTCGGAAGGTCACCCATAAAAAGGTTAGCCCGCAGAAACAGGCCTATAATCCGATTGAGCTTAATAATCGTTTTCTACCACTACAAATTCTAGAGACTAATTTACACAAGACAAGCACTCAAGAACCCACCAAAAAACAACAATTACAACAACTACGATCTAATACAACGGAAAAATCACTGGAAAGAACTGTTGCTACGTCGAAGCAAAAGTCGGCAAAACTCGCCACATCGACAACATCGATTCCAGTGATGAACAAGAAGAAAACGACGATTCCTTCTGTGGCGGCATTATGTGCCTTGATAACTTCGAGGACCCCTACTCCCAATCGGATTACATCGAGATACAGGGGATCAAGATCGCCTAGACGCTCACTGTCGCCAAGAAGATCGCTCTCCCTATCACCGGTTTACCCGAAGCAGTCTTATGCCGCCATTGTCACATCACCGCCAAAACAACTCAAGGTTAGTCAACATAGAGGCAACAAACCATCATGGAAATTACCTTATTTGACTCAGTCCACTCTTATCATTGGAGATTCGAACCTGGCCAGAATCACTAATCCAACGAATAAAACTCTTCAAATTGAATCGTACTCTGGAGCAAAAATCATCCATCTTCAAAAACTTTTGAAAGAATATCAGCATCAGGAACAACCGAGAGAGATTATTATTAATATAGGGATTAACGACAGGGATAATAACAACACGAACAGGGTGGCGCAAAGCTTGAAAGATTTAACTAGGACAGCTCAAGAAACGTTTCCAGACTCGGCGATTTACCTGACCAAAATCCCGATATCGAACACTTTGGACCTAATGAAACCAAACGAGGCGTTTAACATCAGAAAACTGAATGAGAATTTGACTAAACTCTCTTTGGAAGGAGTAAGAGTCCTAGAGAGCGATGTCATAGGAGGTTGGTTTTTCCACAGTGACGGAATCCATTGGGCCCCAAGAACAGCAAATTTGATTGTAGATAATTGGGTAAGACAGGTTAACATGTACAAACAGGATTTTCGGCTCATCAGGAAGGGCAAGAACATGAGAATCTAACACAGTTAGGGAGTACAATAGTTAACCTAAGCTCTAGGAGACTTTCCGCTTCTGAGAGATCACTATTAGAAAAGGGTTTAAAATTTATTCCAACACCAGAATATATTGCCCACTCCGCAATTACGCAACCGGTAAAAGAATTTACAAGAAAATTAATGATCACTAAATTCTTTCATTCCAAAAACACGATGTCTAAGACCCCTTTTACAGATAAGAGCACTTGGTGCCCGCCGCCTTCAACCCTTACACCATCAATTAGAGAGATAACTGACCGTATCTTTAAGACTGCTTCTAAAATAAAAATGGGAAGAGAAAAACCTAATCTTCCGGCTCATGAGTTTGCGGCTATCAAAACACTTCGCAATAACTCTGAAATTATTATCAAAAAGGCAGACAAAGGTTCAGCTACGGTTATCTTAGATAAAAAAGATTACATTTGGGAAATAGATCGACAACTAGCTAACTCAAAGCATTACAGGAAATTAGATCAACCTATTTATCTTAATACAAGTAAACAAATAACTAAAATCATACATCGTTTGGCTAGCAATAAGAACATTATTAAGAAACAAGTTCAATACTTGACACCAGCTGAAAACCCGAGGCCAAGACATATTTATACTTTACCTAAAATTCACAAAAGCCCCGAATCTTGGTCTATTCCATTTAAAATTCCACCAGGAAGACCAATAATATCGGATGTGGGGAGTGAGTCATATCGTATTTCGGAATATATAGACTCATTCTTAGCACCATTGGCCGCTAAACACTCGTCCTATCTCAGAGATACAGCGGACTTTTTGGAAAAAATTAGACAGATTCAAATCCCTTCCAACAGCTTTCTTGTCACTTTGGATGTAGAAAGTATGTACACAAATATTGACAATAAGGATGGATTGAAGGCGGTGTTTAACAGTTTTAAAGCAAATCCAAACCCGAGTAGACCAGATTTAGAAGTTTTGGAACTTTTGAAACTTTGTTTGGAAAACAATGATTTTGAATTCAATGGCAACTGGTTTTTACAAATTTCAGGAACAGCAATGGGAAAGAAATTCGCACCGAGCTATGCAAATATTTTTATGGCGGAGTGGGAAAAAGAAGCATTCAAAAGTTGTGAACTTCTTCCCTTATTATATTTAAGGTTTTTGGATGATATTTTTCTAATTTGGACTTATTCCAGGGAAGACTTTGATCAATTTATCCAAACTTTAAATAATTTCCATCCATCCGTAAAGCTTAAAGCTACAGTTAGCGACACCTCTGTAGATTTTCTAGATACAACCGTATTTAAAGGACCTATGTTTGGAAATACCGGAATTTTAGATACAAAGGTATTCTTTAAGTCTACGGATACACATCAGTTACTACATAAATCTTCTTTTCACCCTAAGCACACCTTTAGGGGGATCTTAAAATCACAAATTATTAGATTTGACAGAATTAGCTCCAGAAATGAAGATTTTCAGAGGGCTACAAACACACTGTTTAGAGCTTTAAGAACACGAGGGTATTCGAAGCGATTTCTTCGACAAATTAAAAACAATACCTTAGAAAATTTAGATACAAAACAACACGTAGTAGCAAAAGCTAAACCTTGCAATAGCAGTCGCTGCGGCACTTGCCCCTTTTTTAAGGAAGCACAAAATTTCAAAAGTCAGCAGACTAATCAAACATTTTATATTAAGCACAATCTTTCATGCAATTCTAAAAACGTGATATACCTAATCACCTGTCAAAAATGTGGCATACAATATGTAGGACAAACAAGTCTTACATTAAGAGACAGATTCACTCGACACAGATTTGATATCAGGCATAAGGCAAATAAATCGGTCTCTAACCATTTTAATAACTCAGACCATTCGATGGACGATTGTTCGATCACGCCAATTGAATTGGTAGAGGATCAAGAAAAACTAACGAAAAGAGAACATTATTGGATACAAAAATTAAAATCATTAATGCCCGGTGGCCTGAATTTACACGAAGAATCTGAAAAACTAATCCCGTTTGTAATCTCGTATAACACTAAAGCGACACAAGTTGCCAAACTAATTAAAGAGGGGTATAGTGAAATTCAGCAAATATTCCCCGCCGTATTTGCCCATAAATTGGTTACCGCTTATTGCAGAAATAAGAACTTAAGTGACTTCATTGTCAGAAGTAAGTTAAAGAGCGGAAGTAATTCTCCCTAGGCCAGAGCTAATTAGGGTCCCCTAACCCTAATCTTAACTCTAAAACCTAACCCTAACCCTAACCCTAACCCTAACCCTAACCCTAACCCTAACCCTAACCCTAACCCTAACCCTAACCCTAACCCTAACCCTAACCCTAACCCTCGCCAGTGCCAAGGTTTCTATCAGACGTATAATGTAGATATATATATAGTTCGAGATTGTCTGCATGTTCTGACGTGTATACCAGCGACTTTGAAGCAACATTTTTTGGTGTTGTGGATGGTCGTGACAGTAAACATGCCGGAACATGCAGGCAGGCGAGAGTTGTCTTCTCTCGACTATGGTAAAAGGGTTTCTTTATGTTCGATACTCCTCACTGACAAATACAAAATTATATTTCTTTCCTTATATTTACATAAGATTTAAGTTTGTAGAGTAATTCTCCTTAGGCCAGTGCATGGAGTAATGTTTCATTACTCTCTTATATATATAAACCTAACCTCGCCAGTGCCAAGGTTTCTATCAGACGTATAATGTAGATATATATATAGTTCGAGATTGTCTGCATGTTCTGACGTGTATACCAGCGACTTTGAAGCAACATTTTTTGGTGTTGTGGATGGTCGTGACAGTAAACATGCCGGAACATGCAGGCAGGCGAGAGTTGTCTTCTCTCGACTATGGTAAAAGGGTTTCTTTATGTTCGATACTCCTCACTGACAAATACAAAATTATATTTCTTTCCTTATATTTACATAAGATTTAAGTTTGTAGAGTAATTCTCCTTAGGCCAGTGCATGGAGTAATGTTTCATTACTCTCTTATATATATAAACCTAACCTCGCCAGTGCCAAGGTTTCTATCAGACGTATAATGTAGATATATATATAGTTCGAGATTGTCTGCATGTTCTGACGTGTATACCAGCGACTTTGAAGCAACATTTTTTGGTGTTGTGGATGGTCGTGACAGTAAACATGCCGGAACATGCAGGCAGGCGAGAGTTGTCTTCTCTCGACTATGGTAAAAGGGTTTCTTTATGTTCGATACTCCTCACTGACAAATACAAAATTATATTTCTTTCCTTATATTTACATAAGATTTAAGTTTGTAGAGTAATTCTCCTTAGGCCAGTGCATGGAGTAATGTTTCATTACTCTCTTATATATATAAACCTAACCCTAACCCTAAACCCTAACCCTAACCCTAACCCTAACCCTAACCCTAACCCTAACCCTAACTGTTTGGTCACCTGAAGAAGGCATTAGCCGAAAGATCTTGTGACGTTATTTGGAGAGTAGCTTTTATATCAAGATAGCAATATCGTCTGACTTAGAGATAAGTACAGATTCATATTATATTTCTTTTAGTTATATAGTAATACTGTGTTAATTTCATTTAATTTCTTTTCAGGAATTTCTTTTCAGGAATTTGATTTTCAGGCAATCTTGTTTCAGGCGTTTATAAGTTGTTGTATTTAGAACTTTAGGCACATCAATCGGAACCACGATGCTAGGTGGGAACCAGAGATTCAAGAGGGGGCATACACGCCGCCGGGACCCTAACCCGAACAACAATTTGATAAAACTTTTTTATCAAATTATCCAGGCATTACACCACTGTACTGTGATGAAACCGCAAGCAAACGGAATTACACCGACCAAAGGATTTCGACAACTAATACAGAATATGGACCGTTTTCTGAAACCAGCACAACCAACTGAATCACTCAAACAAGAATTGGAAAGACTGAACCGGATGTGGGCTACAAAGGTCGCTCAGACTTTAATTAACCACTACAAGAATAGGATCTCGGAACTTATGGGAATGATTGTGGGATTTGGATTTGCGGACTTTACTATAAAAAACTTGTCGAACCAGGCGCTAGATTGGGCGAAAAGGAATTTCAAAAATAAACTGAGCCTGGAGACGATACAGGAATATCAACGAATTGTGAAGTCATTTACACCGGTTTCATCAAAACTCCAACACACCGCAACTTCAACTAGTAAGGTACCAACGCCCCCAGGAGCTACGAACAACAAAGGCTACAGCAAGGCATGGGACGTCAACCAATGGATTCCGATGAGCCCTCGTCGGAAGGTCACCCATAAAAAGGTTAGCCCGCAGAAACAGGCCTATAATCCGATTGAGCTTAATAATCGTTTTCTACCACTACAAATTCTAGAGACTAATTTACACAAGACAAGCACTCAAGAACCCACCAAAAAACAACAATTACAACAACTACGATCTAATACAACGGAAAAATCACTGGAAAGAACTGTTGCTACGTCGAAGCAAAAGTCGGCAAAACTCGCCACATCGACAACATCGATTCCAGTGATGAACAAGAAGAAAACGACGATTCCTTCTGTGGCGGCATTATGTGCCTTGATAACTTCGAGGACCCCTACTCCCAATCGGATTACATCGAGATACAGGGGATCAAGATCGCCTAGACGCTCACTGTCGCCAAGAAGATCGCTCTCCCTATCACCGGTTTACCCGAAGCAGTCTTATGCCGCCATTGTCACATCACCGCCAAAACAACTCAAGGTTAGTCAACATAGAGGCAACAAACCATCATGGAAATTACCTTATTTGACTCAGTCCACTCTTATCATTGGAGATTCGAACCTGGCCAGAATCACTAATCCAACGAATAAAACTCTTCAAATTGAATCGTACTCTGGAGCAAAAATCATCCATCTTCAAAAACTTTTGAAAGAATATCAGCATCAGGAACAACCGAGAGAGATTATTATTAATATAGGGATTAACGACAGGGATAATAACAACACGAACAGGGTGGCGCAAAGCTTGAAAGATTTAACTAGGACAGCTCAAGAAACGTTTCCAGACTCGGCGATTTACCTGACCAAAATCCCGATATCGAACACTTTGGACCTAATGAAACCAAACGAGGCGTTTAACATCAGAAAACTGAATGAGAATTTGACTAAACTCTCTTTGGAAGGAGTAAGAGTCCTAGAGAGCGATGTCATAGGAGGTTGGTTTTTCCACAGTGACGGAATCCATTGGGCCCCAAGAACAGCAAATTTGATTGTAGATAATTGGGTAAGACAGGTTAACATGTACAAACAGGATTTTCGGCTCATCAGGAAGGGCAAGAACATGAGAATCTAACACAGTTAGGGAGTACAATAGTTAACCTAAGCTCTAGGAGACTTTCCGCTTCTGAGAGATCACTATTAGAAAAGGGTTTAAAATTTATTCCAACACCAGAATATATTGCCCACTCCGCAATTACGCAACCGGTAAAAGAATTTACAAGAAAATTAATGATCACTAAATTCTTTCATTCCAAAAACACGATGTCTAAGACCCCTTTTACAGATAAGAGCACTTGGTGCCCGCCGCCTTCAACCCTTACACCATCAATTAGAGAGATAACTGACCGTATCTTTAAGACTGCTTCTAAAATAAAAATGGGAAGAGAAAAACCTAATCTTCCGGCTCATGAGTTTGCGGCTATCAAAACACTTCGCAATAACTCTGAAATTATTATCAAAAAGGCAGACAAAGGTTCAGCTACGGTTATCTTAGATAAAAAAGATTACATTTGGGAAATAGATCGACAACTAGCTAACTCAAAGCATTACAGGAAATTAGATCAACCTATTTATCTTAATACAAGTAAACAAATAACTAAAATCATACATCGTTTGGCTAGCAATAAGAACATTATTAAGAAACAAGTTCAATACTTGACACCAGCTGAAAACCCGAGGCCAAGACATATTTATACTTTACCTAAAATTCACAAAAGCCCCGAATCTTGGTCTATTCCATTTAAAATTCCACCAGGAAGACCAATAATATCGGATGTGGGGAGTGAGTCATATCGTATTTCGGAATATATAGACTCATTCTTAGCACCATTGGCCGCTAAACACTCGTCCTATCTCAGAGATACAGCGGACTTTTTGGAAAAAATTAGACAGATTCAAATCCCTTCCAACAGCTTTCTTGTCACTTTGGATGTAGAAAGTATGTACACAAATATTGACAATAAGGATGGATTGAAGGCGGTGTTTAACAGTTTTAAAGCAAATCCAAACCCGAGTAGACCAGATTTAGAAGTTTTGGAACTTTTGAAACTTTGTTTGGAAAACAATGATTTTGAATTCAATGGCAACTGGTTTTTACAAATTTCAGGAACAGCAATGGGAAAGAAATTCGCACCGAGCTATGCAAATATTTTTATGGCGGAGTGGGAAAAAGAAGCATTCAAAAGTTGTGAACTTCTTCCCTTATTATATTTAAGGTTTTTGGATGATATTTTTCTAATTTGGACTTATTCCAGGGAAGACTTTGATCAATTTATCCAAACTTTAAATAATTTCCATCCATCCGTAAAGCTTAAAGCTACAGTTAGCGACACCTCTGTAGATTTTCTAGATACAACCGTATTTAAAGGACCTATGTTTGGAAATACCGGAATTTTAGATACAAAGGTATTCTTTAAGTCTACGGATACACATCAGTTACTACATAAATCTTCTTTTCACCCTAAGCACACCTTTAGGGGGATCTTAAAATCACAAATTATTAGATTTGACAGAATTAGCTCCAGAAATGAAGATTTTCAGAGGGCTACAAACACACTGTTTAGAGCTTTAAGAACACGAGGGTATTCGAAGCGATTTCTTCGACAAATTAAAAACAATACCTTAGAAAATTTAGATACAAAACAACACGTAGTAGCAAAAGCTAAACCTTGCAATAGCAGTCGCTGCGGCACTTGCCCCTTTTTTAAGGAAGCACAAAATTTCAAAAGTCAGCAGACTAATCAAACATTTTATATTAAGCACAATCTTTCATGCAATTCTAAAAACGTGATATACCTAATCACCTGTCAAAAATGTGGCATACAATATGTAGGACAAACAAGTCTTACATTAAGAGACAGATTCACTCGACACAGATTTGATATCAGGCATAAGGCAAATAAATCGGTCTCTAACCATTTTAATAACTCAGACCATTCGATGGACGATTGTTCGATCACGCCAATTGAATTGGTAGAGGATCAAGAAAAACTAACGAAAAGAGAACATTATTGGATACAAAAATTAAAATCATTAATGCCCGGTGGCCTGAATTTACACGAAGAATCTGAAAAACTAATCCCGTTTGTAATCTCGTATAACACTAAAGCGACACAAGTTGCCAAACTAATTAAAGAGGGGTATAGTGAAATTCAGCAAATATTCCCCGCCGTATTTGCCCATAAATTGGTTACCGCTTATTGCAGAAATAAGAACTTAAGTGACTTCATTGTCAGAAGTAAGTTAAAGAGCGGAAGTAATTCTCCCTAGGCCAGAGCTAATTAGGGTCCCCTAACCCTAATCTTAACTCTAAAACCTAACCCTAACCCTAACCCTAACCCTAACCCTAACCCTAACCCTAACCCTAACCCTAACCCTAACCCTAACCCTAACCCTAACCCTAACCCTCGCCAGTGCCAAGGTTTCTATCAGACGTATAATGTAGATATATATATAGTTCGAGATTGTCTGCATGTTCTGACGTGTATACCAGCGACTTTGAAGCAACATTTTTTGGTGTTGTGGATGGTCGTGACAGTAAACATGCCGGAACATGCAGGCAGGCGAGAGTTGTCTTCTCTCGACTATGGTAAAAGGGTTTCTTTATGTTCGATACTCCTCACTGACAAATACAAAATTATATTTCTTTCCTTATATTTACATAAGATTTAAGTTTGTAGAGTAATTCTCCTTAGGCCAGTGCATGGAGTAATGTTTCATTACTCTCTTATATATATAAACCTAACCTCGCCAGTGCCAAGGTTTCTATCAGACGTATAATGTAGATATATATATAGTTCGAGATTGTCTGCATGTTCTGACGTGTATACCAGCGACTTTGAAGCAACATTTTTTGGTGTTGTGGATGGTCGTGACAGTAAACATGCCGGAACATGCAGGCAGGCGAGAGTTGTCTTCTCTCGACTATGGTAAAAGGGTTTCTTTATGTTCGATACTCCTCACTGACAAATACAAAATTATATTTCTTTCCTTATATTTACATAAGATTTAAGTTTGTAGAGTAATTCTCCTTAGGCCAGTGCATGGAGTAATGTTTCATTACTCTCTTATATATATAAACCTAACCTCGCCAGTGCCAAGGTTTCTATCAGACGTATAATGTAGATATATATATAGTTCGAGATTGTCTGCATGTTCTGACGTGTATACCAGCGACTTTGAAGCAACATTTTTTGGTGTTGTGGATGGTCGTGACAGTAAACATGCCGGAACATGCAGGCAGGCGAGAGTTGTCTTCTCTCGACTATGGTAAAAGGGTTTCTTTATGTTCGATACTCCTCACTGACAAATACAAAATTATATTTCTTTCCTTATATTTACATAAGATTTAAGTTTGTAGAGTAATTCTCCTTAGGCCAGTGCATGGAGTAATGTTTCATTACTCTCTTATATATATAAACCTAACCCTAACCCTAAACCCTAACCCTAACCCTAACCCTAACCCTAACCCTAACCCTAACCCTAACCCTAACTGTTTGGTCACCTGAAGAAGGCATTAGCCGAAAGATCTTGTGACGTTATTTGGAGAGTAGCTTTTATATCAAGATAGCAATATCGTCTGACTTAGAGATAAGTACAGATTCATATTATATTTCTTTTAGTTATATAGTAATACTGTGTTAATTTCATTTAATTTCTTTTCAGGAATTTCTTTTCAGGAATTTGATTTTCAGGCAATCTTGTTTCAGGCGTTTATAAGTTGTTGTATTTAGAACTTTAGGCACATCAATCGGAACCACGATGCTAGGTGGGAACCAGAGATTCAAGAGGGGGCATACACGCCGCCGGGACCCTAACCCGAACAACAATTTGATAAAACTTTTTTATCAAATTATCCAGGCATTACACCACTGTACTGTGATGAAACCGCAAGCAAACGGAATTACACCGACCAAAGGATTTCGACAACTAATACAGAATATGGACCGTTTTCTGAAACCAGCACAACCAACTGAATCACTCAAACAAGAATTGGAAAGACTGAACCGGATGTGGGCTACAAAGGTCGCTCAGACTTTAATTAACCACTACAAGAATAGGATCTCGGAACTTATGGGAATGATTGTGGGATTTGGATTTGCGGACTTTACTATAAAAAACTTGTCGAACCAGGCGCTAGATTGGGCGAAAAGGAATTTCAAAAATAAACTGAGCCTGGAGACGATACAGGAATATCAACGAATTGTGAAGTCATTTACACCGGTTTCATCAAAACTCCAACACACCGCAACTTCAACTAGTAAGGTACCAACGCCCCCAGGAGCTACGAACAACAAAGGCTACAGCAAGGCATGGGACGTCAACCAATGGATTCCGATGAGCCCTCGTCGGAAGGTCACCCATAAAAAGGTTAGCCCGCAGAAACAGGCCTATAATCCGATTGAGCTTAATAATCGTTTTCTACCACTACAAATTCTAGAGACTAATTTACACAAGACAAGCACTCAAGAACCCACCAAAAAACAACAATTACAACAACTACGATCTAATACAACGGAAAAATCACTGGAAAGAACTGTTGCTACGTCGAAGCAAAAGTCGGCAAAACTCGCCACATCGACAACATCGATTCCAGTGATGAACAAGAAGAAAACGACGATTCCTTCTGTGGCGGCATTATGTGCCTTGATAACTTCGAGGACCCCTACTCCCAATCGGATTACATCGAGATACAGGGGATCAAGATCGCCTAGACGCTCACTGTCGCCAAGAAGATCGCTCTCCCTATCACCGGTTTACCCGAAGCAGTCTTATGCCGCCATTGTCACATCACCGCCAAAACAACTCAAGGTTAGTCAACATAGAGGCAACAAACCATCATGGAAATTACCTTATTTGACTCAGTCCACTCTTATCATTGGAGATTCGAACCTGGCCAGAATCACTAATCCAACGAATAAAACTCTTCAAATTGAATCGTACTCTGGAGCAAAAATCATCCATCTTCAAAAACTTTTGAAAGAATATCAGCATCAGGAACAACCGAGAGAGATTATTATTAATATAGGGATTAACGACAGGGATAATAACAACACGAACAGGGTGGCGCAAAGCTTGAAAGATTTAACTAGGACAGCTCAAGAAACGTTTCCAGACTCGGCGATTTACCTGACCAAAATCCCGATATCGAACACTTTGGACCTAATGAAACCAAACGAGGCGTTTAACATCAGAAAACTGAATGAGAATTTGACTAAACTCTCTTTGGAAGGAGTAAGAGTCCTAGAGAGCGATGTCATAGGAGGTTGGTTTTTCCACAGTGACGGAATCCATTGGGCCCCAAGAACAGCAAATTTGATTGTAGATAATTGGGTAAGACAGGTTAACATGTACAAACAGGATTTTCGGCTCATCAGGAAGGGCAAGAACATGAGAATCTAACACAGTTAGGGAGTACAATAGTTAACCTAAGCTCTAGGAGACTTTCCGCTTCTGAGAGATCACTATTAGAAAAGGGTTTAAAATTTATTCCAACACCAGAATATATTGCCCACTCCGCAATTACGCAACCGGTAAAAGAATTTACAAGAAAATTAATGATCACTAAATTCTTTCATTCCAAAAACACGATGTCTAAGACCCCTTTTACAGATAAGAGCACTTGGTGCCCGCCGCCTTCAACCCTTACACCATCAATTAGAGAGATAACTGACCGTATCTTTAAGACTGCTTCTAAAATAAAAATGGGAAGAGAAAAACCTAATCTTCCGGCTCATGAGTTTGCGGCTATCAAAACACTTCGCAATAACTCTGAAATTATTATCAAAAAGGCAGACAAAGGTTCAGCTACGGTTATCTTAGATAAAAAAGATTACATTTGGGAAATAGATCGACAACTAGCTAACTCAAAGCATTACAGGAAATTAGATCAACCTATTTATCTTAATACAAGTAAACAAATAACTAAAATCATACATCGTTTGGCTAGCAATAAGAACATTATTAAGAAACAAGTTCAATACTTGACACCAGCTGAAAACCCGAGGCCAAGACATATTTATACTTTACCTAAAATTCACAAAAGCCCCGAATCTTGGTCTATTCCATTTAAAATTCCACCAGGAAGACCAATAATATCGGATGTGGGGAGTGAGTCATATCGTATTTCGGAATATATAGACTCATTCTTAGCACCATTGGCCGCTAAACACTCGTCCTATCTCAGAGATACAGCGGACTTTTTGGAAAAAATTAGACAGATTCAAATCCCTTCCAACAGCTTTCTTGTCACTTTGGATGTAGAAAGTATGTACACAAATATTGACAATAAGGATGGATTGAAGGCGGTGTTTAACAGTTTTAAAGCAAATCCAAACCCGAGTAGACCAGATTTAGAAGTTTTGGAACTTTTGAAACTTTGTTTGGAAAACAATGATTTTGAATTCAATGGCAACTGGTTTTTACAAATTTCAGGAACAGCAATGGGAAAGAAATTCGCACCGAGCTATGCAAATATTTTTATGGCGGAGTGGGAAAAAGAAGCATTCAAAAGTTGTGAACTTCTTCCCTTATTATATTTAAGGTTTTTGGATGATATTTTTCTAATTTGGACTTATTCCAGGGAAGACTTTGATCAATTTATCCAAACTTTAAATAATTTCCATCCATCCGTAAAGCTTAAAGCTACAGTTAGCGACACCTCTGTAGATTTTCTAGATACAACCGTATTTAAAGGACCTATGTTTGGAAATACCGGAATTTTAGATACAAAGGTATTCTTTAAGTCTACGGATACACATCAGTTACTACATAAATCTTCTTTTCACCCTAAGCACACCTTTAGGGGGATCTTAAAATCACAAATTATTAGATTTGACAGAATTAGCTCCAGAAATGAAGATTTTCAGAGGGCTACAAACACACTGTTTAGAGCTTTAAGAACACGAGGGTATTCGAAGCGATTTCTTCGACAAATTAAAAACAATACCTTAGAAAATTTAGATACAAAACAACACGTAGTAGCAAAAGCTAAACCTTGCAATAGCAGTCGCTGCGGCACTTGCCCCTTTTTTAAGGAAGCACAAAATTTCAAAAGTCAGCAGACTAATCAAACATTTTATATTAAGCACAATCTTTCATGCAATTCTAAAAACGTGATATACCTAATCACCTGTCAAAAATGTGGCATACAATATGTAGGACAAACAAGTCTTACATTAAGAGACAGATTCACTCGACACAGATTTGATATCAGGCATAAGGCAAATAAATCGGTCTCTAACCATTTTAATAACTCAGACCATTCGATGGACGATTGTTCGATCACGCCAATTGAATTGGTAGAGGATCAAGAAAAACTAACGAAAAGAGAACATTATTGGATACAAAAATTAAAATCATTAATGCCCGGTGGCCTGAATTTACACGAAGAATCTGAAAAACTAATCCCGTTTGTAATCTCGTATAACACTAAAGCGACACAAGTTGCCAAACTAATTAAAGAGGGGTATAGTGAAATTCAGCAAATATTCCCCGCCGTATTTGCCCATAAATTGGTTACCGCTTATTGCAGAAATAAGAACTTAAGTGACTTCATTGTCAGAAGTAAGTTAAAGAGCGGAAGTAATTCTCCCTAGGCCAGAGCTAATTAGGGTCCCCTAACCCTAATCTTAACTCTAAAACCTAACCCTAACCCTAACCCTAACCCTAACCCTAACCCTAACCCTAACCCTAACCCTAACCCTAACCCTAACCCTAACCCTAACCCTAACCCTAACCCTCGCCAGTGCCAAGGTTTCTATCAGACGTATAATGTAGATATATATATAGTTCGAGATTGTCTGCATGTTCTGACGTGTATACCAGCGACTTTGAAGCAACATTTTTTGGTGTTGTGGATGGTCGTGACAGTAAACATGCCGGAACATGCAGGCAGGCGAGAGTTGTCTTCTCTCGACTATGGTAAAAGGGTTTCTTTATGTTCGATACTCCTCACTGACAAATACAAAATTATATTTCTTTCCTTATATTTACATAAGATTTAAGTTTGTAGAGTAATTCTCCTTAGGCCAGTGCATGGAGTAATGTTTCATTACTCTCTTATATATATAAACCTAACCTCGCCAGTGCCAAGGTTTCTATCAGACGTATAATGTAGATATATATATAGTTCGAGATTGTCTGCATGTTCTGACGTGTATACCAGCGACTTTGAAGCAACATTTTTTGGTGTTGTGGATGGTCGTGACAGTAAACATGCCGGAACATGCAGGCAGGCGAGAGTTGTCTTCTCTCGACTATGGTAAAAGGGTTTCTTTATGTTCGATACTCCTCACTGACAAATACAAAATTATATTTCTTTCCTTATATTTACATAAGATTTAAGTTTGTAGAGTAATTCTCCTTAGGCCAGTGCATGGAGTAATGTTTCATTACTCTCTTATATATATAAACCTAACCCTAACCCTAAACCCTAACCCTAACCCTAACCCTAACCCTAACCCTAACCCTAACCCTAACTGTTTGGTCACCTGAAGAAGGCATTAGCCGAAAGATCTTGTGACGTTATTTGGAGAGTAGCTTTTATATCAAGATAGCAATATCGTCTGACTTAGAGATAAGTACAGATTCATATTATATTTCTTTTAGTTATATAGTAATACTGTGTTAATTTCATTTAATTTCTTTTCAGGAATTTCTTTTCAGGAATTTGATTTTCAGGCAATCTTGTTTCAGGCGTTTATAAGTTGTTGTATTTAGAACTTTAGGCACATCAATCGGAACCACGATGCTAGGTGGGAACCAGAGATTCAAGAGGGGGCATACACGCCGCCGGGACCCTAACCCGAACAACAATTTGATAAAACTTTTTTATCAAATTATCCAGGCATTACACCACTGTACTGTGATGAAACCGCAAGCAAACGGAATTACACCGACCAAAGGATTTCGACAACTAATACAGAATATGGACCGTTTTCTGAAACCAGCACAACCAACTGAATCACTCAAACAAGAATTGGAAAGACTGAACCGGATGTGGGCTACAAAGGTCGCTCAGACTTTAATTAACCACTACAAGAATAGGATCTCGGAACTTATGGGAATGATTGTGGGATTTGGATTTGCGGACTTTACTATAAAAAACTTGTCGAACCAGGCGCTAGATTGGGCGAAAAGGAATTTCAAAAATAAACTGAGCCTGGAGACGATACAGGAATATCAACGAATTGTGAAGTCATTTACACCGGTTTCATCAAAACTCCAACACACCGCAACTTCAACTAGTAAGGTACCAACGCCCCCAGGAGCTACGAACAACAAAGGCTACAGCAAGGCATGGGACGTCAACCAATGGATTCCGATGAGCCCTCGTCGGAAGGTCACCCATAAAAAGGTTAGCCCGCAGAAACAGGCCTATAATCCGATTGAGCTTAATAATCGTTTTCTACCACTACAAATTCTAGAGACTAATTTACACAAGACAAGCACTCAAGAACCCACCAAAAAACAACAATTACAACAACTACGATCTAATACAACGGAAAAATCACTGGAAAGAACTGTTGCTACGTCGAAGCAAAAGTCGGCAAAACTCGCCACATCGACAACATCGATTCCAGTGATGAACAAGAAGAAAACGACGATTCCTTCTGTGGCGGCATTATGTGCCTTGATAACTTCGAGGACCCCTACTCCCAATCGGATTACATCGAGATACAGGGGATCAAGATCGCCTAGACGCTCACTGTCGCCAAGAAGATCGCTCTCCCTATCACCGGTTTACCCGAAGCAGTCTTATGCCGCCATTGTCACATCACCGCCAAAACAACTCAAGGTTAGTCAACATAGAGGCAACAAACCATCATGGAAATTACCTTATTTGACTCAGTCCACTCTTATCATTGGAGATTCGAACCTGGCCAGAATCACTAATCCAACGAATAAAACTCTTCAAATTGAATCGTACTCTGGAGCAAAAATCATCCATCTTCAAAAACTTTTGAAAGAATATCAGCATCAGGAACAACCGAGAGAGATTATTATTAATATAGGGATTAACGACAGGGATAATAACAACACGAACAGGGTGGCGCAAAGCTTGAAAGATTTAACTAGGACAGCTCAAGAAACGTTTCCAGACTCGGCGATTTACCTGACCAAAATCCCGATATCGAACACTTTGGACCTAATGAAACCAAACGAGGCGTTTAACATCAGAAAACTGAATGAGAATTTGACTAAACTCTCTTTGGAAGGAGTAAGAGTCCTAGAGAGCGATGTCATAGGAGGTTGGTTTTTCCACAGTGACGGAATCCATTGGGCCCCAAGAACAGCAAATTTGATTGTAGATAATTGGGTAAGACAGGTTAACATGTACAAACAGGATTTTCGGCTCATCAGGAAGGGCAAGAACATGAGAATCTAACACAGTTAGGGAGTACAATAGTTAACCTAAGCTCTAGGAGACTTTCCGCTTCTGAGAGATCACTATTAGAAAAGGGTTTAAAATTTATTCCAACACCAGAATATATTGCCCACTCCGCAATTACGCAACCGGTAAAAGAATTTACAAGAAAATTAATGATCACTAAATTCTTTCATTCCAAAAACACGATGTCTAAGACCCCTTTTACAGATAAGAGCACTTGGTGCCCGCCGCCTTCAACCCTTACACCATCAATTAGAGAGATAACTGACCGTATCTTTAAGACTGCTTCTAAAATAAAAATGGGAAGAGAAAAACCTAATCTTCCGGCTCATGAGTTTGCGGCTATCAAAACACTTCGCAATAACTCTGAAATTATTATCAAAAAGGCAGACAAAGGTTCAGCTACGGTTATCTTAGATAAAAAAGATTACATTTGGGAAATAGATCGACAACTAGCTAACTCAAAGCATTACAGGAAATTAGATCAACCTATTTATCTTAATACAAGTAAACAAATAACTAAAATCATACATCGTTTGGCTAGCAATAAGAACATTATTAAGAAACAAGTTCAATACTTGACACCAGCTGAAAACCCGAGGCCAAGACATATTTATACTTTACCTAAAATTCACAAAAGCCCCGAATCTTGGTCTATTCCATTTAAAATTCCACCAGGAAGACCAATAATATCGGATGTGGGGAGTGAGTCATATCGTATTTCGGAATATATAGACTCATTCTTAGCACCATTGGCCGCTAAACACTCGTCCTATCTCAGAGATACAGCGGACTTTTTGGAAAAAATTAGACAGATTCAAATCCCTTCCAACAGCTTTCTTGTCACTTTGGATGTAGAAAGTATGTACACAAATATTGACAATAAGGATGGATTGAAGGCGGTGTTTAACAGTTTTAAAGCAAATCCAAACCCGAGTAGACCAGATTTAGAAGTTTTGGAACTTTTGAAACTTTGTTTGGAAAACAATGATTTTGAATTCAATGGCAACTGGTTTTTACAAATTTCAGGAACAGCAATGGGAAAGAAATTCGCACCGAGCTATGCAAATATTTTTATGGCGGAGTGGGAAAAAGAAGCATTCAAAAGTTGTGAACTTCTTCCCTTATTATATTTAAGGTTTTTGGATGATATTTTTCTAATTTGGACTTATTCCAGGGAAGACTTTGATCAATTTATCCAAACTTTAAATAATTTCCATCCATCCGTAAAGCTTAAAGCTACAGTTAGCGACACCTCTGTAGATTTTCTAGATACAACCGTATTTAAAGGACCTATGTTTGGAAATACCGGAATTTTAGATACAAAGGTATTCTTTAAGTCTACGGATACACATCAGTTACTACATAAATCTTCTTTTCACCCTAAGCACACCTTTAGGGGGATCTTAAAATCACAAATTATTAGATTTGACAGAATTAGCTCCAGAAATGAAGATTTTCAGAGGGCTACAAACACACTGTTTAGAGCTTTAAGAACACGAGGGTATTCGAAGCGATTTCTTCGACAAATTAAAAACAATACCTTAGAAAATTTAGATACAAAACAACACGTAGTAGCAAAAGCTAAACCTTGCAATAGCAGTCGCTGCGGCACTTGCCCCTTTTTTAAGGAAGCACAAAATTTCAAAAGTCAGCAGACTAATCAAACATTTTATATTAAGCACAATCTTTCATGCAATTCTAAAAACGTGATATACCTAATCACCTGTCAAAAATGTGGCATACAATATGTAGGACAAACAAGTCTTACATTAAGAGACAGATTCACTCGACACAGATTTGATATCAGGCATAAGGCAAATAAATCGGTCTCTAACCATTTTAATAACTCAGACCATTCGATGGACGATTGTTCGATCACGCCAATTGAATTGGTAGAGGATCAAGAAAAACTAACGAAAAGAGAACATTATTGGATACAAAAATTAAAATCATTAATGCCCGGTGGCCTGAATTTACACGAAGAATCTGAAAAACTAATCCCGTTTGTAATCTCGTATAACACTAAAGCGACACAAGTTGCCAAACTAATTAAAGAGGGGTATAGTGAAATTCAGCAAATATTCCCCGCCGTATTTGCCCATAAATTGGTTACCGCTTATTGCAGAAATAAGAACTTAAGTGACTTCATTGTCAGAAGTAAGTTAAAGAGCGGAAGTAATTCTCCCTAGGCCAGAGCTAATTAGGGTCCCCTAACCCTAATCTTAACTCTAAAACCTAACCCTAACCCTAACCCTAACCCTAACCCTAACCCTAACCCTAACCCTAACCCTAACCCTAACCCTAACCCTAACCCTAACCCTAACCCTAACCCTAACCCTCGCCAGTGCCAAGGTTTCTATCAGACGTATAATGTAGATATATATATAGTTCGAGATTGTCTGCATGTTCTGACGTGTATACCAGCGACTTTGAAGCAACATTTTTTGGTGTTGTGGATGGTCGTGACAGTAAACATGCCGGAACATGCAGGCAGGCGAGAGTTGTCTTCTCTCGACTATGGTAAAAGGGTTTCTTTATGTTCGATACTCCTCACTGACAAATACAAAATTATATTTCTTTCCTTATATTTACATAAGATTTAAGTTTGTAGAGTAATTCTCCTTAGGCCAGTGCATGGAGTAATGTTTCATTACTCTCTTATATATATAAACCTAACCTCGCCAGTGCCAAGGTTTCTATCAGACGTATAATGTAGATATATATATAGTTCGAGATTGTCTGCATGTTCTGACGTGTATACCAGCGACTTTGAAGCAACATTTTTTGGTGTTGTGGATGGTCGTGACAGTAAACATGCCGGAACATGCAGGCAGGCGAGAGTTGTCTTCTCTCGACTATGGTAAAAGGGTTTCTTTATGTTCGATACTCCTCACTGACAAATACAAAATTATATTTCTTTCCTTATATTTACATAAGATTTAAGTTTGTAGAGTAATTCTCCTTAGGCCAGTGCATGGAGTAATGTTTCATTACTCTCTTATATATATAAACCTAACCTCGCCAGTGCCAAGGTTTCTATCAGACGTATAATGTAGATATATATATAGTTCGAGATTGTCTGCATGTTCTGACGTGTATACCAGCGACTTTGAAGCAACATTTTTTGGTGTTGTGGATGGTCGTGACAGTAAACATGCCGGAACATGCAGGCAGGCGAGAGTTGTCTTCTCTCGACTATGGTAAAAGGGTTTCTTTATGTTCGATACTCCTCACTGACAAATACAAAATTATATTTCTTTCCTTATATTTACATAAGATTTAAGTTTGTAGAGTAATTCTCCTTAGGCCAGTGCATGGAGTAATGTTTCATTACTCTCTTATATATATAAACCTAACCCTAACCCTAAACCCTAACCCTAACCCTAACCCTAACCCTAACCCTAACCCTAACCCTAACCCTAACTGTTTGGTCACCTGAAGAAGGCATTAGCCGAAAGATCTTGTGACGTTATTTGGAGAGTAGCTTTTATATCAAGATAGCAATATCGTCTGACTTAGAGATAAGTACAGATTCATATTATATTTCTTTTAGTTATATAGTAATACTGTGTTAATTTCATTTAATTTCTTTTCAGGAATTTCTTTTCAGGAATTTGATTTTCAGGCAATCTTGTTTCAGGCGTTTATAAGTTGTTGTATTTAGAACTTTAGGCACATCAATCGGAACCACGATGCTAGGTGGGAACCAGAGATTCAAGAGGGGGCATACACGCCGCCGGGACCCTAACCCGAACAACAATTTGATAAAACTTTTTTATCAAATTATCCAGGCATTACACCACTGTACTGTGATGAAACCGCAAGCAAACGGAATTACACCGACCAAAGGATTTCGACAACTAATACAGAATATGGACCGTTTTCTGAAACCAGCACAACCAACTGAATCACTCAAACAAGAATTGGAAAGACTGAACCGGATGTGGGCTACAAAGGTCGCTCAGACTTTAATTAACCACTACAAGAATAGGATCTCGGAACTTATGGGAATGATTGTGGGATTTGGATTTGCGGACTTTACTATAAAAAACTTGTCGAACCAGGCGCTAGATTGGGCGAAAAGGAATTTCAAAAATAAACTGAGCCTGGAGACGATACAGGAATATCAACGAATTGTGAAGTCATTTACACCGGTTTCATCAAAACTCCAACACACCGCAACTTCAACTAGTAAGGTACCAACGCCCCCAGGAGCTACGAACAACAAAGGCTACAGCAAGGCATGGGACGTCAACCAATGGATTCCGATGAGCCCTCGTCGGAAGGTCACCCATAAAAAGGTTAGCCCGCAGAAACAGGCCTATAATCCGATTGAGCTTAATAATCGTTTTCTACCACTACAAATTCTAGAGACTAATTTACACAAGACAAGCACTCAAGAACCCACCAAAAAACAACAATTACAACAACTACGATCTAATACAACGGAAAAATCACTGGAAAGAACTGTTGCTACGTCGAAGCAAAAGTCGGCAAAACTCGCCACATCGACAACATCGATTCCAGTGATGAACAAGAAGAAAACGACGATTCCTTCTGTGGCGGCATTATGTGCCTTGATAACTTCGAGGACCCCTACTCCCAATCGGATTACATCGAGATACAGGGGATCAAGATCGCCTAGACGCTCACTGTCGCCAAGAAGATCGCTCTCCCTATCACCGGTTTACCCGAAGCAGTCTTATGCCGCCATTGTCACATCACCGCCAAAACAACTCAAGGTTAGTCAACATAGAGGCAACAAACCATCATGGAAATTACCTTATTTGACTCAGTCCACTCTTATCATTGGAGATTCGAACCTGGCCAGAATCACTAATCCAACGAATAAAACTCTTCAAATTGAATCGTACTCTGGAGCAAAAATCATCCATCTTCAAAAACTTTTGAAAGAATATCAGCATCAGGAACAACCGAGAGAGATTATTATTAATATAGGGATTAACGACAGGGATAATAACAACACGAACAGGGTGGCGCAAAGCTTGAAAGATTTAACTAGGACAGCTCAAGAAACGTTTCCAGACTCGGCGATTTACCTGACCAAAATCCCGATATCGAACACTTTGGACCTAATGAAACCAAACGAGGCGTTTAACATCAGAAAACTGAATGAGAATTTGACTAAACTCTCTTTGGAAGGAGTAAGAGTCCTAGAGAGCGATGTCATAGGAGGTTGGTTTTTCCACAGTGACGGAATCCATTGGGCCCCAAGAACAGCAAATTTGATTGTAGATAATTGGGTAAGACAGGTTAACATGTACAAACAGGATTTTCGGCTCATCAGGAAGGGCAAGAACATGAGAATCTAACACAGTTAGGGAGTACAATAGTTAACCTAAGCTCTAGGAGACTTTCCGCTTCTGAGAGATCACTATTAGAAAAGGGTTTAAAATTTATTCCAACACCAGAATATATTGCCCACTCCGCAATTACGCAACCGGTAAAAGAATTTACAAGAAAATTAATGATCACTAAATTCTTTCATTCCAAAAACACGATGTCTAAGACCCCTTTTACAGATAAGAGCACTTGGTGCCCGCCGCCTTCAACCCTTACACCATCAATTAGAGAGATAACTGACCGTATCTTTAAGACTGCTTCTAAAATAAAAATGGGAAGAGAAAAACCTAATCTTCCGGCTCATGAGTTTGCGGCTATCAAAACACTTCGCAATAACTCTGAAATTATTATCAAAAAGGCAGACAAAGGTTCAGCTACGGTTATCTTAGATAAAAAAGATTACATTTGGGAAATAGATCGACAACTAGCTAACTCAAAGCATTACAGGAAATTAGATCAACCTATTTATCTTAATACAAGTAAACAAATAACTAAAATCATACATCGTTTGGCTAGCAATAAGAACATTATTAAGAAACAAGTTCAATACTTGACACCAGCTGAAAACCCGAGGCCAAGACATATTTATACTTTACCTAAAATTCACAAAAGCCCCGAATCTTGGTCTATTCCATTTAAAATTCCACCAGGAAGACCAATAATATCGGATGTGGGGAGTGAGTCATATCGTATTTCGGAATATATAGACTCATTCTTAGCACCATTGGCCGCTAAACACTCGTCCTATCTCAGAGATACAGCGGACTTTTTGGAAAAAATTAGACAGATTCAAATCCCTTCCAACAGCTTTCTTGTCACTTTGGATGTAGAAAGTATGTACACAAATATTGACAATAAGGATGGATTGAAGGCGGTGTTTAACAGTTTTAAAGCAAATCCAAACCCGAGTAGACCAGATTTAGAAGTTTTGGAACTTTTGAAACTTTGTTTGGAAAACAATGATTTTGAATTCAATGGCAACTGGTTTTTACAAATTTCAGGAACAGCAATGGGAAAGAAATTCGCACCGAGCTATGCAAATATTTTTATGGCGGAGTGGGAAAAAGAAGCATTCAAAAGTTGTGAACTTCTTCCCTTATTATATTTAAGGTTTTTGGATGATATTTTTCTAATTTGGACTTATTCCAGGGAAGACTTTGATCAATTTATCCAAACTTTAAATAATTTCCATCCATCCGTAAAGCTTAAAGCTACAGTTAGCGACACCTCTGTAGATTTTCTAGATACAACCGTATTTAAAGGACCTATGTTTGGAAATACCGGAATTTTAGATACAAAGGTATTCTTTAAGTCTACGGATACACATCAGTTACTACATAAATCTTCTTTTCACCCTAAGCACACCTTTAGGGGGATCTTAAAATCACAAATTATTAGATTTGACAGAATTAGCTCCAGAAATGAAGATTTTCAGAGGGCTACAAACACACTGTTTAGAGCTTTAAGAACACGAGGGTATTCGAAGCGATTTCTTCGACAAATTAAAAACAATACCTTAGAAAATTTAGATACAAAACAACACGTAGTAGCAAAAGCTAAACCTTGCAATAGCAGTCGCTGCGGCACTTGCCCCTTTTTTAAGGAAGCACAAAATTTCAAAAGTCAGCAGACTAATCAAACATTTTATATTAAGCACAATCTTTCATGCAATTCTAAAAACGTGATATACCTAATCACCTGTCAAAAATGTGGCATACAATATGTAGGACAAACAAGTCTTACATTAAGAGACAGATTCACTCGACACAGATTTGATATCAGGCATAAGGCAAATAAATCGGTCTCTAACCATTTTAATAACTCAGACCATTCGATGGACGATTGTTCGATCACGCCAATTGAATTGGTAGAGGATCAAGAAAAACTAACGAAAAGAGAACATTATTGGATACAAAAATTAAAATCATTAATGCCCGGTGGCCTGAATTTACACGAAGAATCTGAAAAACTAATCCCGTTTGTAATCTCGTATAACACTAAAGCGACACAAGTTGCCAAACTAATTAAAGAGGGGTATAGTGAAATTCAGCAAATATTCCCCGCCGTATTTGCCCATAAATTGGTTACCGCTTATTGCAGAAATAAGAACTTAAGTGACTTCATTGTCAGAAGTAAGTTAAAGAGCGGAAGTAATTCTCCCTAGGCCAGAGCTAATTAGGGTCCCCTAACCCTAATCTTAACTCTAAAACCTAACCCTAACCCTAACCCTAACCCTAACCCTAACCCTAACCCTAACCCTAACCCTGTTATATAGATATATAAAGATATAAATAAAGACATATATATATTATCTGTTCTTGTTTCTAAGTCCACACTGTAACTTGTTTCCGAGGTTCTATCATTGTAATTTTCACAAAGTCCTACGCCGAGCTTGAGGAACAAAAATCCGAAGCCGAACAAATATAATATCGTATATTTTCACTTTCGTTGCCGGCAATTTTAATCAGTCAGACATACTATATAATATCGTATATTTTCATCATTATGTTGGGCTTTTCACACTGTTACATAGATATATAGAGATATAAATAAAGATATATTTGTTATATAGATATATAGAGATATAAATAAAGATATATATATTATCTGTTGTTGTTTCTAAGTCCACACTGTAACTTGTTTTCGAAGTTCTATCATTGTAATTTTCAAAAAGTCCTACGCCGAGCTTGAGGAACAAAAATCCGAAGCCGAAAAAATATAATATCGTATATTTTCATCATTCGTTGCGAGTAATTTTATATTATTCGCTTTAAACAATGTACCCTATATTCATATAGATGTAGAGCTTGAGAAACAAAATCCGAAGCCCAAAAAATCAGACATACTATATAATATCGTATATTTTCATCATTATGTTGGGCTTTTCACACTGTTATATAGATATATAAAGATATAAATAAAGACATATATATATTATCTGTTCTTGTTTCTAAGTCCACACTGTAACTTGTTTCCGAGGTTCTATCATTGTAATTTTCACAAAGTCCTACGCCGAGCTTGAGGAACAAAAATCCGAAGCCGAACAAATATAATATCGTATATTTTCACTTTCGTTGCCGGCAATTTTAATCAGTCAGACATACTATATAATATCGTATATTTTCATCATTATGTTGGGCTTTTCACACTGTTACATAGATATATAGAGATATAAATAAAGATATATTTGTTATATAGATATATAGAGATATAAATAAAGATATATATATTATCTGTTGTTGTTTCTAAGTCCACACTGTAACTTGTTTTCGAAGTTCTATCATTGTAATTTTCAAAAAGTCCTACGCCGAGCTTGAGGAACAAAAATCCGAAGCCGAAAAAATATAATATCGTATATTTTCATCATTCGTTGCGAGCAATTTTATATTATGGGCTTTAAACAATGTACCATATATTCATATAGATGTAGAGCTTGAGAAACAAAATCCGAAGCCCAAAAAATCAGACATACTATATAATATCGTATATTTTCATCATTATGTTGGGCTTTTCACACTGTTATATAGATATATAAAGATATAAATAAAGACATATATATATTATCTGTTCTTGTTTCTAAGTCCACACTGTAACTTGTTTCCGAGGTTCTATCATTGTAATTTTCACAAAGTCCTACGCCGAGCTTGAGGAACAAAAATCCGAAGCCGAACAAATATAATATCGTATATTTTCACTTTCGTTGCCGGCAATTTTAATCAGTCAGACATACTATATAATATCGTATATTTTCATCATTATGTTGGGCTTTTCACACTGTTACATAGATATATAGAGATATAAATAAAGATATATTTGTTATATAGATATATAGAGATATAAATAAAGATATATATATTATCTGTTGTTGTTTCTAAGTCCACACTGTAACTTGTTTTCGAAGTTCTATCATTGTAATTTTCAAAAAGTCCTACGCCGAGCTTGAGGAACAAAAATCCGAAGCCGAAAAAATATAATATCGTATATTTTCATCATTCGTTGCGAGTAATTTTATATTATTCGCTTTAAACAATGTACCCTATATTCATATAGATGTAGAGCTTGAGAAACAAAATCCGAAGCCCAAAAAATCAGACATACTATATAATATCGTATATTTTCATCATTATGTTGGGCTTTTCACACTGTTATATAGATATATAAAGATATAAATAAAGACATATATATATATTATCTGTTCTTGTTTCTAAGTCCACACTGTAACTTGTTTCCGAGGTTCTATCATTGTAATTTTCACAAAGTCCTACGCCGAGCTTGAGGAACAAAAATCCGAAGCCGAACAAATATAATATCGTATATTTTCACTTTCGTTGCCGGCAATTTTAATCAGTCAGACATACTATATAATATCGTATATTTTCATCATTATGTTGGGCTTTTCACACTGTTACATAGATATATAGAGATATAAATAAAGATATATTTGTTATATAGATATATAGAGATATAAATAAAGATATATATATTATCTGTTGTTGTTTCTAAGTCCACACTGTAACTTGTTTTCGAAGTTCTATCATTGTAATTTTCAAAAAGTCCTACGCCGAGCTTGAGGAACAAAAATCCGAAGCCGAAAAAATATAATATCGTATATTTTCATCATTCGTTGCGAGCAATTTTATATTATGGGCTTTAAACAATGTACCATATATTCATATAGATGTAGAGCTTGAGAAACAAAATCCGAAGCCCAAAAAATCAGACATACTATATAATATCGTATATTTTCATCATTATGTTGGGCTTTTCACACTGTTATATAGATATATAAAGATATAAATAAAGACATATATATATTATCTGTTCTTGTTTCTAAGTCCACACTGTAACTTGTTTCTGAGGTTCTATCATTGTAATTTTCACAAAGTCCTACGCCGAGCTTGAGGAACAAAAATCCGAAGCCGAACAAATATAATATCGTATATTTTCACTTTCGTTGCCGGCAATTTTAATCAGTCAGACATACTATATAATATCGTATATTTTCATCATTATGTTGGGCTTTTCACACTGTTACATAGATATATAGAGATATAAATAAAGATATATTTGTTATATAGATATATAGAGATATAAATAAAGATATATATATTATCTGTTGTTGTTTCTAAGTCCACACTGTAACTTGTTTTCGAAGTTCTATCATTGTAATTTTCAAAAAGTCCTACGCCGAGCTTGAGGAACAAAAATCCGAAGCCGAAAAAATATAATATCGTATATTTTCATCATTCGTTGCGAGTAATTTTATATTATTCGCTTTAAACAATGTACCCTATATTCATATAGATGTAGAGCTTGAGAAACAAAATCCGAAGCCCAAAAAATCAGACATACTATATAATATCGTATATTTTCATCATTATGTTGGGCTTTTCACACTGTTATATAGATATATAAAGATATAAATAAAGACATATATATATTATCTGTTCTTGTTTCTAAGTCCACACTGTAACTTGTTTCCGAGGTTCTATCATTGTAATTTTCACAAAATCCTACGCCGAGCTTGAGGAACAAAAATCCGAAGCCGAACAAATATAATATCGTATATTTTCACTTTCGTTGCCGGCAATTTTAATCAGTCAGACATACTATATAATATCGTATATTTTCATCATTATGTTGGGCTTTTCACACTGTTACATAGATATATAGAGATATAAATAAAGATATATTTGTTATATAGATATATAGAGATATAAATAAAGATATATATATTATCTGTTGTTGTTTCTAAGTCCACACTGTAACTTGTTTTCGAAGTTCTATCATTGTAATTTTCAAAAAGTCCTACGCCGAGCTTGAGGAACAAAAATCCGAAGCCGAAAAAATATAATATCGTATATTTTCATCATTCGTTGCGAGCAATTTTATATTATGGGCTTTAAACAATGTACCATATATTCATATAGATGTAGAGCTTGAGAAACAAAATCCGAAGCCCAAAAAATCAGACATACTATATAATATCGTATATTTTCATCATTATGTTGGGCTTTTCACACTGTTATATAGATATATAAAGATATAAATAAAGACATATATATATTATCTGTTCTTGTTTCTAAGTCCACACTGTAACTTGTTTCCGAGGTTCTATCATTGTAATTTTCACAAAGTCCTACGCCGAGCTTGAGGAACAAAAATCCGAAGCCGAACAAATATAATATCGTATATTTTCACTTTCGTTGCCGGCAATTTTAATCAGTCAGACATACTATATAATATCGTATATTTTCATCATTATGTTGGGCTTTTCACACTGTTACATAGATATATAGAGATATAAATAAAGATATATTTGTTATATAGATATATAGAGATATAAATAAAGATATATATATTATCTGTTGTTGTTTCTAAGTCCACACTGTAACTTGTTTTCGAAGTTCTATCATTGTAATTTTCAAAAAGTCCTACGCCGAGCTTGAGGAACAAAAATCCGAAGCCGAAAAAATATAATATCGTATATTTTCATCATTCGTTGCGAGCAATTTTATATTATGGGCTTTAAACAATGTATCATATATGCATATAGATGTAAAGCTTGAGAAACAAAATCCGAAGCCCAAAAAATCACTCAAACATACTATATAACATCGTATATTTTCATATTTATATAATTTCCGCAAACGCAGACGCCAGACTGCTTGGGAGAGGTTAAAACAATAAACACAACATAAAAGGGGCCCAGAATTGTCCATTAGCACTACTAAGGGGGCTTAGAATTGTCCATATAGCACCTACAATCCATACTGTCTACCCTGCCCATGACAATCAGTGCAAAAACCATATAACACAGGCTGTCATGGGCAAATTTTCTCTGCTGATAATGCAGATTAGCTAGGGTTAGACCCCTGCTCCATTCAACGGCATGCTGCGGCCGTACCAAGCAAGCCAGCAACTCATGCCGTGTGTCGATGGTTCGTATTTTCAAAGCTGCAGCCGGGAAAAATGTCCCCGCGGGGATAGCTGCCTCGGGGCCGGCGATAGAGGTGTCCTTATATGCGCTAATTGAATGCATCTTTCGATCGTGCTTTTTCGACCCCACCTTGACATGACGGCCTGCCGCCACCGCACCAATCAAGTCAGCGACTTCAGACCAGTGCTGGCGCCAGCAGCGGTCCCGGCTTGAGAGAAAAGGTTTAGATGCTCTCGGCGCTAGCTGCAAAGGTGCCGGCGCTGGAGGCAGGCCAAATGCAGCTAGGGTTACGAGACCGTAACCCTAATCGTAGTTAGTCCTTCGATCGTGCATTTTTCACCCCACCTTAACACAACGGCCTGCTGCAGCCGTACACACCATGCCATATACTCCGGTAAGGTGCCGATAGATACAGATGTCCCTGCTTCACACGCCAAATCTTCCCTGGCCCCGATAACTCTGGCCGTCCCGGCACAATCGCCGTTCTAGTCGGCGCTAGGGTTACGTTTTTGGAGCTAGTCCTTGGTTCGTGCTACCTTGGACACCACCTGCACCGTACGGCCTGCCACGGCCGTACCAAGCGTGCCATCGATTTAAACTCTGAATAAAACACTTAGAGCGGACCCAGCTGCATGCAACAAGCTTTCGATCTAAGCGATAGCTCCACTGGTGCCGGAGATATAGCCGTCCTTGCAGAGCCTAGGGTTACGGTCACTTTTGGACCTAGGGTTAGCACCTAGGGTTGCTAACTTCGTCGTCCCCGTTTTGCCTCGCTCGTACCGACCATGCCATCAAGTCAAGCAGGGCGGCGTTACTTGCGGCCGGGTTCCCTCTACGCATAGACGTCTCGACCGCTCCGATAGCTATCATAGTGCCGGAGATATAGTCGTTATGGCGCAGGTGGTGTTTTTGGCTACTTTTTTCAAAGATGGGGGTAGGGGAAGCTGGACAGCTGCGGAGACCATACCCCGTGCCGCATGGCATTAAAAATGGCACAGATCGATGCGGCAGATACAACCCAATCCAAATTGCTCTCGATCCTTAGCCTAGCTTGAAAGTTGCTCGAGATATAACGATTTTAGCTGATTTTGGAAAATTAAAACGCGAAGTGCGATTGAGGCTCTTTTTTAACATGGGAAAAGCTAAACTACCAACTTTCTCCGCAACGGCTCGAGCTATCTTCCTGATCGAGGTGTCCTTCGTTTCGTCTTGACAAGCCGCATCTACTGACATGCAAGTCAGGGGCCTGGTATGCCCCTGCCTCATTCCCTGGTGAAAAGCGATTTTGGACGCTGCCGCCGCCAAGATGAGCTTCAGGCCAAATCCCATGGTCGGCAATGACAGGCAGACTCCAGCCCCACATGCAGCTACCCAGGGTCCCTGCCTAGCTGCGAAAATTTCTGACGAAAAAGTCACAGACAGAAGTTGCGGTATTGCGGTCGTTTTTATTGATATTGGTCCTTCGATCGTGCTATCTAACCCTAACCCCAGTCGAGACACAAGGGGAAAAAATTTCTAGGTCGGCATGGTTAAATCAGAAACTGGTGAGTGACCAAAAATTTTCAAAGTTTTGAAGACAAAGTGTTCACTCGAACCCCAGTTTTGATCAAAACGAACCATTATGCAGAAACTGGTGAAAAGTCTGACCAACTACCCTCATCTGGTTTACAGGACTATATATAGGGGAGACAATTTTTTCCTTGAGCTCCCGGTACAAGCAAAACCCTGAGCTTGCTATGCGTGACGGCAAGCGAAAGGTAGGCAGCTGTCCCGCGGTACGTTGGCCTGGGACTAGAAAAGCTTGCAGCCACCACATGCCTGCAGGTAGAGAGACGATCGACCCCTTGTTGTGAACGGGAGGCCAAGCCGCATTGAGTGCTGCCAGTGTCCTGGGTGCGGGTCCAGCAGCGGTGAGGCAGGGTTTGCTGGCAGAAAATTCACTTTGGTAAGGGAAAAACGTTAAGCGAAAGGCAGGCAGCTATCCCGCGGTACGTTGGCCTGGGATTAGGAAAGCATGTAGCGACCGCATGCCTGCAGGTAGAGAGGCGATCGACCCCTCGTTGTGAAGGGAAAGCCAAGCCGCATCGAGTGCTGCCAGTGTCTTGGGTTTGAAAGTAACTAAATGGGTAAATTATTGAGTTTGAATCAGTAGTAATGCATTTTTCAGTGTACTGATGTATATATTATTTATGTAAATATAAGTGGTTCACAAAAATCCATGGTGCACATTTTGCATGCATATTCAAATTCATCATTCACCCCTAATTTTGCACAAAATATATCCTTTATGCCCCAAAAATTACACCAATGAAGTTTCACATCTTTTGGTAATGAAAGAATACCTTTCTTCTTATGTTAACGATAAGACGTAGGAGAAATGGGAATTCCAAAATATGCACCATTGTTATGTATGATGTTTATATAATATTATCAATATTTTAGGAAATTGTAAATGTTTCTTCACTTTAATATTTGCTTAAATCTTAATGTTATCAGGAAAAACATGTTTAACTAGTGTCCTTGAATTAGGTTGTTTTGATCAATATGTTTTCTCAATTTGAAGGTCAAGGTTGAATTTTGTTTACAGTTAGAATTCCATTAAGATGACTCATATTCTAGAACATTCTGTCATGTGACCAATCTTTACATATACCATGTTTGGTGGATATTTTTTCAGTTTTGACATTACCATCAGTCTTGTAAAGAGCTATTACAGTTGTGAAAATTCATTCCAAATTCTAAGAGAGGAATTATTTTAAATATTCATTGGATTATAACAGTGCTCATAAACTTTTGGATTTTGGATTTTTAATTGATGATTTTGGAATTTAAGTGAACTTATTCAGATATTTTGGAATACTTCATTTTGACATCAGCAAATCAAGATTTCTAGTACATCAGGACTTTGGAGACCATTAGCACATCATAACATTCAAGGACACAGCCGTGAATTCGGAACATTCTATATTTAGGACTTGTGATTAGAACAATCATTCTTATTGGACTATTAGGATTTCAAAACACATTACTGTAAGTGACTTTTTGATTTTTCATTTTAATTATCTAGTAATAAATTGTTTGTTGATTTTTACTTGATTTGTTGGTTTCACTTTCTTTCTGTTACATTTTTCTTAGACCATAGAGTCGTAACACCATGAATAAGCTTATCAGGCCCATTCAAAAAATCCAGCTTATGATTTTGCTGCAATCTGATTAAAATCGAGATCTCTGACATAACGGAGATCTCATGGATACCGACATGAGGCCATATTCTGATGACCTTTTAATTTACTGTTCAAATTATAATTTTCACATGTATGAGCACGGAGGACGTCATTTGGAGCATAACGTTTCTTATGATAACTCTGCCTAATACGAAATACAACGCTTTATCTGATAGGTTACAAAAATATGCGAACTTCGAATTCCCCCAAAACATGGACCTTCGTCGATGCCCTTTCAGATCGACTTACTGTATTCAGGTCTCGGTTTTAATCATATTCGATCTTACACTGCATAGCAAAAGCGAACGGGTGATATTTGGTGGGCTAAGTAGGAAGTTTATAATCCCCTGTATGTTTGTCTCAGGTTATCCTCAATTCACACCTGTTCAATGTCCAACACTGACGTCACTAATTATATGATTGAGGTAGAAAACAAACCATAGATAATGCAAATATGTCACGAACATTCATCCGATCACAATTTAATAATCTGTGAAATGGATCCTGTACGCCTAAACCGATAATGTCTACAACTACACAGTTGAAAGATAATAAAGCACCGACAATCCTTATTGAAATTCCGCAGTTTCTATGAAAGTTGCACCAGTAAACACATTCCAGTGATATTGATTGCAACTATTTCATGATTAGAGATATTGCATTACTATTATCTCTTTTCTGTAACAGTATTTTCAAAGGTGACCTTTGCCAGGAATTATTCTAATTACTGTTCAATCCTGGCATTAGTGAAGGACCGGACGTAGTAATTATATGATTGAGGTAGAAAACAAACCATAGATAATGCAAATATGTCACGAACATTCATCCGATCACAATTTAATAATCTGTGAAATGGATCCTGTACGCCTAAACCGATACTGTCTACAACTACACAGTTGAAAGATAATAAAGCACCGACAATCCTTATTGAAATTCCGCAGTTTCTATGAAAGCTACACCAGTAAACACATTCCAGTGATATTGATTGTAACTATTTCATGATTAGAGATATTGCATTACTATTATCTCTTTTCTGTAACAGTATTTTCAAAGGTGACCTTTGCCAGGAATTATTCTAATTACTGTTCAATCCTGGCATTAGTGAAGGACCGGACGTAGTAATATGTGTTTCAAAGGTACGCACCGACGAAATCTCAGCGCATTCCTTATTTGCCAAGGTTCGATATTTTAGGTGGCCGATATATAATGAAACGTTTAACAATATCAAATTGAGTTTGTGCACCTTAATACATATTTCAAACGGCGACTGTTTGTTCTATTAATGTACATTGATAGGATATCCCATAAATGTTGTATATCAGAAATGAACACAATAGACTGAGTTTTTCTCAATATTTTATCACCTACTTATCCAGTGCCTATGGCTATCATCTTAGGTCTGCTGTGAGCAATTGCATTATGCTTCATAAAATAGGACATCATGTGGAAAATGTTTCCACAGCCTGGACTAAAATATAGGAAATATATAGCAACTCTGAGCCAATATATCTCAGAACAACTGTTTCAATCTGTTTCAAATTTTAAGGATGACTTTCTTTTAGTTTAAAAGGAAAGTCCTTGAAATTTTTTACTCTCTTATATTTGAGACATATTAGCTTCACTGATACGGACAATGTAAATGAAGTTAGGAAAAACTTATACTTATGGAAATATTTTGGTTCAAACATTTGATCCAGCACCGCCATATTACAGAGATATAATGTATGAATGGTATGAACATATCAGAGGATCTCCACATAGTAGGCTATTTCGGTTTGTGTTCTCTGCAGTGCTATCTACACTAAAATTTAGAATGTTGATCCAGTCACGAGAAGAATATATATATATATATATATATATATATATATATATATATATGTGTGTGTGTGTGTGTGTGCGTGCGTCCAAGCTTGCATGATTCATCAAAGTCAATGGCACTATAATGTCTTCAAATCTCTCTCTTTCTCTCTCTCTCTCTCTCTCTCTCTCTCTCTCTCTCTCTCTCTCTCTCTCTCTCTCTCTCTCTCCCTTCTTGTGATATTTACCAAATCCTGAAAATATGAAGTGGACTTGTCCCTAATTAAATATTGTCAACCTGTATTTCGGATTATTGAGAATGAACTTAACATGCTGTACAGAGATACATCGGAACCTGAGAGTCGGACACAGTAGGAATATGCATGTTTCTAAAGGAGCTGGAAGATGTTGGAAATCATATACCGTTTGACAGGAATCAGTGGGAGGGGGGATATAACCCAGGTGTTTGTTATGAATGCCCTGGGAAATGGTTGCACTTAGCAATACATATATGATCTTTATTTTTACATAATCAATTAACAAAGAGATAATCAAATTGACAGAATGGATATAAAAATTAGCTGCAAAAGAAGAGAAACAGTTATACGCAAACTTTGCGCGCAACTGTACACCTGACGTCACAAAACAACACACATCAACATCCAAAACAGGTAGATTATGATATATTTTTTTTTGTTTAGTTTTGACTCTTTTACTTCTCTAAGTACTCTTTATTTACTTTACTGAAAGAATTAATGTATATATGTAAATAAATTAGAAAATAAATAAACATTTTCAGCTATCTGTCCAACAAACTTTGAAGAAAAAAAAAGATAATTATTTCAAATGCTAGGTTAATAAATAAGACAACGGTAGTGTAAAACAATCTATTTCTTTCTCCTTCCGTTGCGTCACCCCCAAAACGAATATGATAATTATTAAACTCACATAAATAAGTTTTAAATTGTAAGTAAACATGGTAAAAATCATAGTACTGTAGTATCATTTGAGTGGTTTTGTAAAAAAAAGACATTTTCGTGGGTACTTAAATTCGTGGTTTCGCCTGTCAAAGTTTGCATATTACTAAGTGTTTAATTTCGTGGTTTAACCTCTACAAATACCCAAAATAAAGAATCAAAAAAATAAAACTCTGCTGACTCAAACGGCGGTCACTTGAATGTTTATAACAATACTTTCACACGTATGAGCACAAATCAAAAACCTGACAAGTTCAATACTGACACTGTATTTTTGTCCAAGCGAATAACATCAATGGAAGCCGACGCAGACAACAACACAGCTGGAAGTGTTTAATTCTGTAATTTGGGGATTATTTACCTGACAAGCACTTGTGTGTACATTGAGACTTGATTGACATGATGTTGATACAGTGGCTTTGTCCGAAAATCAGCGAAGTGTGAGCTTTATTACTATGCTGTAATTATTGTATATACGTAGTGTTTCATTAATAATAGTGCTTCAATGAGACAACGTTCGCCATACTGAAGAAACTTTTAGAATAATATAATTAATAAAGAATATATCAGGTTTGATAAATATAAAAGGAAAAAAGAATATGAACTTGTTCCTCTTGCACATCTATGTATACACTGTAGTACACGAACACAACACGTCGCTCATAACTTTGGATGGAATTAAACGCGACAGTGGGCTTCACATTTATGACCAAAATCGCGCCGGGATTTTTTGTCAATATTTTCACTCAATACGTGTATATATTTAATTCCAACACATCTTCGTGTAGGTTTCTAAATTGCGCGTATAATAATACCTATTAACACACGCTATCTATTAAAATACTTTGAGGCGACCTATATGACTAAAACTGACATTTGGCTTTTAAAAGCCGACAAAATTCGCACCTGTATTATTCATCAATAATTTCAATAACTATATATATATATATATATATATATATATATATATATATATATATATATATATATATATATATATATATTTAATTCCAACAGACGCTCGTGTAGGTCTCTCAATTGTTCGTATACTAATGCCTACTAACAAGTGGTTGCTATTCAGATACGTCTAATGCTCCTATCTGACTAAACCCGACATTCGGTTTCAAAAAGCTGACTAAAATCGCGGCTATATATTTTGTCAATATTTTCACTAACTATGTATATATATTTATAATTCCAACACACCCTCGTGTAGGTCTCTCAGTTGCGCGTATAATAGTACCTATTAACAAGTGTTTGCTATTCAGATACGTCTAATGCACCTATCTGACTAAACCCGACATTCAGTTTCAAAAAGCTGACTAAAATCGCGCCTATATATTTTGTCAATATTTTCACTAAATATGTATATACATTTAATTGCAACACACTCTCGCGTAGGTCTTTCAATTGCTCATATATTAATATCAACTAATACTTGTTATCTATTTAAATACGCTTGTGGGATATATGTGACTATACCATATTACTATAATACTCACAAGGAACCGGGTTTCACACAATCTCTGAAATGTCGACTTTTCCCGACATTTCCGAGATTCATATAGCGAAGCCATTCTTTCACTGCTTTTTTGACAATATTGGCACTAAATGTATTTAGATTTAATATCGCAACCCACCCGCGGGAAGGTCTTTTAATTGCGCGTATAATGACACCAACTAATGCATCGTATCTCTTTAAATACTCCTACGAGGACTATCTGACTAAACGCGACAGTGGGCTTCACATTTATGACCAATATCGCGCCGGGATATTTTGTCAATATTTTCGCTAAATATGTATATATGTTTAATTCCAACACATCTTCGTGTAGGTTTCTAAATTGCGCGTATAATAATACCTATTAACACACGCTATCTATTAAAATACTTCGAGGCGACCTATATGACTAAAACCGACATTTGGTTTTTAAAAGCCGACAAAATTCGCGCCTGTATTATTTGTCAATAATTTCAATAACTATATATATATATATTTTTAATTCCAACACACGCTCGTGTAGGTATCTCAATTGCGCTTATACTATTGCCTACTAACAAGTGGTTACTATTCAGATACGTCTAATGCACCTATCTGACTAAACCCGACATTCGGTTTCAAAAAGCTTACTAAAATCGCGCCTATATATTTTGTCAATTTTCTCATCCGATCGACAAGCTCTTTCCACCCCCGCCCCTGCTGGAACTGGCGATATACCGTCTCTGTAATACTTTAGGTCGCCTTTGGCCCTTTCTGGCATCTACTAGGCCGGCTGATGGGCTGCAACGGACCCTTGGCCAGAATGGGCCACTGCCGGCTACAACAGCTACATTGCAAGAGAGCTGGCGCTTTTTTGCTCGTACCTTTTCGCTACCAAGCTCCATGAGCCCTACAATGATAGCGTTCATATCTTGTTTCAGGCGCCTGCGCTTGGTCGGTGTAGCCGGCTCGGCGGCGACCTACGTTTGTGCAGCGCCTATCGGGCGTGACCTTTTTCAGCAACTCGGCAGTCTGCTGTTAAGCCATGGCTACCTCTTCCCTCCTTTTCCGCTGTGTCTCGCGCATGGCCATGGCTCGTCCCAAAAACTCATCAGCCAACGCTCTGACCATTTTTCACAGACCGCTTCCTATATAATGGCAGCCGAAAACGTTTTGAATAATAAATAACTAATTTCACGCTAGCCGCCCGACACTAATAGACCGCACGCTGCCGGCGTCCCACCGCCAGCGAATGCTCGAGTGCTTTGCTAAACTGGTGCGCCAATTCTGTACTATATCGTCTGCTGGCGTCCAGTTTCGGAGCGCTGGGGGAAAAAAACGTGTTCGCTTTGTCTTCCGAGAGCGGGGAAAACTATTTCAGCCCGCGTGTTGAGCAAGTCTTATTTAGGGCTATTATAAGTGATATTTAGTTACAATTGTGGATTGAAAAGTCATTAATGCTGTTCGCTTCAGATTGTGCTAATTGCGACTAAAATGGTATGTCTAAATCTCACATTTACCATCTACCCCTGGAAACCTTACATTGCTGGAGCTTCCCACAGACCCCTTGCATACCTGTTACGCTCACCCATCCACCCCATTTATGACACACACTTTAAATTAATTTTACTTTGATTTTTGTATTACATGCAAGACCATTTTGATCTTTGCTAACCTATATAAGATAGAAATGTATTTGCATTTTCTCGTCGATTTTGTATAGTTTTTCCGCTCCTTTCTTCATTCCATTTGAGAGCTTTTTGTACCACAATGTAAATACTTCTCCGACCTCATATCTTTTGTTTTAAGTGTTTGTTTAGTCTTTGCTATTGTCCATTGTCCCTGAACATGAGCTTACCTAGCTTTAAATCGTAGCCACGTCGTTAAAACCCCGCCACAAAAACAACAAAACAATGTGTCATACGTGTGCATTTTCCAAACTAGCATTTGTCAGCTAATTTCCTTAATGACCATATCCACATTACATCAAGTGTCAAGACACATACTGTTATATAAAGTCGAGGTAGAATTTCCACGCGTGACTCACAGAGTGCGTTGCATGTGCATGCCTTATGTGTTGGGTACTGTGTACATGTATATGTGTATAACTCCAGTGCTAACATTAGACAGGCCATTTCCTCCTTTACCCTCTAAAAACGCTGTAGCATCAAATATAGATAGAGAGATACATAGTAAACAAACATAATGACACTCAGCAACTCTTCCAACTACTAGAATTGCATTTAGTTAGATTGCTAACACATCAATGTTAATCAAATATACAAAAATAGAAGTGTGCTGTCTTGATTTAGTATCCATTTTAGTGCTTATCATTTTGATTTCATAAAAAAATGGAAGTTGTTATAATGACTAGCAATACATTCCGGCTACTTTTATTTTTGCTTAATGTAAATTTACTTTGATTCAAGCGCAGAGAAAGATTTATATTATTATCTGGACACTTTGTATGTAAATGAAATGGTTCACTGGAAATTTCTAGAATATGTTGTATTCCTTGTCTTTTTAAAAAGTAAATAGAGGTATAAGTAAGTAATCTACATAAACCAAAAGCTAAATACATATTCTTCAATAATTGTATTATTTAAACAGAGCTCAATAGACAAACTGGAGTGCATTATGTCACCATCAACATCAAACCATTTGCGGGAGCGTTGAGCTGTCAATATTCTGTAGTAAAAACTCAAGCAACTTTACCTTTGCAATTACTACTGCTTTACAAAGGAATGCATTTAAATATAAAATTGCTTCATTCACGTTTACTTGGTATCTGCCACTAAAGTACTTGTAATACTATTAAGGTCACACACTGCTTTAACCTCAAGCTGTTTCGATAGTCCCGGACAAGGATCACCAAACACATCACTGCTTGCAGTTATTGAACAGACTCTCTTTTGCTGACATATAGCAATTGCTTTTTGAGTGACATTATTGAATTCACAGGCCCTACCACACTTGATAATCAAAGCAATAAAGTATATGTTGTAAAACGGAAGCGCTAGTTGATATCCATTACAATATCCGTGGTAATCTGCTGATACAATACGCACAACGTGTTCTTTGTTGCATGAAAAGTACACAGAATTTCCCTCAGACACAGTCTCCCAAGTTTCTCCTTGTTGTCGTTCAGCATTTTTCAGGGGCATGTCCTTCTCGTGTTGTTTTAGCTTGACTGCCACATCGGTTTCAGCAAGGAGCTCCGTAAATGAAAATAACAAACATAATACAAGACGAAAAGATAATCTGATTTTAGATGCTTCCATCGTATGGTCAAGAGTCTCTGTAAACTAATTAATTGTTAATTCAGAAATGATCTCCTTGTTTTGTAGTTGATATGTTTTTCCCACACAAATCTCCTCAAGCCTATGCTCTGTGATACTGAACAGTGGTGGTAATAAGCTGCGATTTGAAATATTTATACAGGTTCACACGTGACCAATCGCCAAGCTCCACCTACCTACCACCATCTGTCAGTCAAGCGTTGTTGTTTACAGGATTCCACTGAACAGCTGTTCACTCATACATCCGTCTCTGTTTGATTTATCATGTGATGACGTCTGTGCCGTGCTAAGCCTTACAGAACATCAAGCGGTCTGACTAAATGATGGTCTCTTACCTGGTCAGTTCTAAGATACAACATTTACAGATTCACACTGTTATAACTTCACTGCCTCATGACAAATTTTCATTATATTTTAACTATGAATCAAAGATTACTATGTAAAAGAGTGGTATTATTTTTAAAAGGAAATCTTGGATTTTACAGATTTTGTTTGCCAATTAGTATGCGTGGTTATCACTGGTATCGTGATTTCGTCAGTATTCATGATCGTCGAACATCATGGAGTTTGAAAGCGATACAACTATCCATAAGCCTTTTACAGCTTCTGTGGTTTAAATCCACTTCTAATGGGACTGATTTTCTAAACTTCCCATTTCACTAACAAGATTCGCGTCTCTTTTCTGCAAATTAATGTGTGTATGTAGAAAGAAATATAACTTTAAAAGAAATGGAAATTGTACAGTTATTTGCTTTTCTAGCGTTGTTTTATCTCAATTAGATATAAGTGTCTCAAACTTGATTACATCGCGTTATCTAAAAACAAGTGACTTCATAGTATAATTTCTACTTTTACTGTAATTTCATTTCGTTGCAATCTAGTTGTTTCTTTTCAAAATAGATATTAGAATAAATACATGGTGAACTACAGAAATAAACTACAACAATTATCTATTTGATGAGGATTTATGCCAATTATCATGCGTTGATGCAATTTACGAGTTAGCAAATCGATTTCCATAGTATGTATGAGTTTGATATCAGTGGTAGAAAAATATTTTACCTGGAAGCCTGGGGCTATTAACAATATGTACCGGCAACAATGCTTCCTAATGTGAAAGCCTATTATGCAAACGTAAATATTATTATAAATGATAAAGTTTAACAATATATTCATGTGGAAATGTTTACTTGAGGTTTTCTCTTCGAGCAGAGACATTTGCAATCAGATATACAAAATGTACACAGACCCCCACTCGCATATACCGACACACATACACAGACATACAAGTAGTGCTAATACAAGCCAAGATAAATTAATTCTTTTATATTAGGTGTTTCGGTGGTAGTTCCTGGTGCATCGCGTAACGTGCTAATCTTCTACTTGGTAAAGGTTATTGCCGAGTTATATACACGTGAAGCAAGAAAAACCATGGGCGAGTGAAATTTGAGTTTGGTGATGTGTGGTCATTAGATGAACAGTGGAAAAGTATTTGTAACATCTGTGCGTTTACGACCGCTTCAGTTACCAACGACTGTTGTCTCGAGGCCCATGGAAATGGGGAAAATTGGTCCTCAAGCCAGAATCACGCAGTTGTTTGCTTTGCTTTGAAGTGAGACCCCTTGCGTGTAACAAAATAGATTTTCTGGTCGCAGTGGTGCGACTTTGGATAGCTTTGTGATATTTACTTTTTCCGTTTTTTTTTTTTCTTTCTTTCTAAACTAAAGTCAGACTATCTGAGATGGCAACTGGAAGGCAAACATGTACTCTAGAAAGTTAATAGTTTCTGTGGAAGTTTGCATCGCGCCTGGCAACATTTATTGCATGAAAGATCTAATTTTTCCTTTTAATTTCTATTTAAATTTAAGCAGATATTGACTTCTATGAAGTAATGCTTTTACAGGTAGGATATAACTTGGCGATCAAATAGAGATGTAGTTCTACCGGGAAGACCTACACTAGAGAGCAATTTATCGACAGAGATGAATGATATATACTTCACTACAGTGCACTGAATACGTGGCTATCAGATACAATGGAAGAGCAATTGTAGTAAACTACTCAAACTGAGTATGATCTGATGTCAACTCATTATTCTAGAAAGACTTGCCTTTGAAAAGAAAAAAACATGAACTTTTCTTTTTAGGCCTTAGTTCAACAAATATGCATATATAATATAAGAAGTCCGCATGTGTTCCGAGGTGTAAATGTAACGATTAACGTTTGTCATTTTGGGGTACCGGGTTCGAAACGCCAATCGACAGCACTTTTTTAATGAATACAAAATTCAGAGAATGCTTGCATATGTATAATTGTATAATATATGGTATGGGTACGAAAGTCCATACAGATAAACATTGTAACACTATGAATAGTTTCTAATTGTATTGATCACTTCAGAAAAGAAGGTATCGGTAACGACTACGTCGATACTGCAAAACTTGTCCAGTGTTAACGAGAGATGCCTTAGGGGCAGGTGGGCATTCAAACGAAGGAGGCGGCTAAAAGTTAGAATATTGCATCAATAGATCCTTGGTACTGTGTTTCTAATATAACGCGTCCATCAACGGACTTTTAAAAAAAAACATATTTGTTGGGCATCGTCAAGTTCCCTTTGTTCTAAAAGAATCGGATCAGAATTAGTCGAATTAGAATTCCATCCAATTCGAGTGTTTCTTTTTTGATATACACTTTAATCGGTCCATCACTTGTTTGAAAATTAGAACACAAATCCACCTGTACTTCTGTCCATTTATTAATTAGATGACTTTCTGATCTGTCCAAAACTACATTCACTCGTCTGTTAATCTTTCTACCCGTTTACCATCTCAATCCGACCGTATGTGTGTCCATGTATCGGCCCGCCCATTAACCTCTTCACCAATATCCGTACGTGCTTCCATCCTTTTATTGGTCTATAAGTTTGAGTTGGTCTATCCATCAGTTCCCTCATCCATCCGTTTGCCAATTGCCCATCCGTCCGTTCGCTCTTTGCTGATTCCTTAATATCTGTTCATCTCCTAGTCTGTCCGTCCGTTATCTTTCCCTTCTCGGCGAACCATTTCTCTGTCCGTCTGTCCGTTATCCTGTTTGTATCCATCTGTTGTCGTGTATGTCTACCAATCTAAAGAGCCGTGTGTTTATCTTCAAATATTTTTGTTCAAAGATAAGAAATATTAAAAACGTAATGCACCACGAATGCTTGCTTTATTTTCATATTTGCACAACTCCAGTTATTGTACCTTAAAGGAGAATTGTTAAACTAGTATTCAGTTGGAGAAAAATAAATGAAGAAACCGTATATTTGTATAGGAGAGTTGCTATTCTTCATCATGTACCTGTCTGCTTACCTACATACTACGTACCTACGTACAATGTACATATATACAACAAGTGCATATTTTGCTAATAACTATGTATGTAAGAGAATGTTTTATTGCTCTGGCGAAAGTGAACACATTGGTCTGTAATGCGATCAGGTTTCCTTCCTAATCACCCTACCGTACCCAGCCAACTCATAAAACGGCAAGGTAATTCAATTTTTTTTAAAAATTATGCTAAAGAAACATTCGAGTCTTATAACGAATGAGAAAACGTTCGCTATACCGAAGAAACCTTTAGAATAATATTATTAATAAAGAATATATCAGGTTTGATAAATATAAAAGGAAAAAACAATATGAACTTGTTCCTCTTGCACATCTATGTATACACTGTAGTACACGAACACAGCACGTCGCTCATAACGTTGATGCACGTCATTTGATGCTTTCTGATGTATATGACGTCATCCTAATTTGTCATTAAAAAATACAGTGAAGACTAATACCCATGTCGAAAACAAAACTATTCTGTGAAGTACCGATATAGTAGATATATTCGAAAAAATATCATTAAAATCTGACGTAGGGCCGATTTTAGTTAAAGGTAAACCTAGTCCTTTGGGCGGGGGGGGGGGGGGCTTTCAGTGTTGAACTTAGCGGGTCTTGAGTTGTTGCATTAGTAGGATGAATAGCTCTTTTAACAAGCCTGCAATATACAGAGAAATTTGGTATATAGTCATACCTATGATAGTAAGTGTTGGAGCTATTTGTACACACAGTAATTGTAAACTGGCATTTTAACTTCAGCATGCATCACGTTTTGCTGCGTAGATAGTAGAGGACCATGTTTGACCCCAAAGCCCCTGTGGATTTGACTTTAGCTTGCTGCTAACTTATTTTTGGTATTTACCCTAATATGTTAACACTTGCAAGTCGAGCAAGCATTTTGTAACTTAACAGATACTATCGGCTACAATCTGCTTTTTAGAGCATTCTTACGATACAGTTGATTGCTCAAATACATGTTTTTGGAGGGGGGAGGGGGTCTTTAGTTTCAGTCCTGTTGACATTGCTGTCTTGCTTTTTATCTCAGCCTATGTGTATTTATTAAGTCTACGCATTGATCATTCAGCACTTTTAGCCTTAGAGAAGGGGGCGGAGTAAAGGAATATATTATAGGACACGCAAGACAGTTTATAAATATTTCGTATCCGTTTATTTCTTCTGAAGCGTTAGTTTTTAGTTTTTCCAAAATTATTTAAATGTTTGTAGCCTTTTACCCAGTAACTACATGATCCCATTGAAGTTACACGTATTGTGGTTTTTACCAGTAACTACATGATCCCATTAAAGCTATACTTATTGTGGTTTTTACAAACACTTGAGAAACGTTAAGGAATTTTTCCTAATTGGCGTTAGCGACCTTCTACTTAAATTTTAATCTACACTTATACAGTGAAACTGAATTCTTGGTATGAAAAAATTAACACATCATATCATATTCTTAATGATGGAGCTATAAATATTTAATAAAAATTGATTTCGGCAGGAAGAACCAACGCTATATAACATTATATCTACGCATGAATTCGGTCAATTAACAAAAGTAACAGGAGTATGGTTCTCCTTTTCCTTCCTCATAAACATTTCGCACTTTATCTGATATGTTAATGTTGTTGATTTATGTGGAAACCGCAAAGTGTCACTTATGTTTTTTTTTAATAAAGACCGGGGTGTGTCCAGGTTGGTTCTAATACAAGCAGAAAAAGCAAATATACCCAGCATGAAAAAATCGATATATAGGAGCCAGATTCCTAATAAGTTTAAAAGAAACAGAATCGGAATCCAAAGAGACAGCACCGCTATTATAAAGTTACATACAATTTTGGAAATCTTCTTGGTTTAGACCTCTTTATGTTTCTGGATATTGTTTCATCTATGTGCCAAATATGTATCGTTCTTCGTGTGACACTGTGTGTGTGTGTCTGTGTATGTTCTTTATTAGTCCAACTTGTGTGTATTATCTATTTATTTATTTATCTATATATCTACCCATCTTTCTCTCTGTCTCTGTCTGTCTGTCTCTCTTTATATATATATATATATATATATATATATATATATATATATATATATATATATATATATATACACGACTGGGTTTTATGCCACATTTCTTAAATGTCGCATCAGACGTAGCCCACGGTTAAAGTATTTGAAACGTCATTTTCGTTCCATAGTAAATCAATAACTGCCATACATACTATTACTGCTTGTGCTAATATAACTATCACTATCTACGACACAATTTTCGTTAATATTAACTTTTATATTATTCTTTGGTCTCCATTAATATTAAAGGGTTAATATTATTCACCTGGGGTATTACTTTTCAGCATGTAGATTTGGATCCATCTATACGAATATGCCTTCCTGCCTGTCGAATTTAATAATGAAGAAACAACACAAGCATTGGAGTGCATTTTATTTCAATGACCCCTGTGGGGAAATCAGGAATGGAAAAACATGCACAAGGTGAAAAACACCAACATAGATGTCAAATGGTTTGCAATAAATCACTTGTAAATTAACGGTTAGTACAATATTGCTTCTATCTTGCTTTTGTGAGGACATTTTGTCATCCTTTACTGAATTTGTCCAAAGTGACACAGGACGTTTCCTTTCATTTAATAAAGCTAATGATAGGGCGACACCTTTCTTTACATTTCCAATGTCTGGAAGGCTTATACATGTACATTGGGATCCATCTACATGAATATACATTCCTCTCCGTGAAATGGAATAAACAAGAAGCAACAAGAGCATTGGAGTACATTGCTTGTGTTGTTTTGTATTAGCTGCATTCCAATGTCAGAGATGTAAAATGGCTTCCAATAAATCACTTGTAAAGTAACGCTTAGTACAATGTTGCTTCTATCTTTTTCTTGTGAGGACATTTTGTCATCTTTTTACTGAATTTGTCCAAAGTGACACAGGACGTTTACTTTCATTTAGTAAAACTAATGATAGGGCGACACCTTTCTTTACCTTTCCAATGTCAGGAAGTCTTATGCATGTACATTGGGATCCATCTACATGAATATGCCTTCCTCACTTTGGAATGGAATAAACATGAAACAACAAAAGCATTGGAGTATATTGCTTGTGTTGTTTTCGTTTGTTGCATTCCAATGTCAGGAAGGCTTATGCATGTAGATTGGGCCACAGCTACATTAATATGCCTTCCTGTCCGTGGAATTGATTAATCATGAAACAACACAAGCACTGGAGTACAATAACATATTTTTTTTCCAGTGGTCTCCATGGGGATATCAGCAGTGGGAAAAGATGCACAAGGTGAAAAGAACAAACCAAATTGTAAAATGGATCCCAATAATTAACTAGTAAATTACCTGTTAGTACAATATTGCTTTTATCTTGCTTTTGTTAGGACAGTTTGTCATCCTTTTCCGAATTTTTCCAAAGTGACACGGGACGTTTACTTTCATTTAATAAAACTAATGAGAGTCCGACACCTTTCTTTACCTTTCCAATGTCAGGAAAACTTATGCATGTAGATTGGGATCCATCTACATGAACATGCCCTCCTCTCCGTGGAATGGTATAAACATGAAACGACAAAAGTATTGGAGGACATTCCTTGTGTTGTTTTCTGTTTGCAGTATTCCAGTATCAGGAAGGCTTTTGCATGTAGATTCGGCCCCATCTACATGAATATGCCTTCCTGTCCGTGGAATGGAATAATGATGAAACAACACAAGCATTGAAATGCATTTTATTTCAGTGACCCCCATGGGGAAATCAGCAATAGAAAAAGATGCACAAGGTGAAAAGCACCAACAGAGATGTCAAATGGCTTCGAATAAATCACTAGTAAATTATCACTTAGTACAATATTGCTTCTATCTTGCTTTTGTGAAAACATTTTGTCATCCTTTACTGAATTTGTCCAAAGTGACAGAGGACGTTTACTTTCATTTAATAAAACTAATGATATGCCACCAACTTTCTTTTCCTTTCCAATGTCGGGAAGGCTTATGCATGTAGATTGGGATCCATCTACATGAATATGCCTTCCTGTCCGTGGAATGGAATAATGAAGAAACAGCGCAAGCATTGGAGTGCATTTTATTTCAGTGACCCCCATGGGGAAATCAGGAATGGATAAATATGCACAAGGTGAAAAGATCACAAACATAGATGTCAAATGGCTTGCAATAAATCACTTGTAAATTAACGCTTAGTACAATATTGCTTCTATCTTACTTTTGTGAGGACATTTTGTCATCTTTGTACTGAATTTGTCCAAAGTGACACAAAACGTTTACTTTCAGTTAGTAAAACTAATGATAGGACGACACCTTTCTTTACCTTTCCAATGTCAGGAAGGCTTATGCATGTACATTGGGATCCATCTACATGAATATGCCTTCCTCACCGGGGAATGGAATTAACATGAAGCAACAAAAGCATTGGAGTATATTGCTTGTGTTGTTTTGCGTTTGTTGCATTCCAATGTCAGGAAGGCTTTTGAACGTAGATTGGGCCCCATCTACATTAATGTGCATTCCTGTCCGTGGAATTGATTAGTCATGAAACAACACAAGCATTGGAGTACAATAACATATTTTTTTTTCCAGTGGCCTCCAACGGGGAAATCAGCAGTGGAAAAAGATGCACAAGGTGAAAAGCGCCAACCAAAAAGTAAAATGGCTTCCAATTATTAACTAGTAAATTAATTGCTTCTATCCTGCTTTTTGTGAGGATATTTTGTCATCCTTTTCCGAATTTTTCCAAAGTGACACGGGACGTTTACTTTCATTTAATAAAACTAATGAGAGTCCGACACCTTTCTTTACCTTTCCAATGTCAGGAAGGCTTATGCATGTAGATTGGGATCCATCTACATGAATATGCCTTCCTCTCCGTGGAATGGAATAAACACGAAATGACAAAAGTATTGGAGGACATTGCTTGTGTTGTTTTCTGTTTGTTGCATTCCAATGTCAGGAAGGCTTATGCATGTAGATTGGGCCCCATCTACATGAATATGCCTTCCTGTCCATGGAATGGAATAAACATGAAACAACACAAACATTGGAGTGCATTTTATTTCATTGACCTCCATGGGGAAATCAGCAGTGGAAAAAGATGCACAAGGTGAAAAGCACCAACAGAGATGTAAAATGGCTTCCAATAAATCACTAGTAAATTACCCCTTAGTACAATATTGCTTAAATCTTGCTTTTATGATGACATTTTGTCATCCTTTACTGAATTTGTCCAAAGTGACACAGGACGTTTCCTTTCATTTAATAAAGCTAATGATAGGGCGACACCTTTCTTTACATTTCCAATGTCAGGAAGGCTTATACATGTACATTGGGATCCATCTACATGAATATGCCTTCCTCTACATGGAATGGAATAAACATGAAACAACAAAAGCATTATAGTACATTGCTTGTGTTGTTTTGTGTTTGCTGCATTCCAATGTCAGAGATGTAAAATGGCTTCCAATAAATCACTAGTAAATTAACGCTTAGTACAATATTTAGTAAGACTAATGATAGGGCGACACCTTTCTTTACCTTTCCAGTGTCGGGATTTTTACTAAGCGGTAATTTGCTAGTAATTTATTGGAAGCCATTTTACATCTCTGTTGGTGCTTTTCACCGTTTGCAGGTTTTTCACTGCTGATTTCCCCATGGGGGTCATTGAAATAAAATGCATTTCAATGCTTGTGTTGTTTCATCATTATTCCATTCCACGGACATGAAGGCATGTAGATGGGACCGAATCTACATGCAAAAGACTTCCTGATATTGGAATACTACAAACAGAAAACAACACAAGCAAAGTCCTCCATTACTTTTGTCATTTCATGTTTATTCCATTCCACGGAGAGGAAGGCATATTCATGTAGGTGGATCCCAATCTACATGCATAAGCTTTCCTGACATTGGAAAGGTAAACAAAGGTGTCTGACTATCATTAGTTTTATTAAATTAAAGTAAACGTCCCGTGTCACTTTGGACAAATTCAGAAAAGGATCAAAAAAATGCCCTTACAAAAGCAAGATAGAAGCAATATTGTACCAACCGGTAATTTACAAGTTAATTATTGGAAGCCATTTTACATTTTGGTTGGCGCTTTTTACATTGTGCATCTTTTTCCACTGCTGATTTCCTGATGGAGGCCACTGGAAAAAAAGTATGTTATTGTACTCCAATGCTTGTGTTGTTTCATGATTAATCAATTCCACGGACAGGAAGGCATATTATTGTAGATGGGGCCCAATCTACATTCAAAAGCCTTCCTGACATTGGAATGCAACAAACACAAACAACACAAGTAATATACTCCAATGCTTTTGTTGTTTCATGTTTATTCCATTCCACGGTGAGGAAGGCATATTCATGTAGATGGATCCCAATGTACATGCATAAGCCTTCCTGACATTGGAAAGGTAAAGAAAGGTTTCGCCCCATCATTACTTTTACTAAATGAAAGTAAACGTGGTGTGTCACTTTGGACAAATTCAGTAAAATGATGACAAAATGTCCTCACAAGAAAAAGATAGAAGCAATATTGTACTATGTGGTAATTTACAAGTGATTTATTGGAAGCCATTTGACATCTCTGATATTGGAATGCAGCAAACACAAAACAACTCAAGCAATGTACTCCAATGCTTTTGTTGTTTCATGATTATTCCATTCCATGGACAGGAAGGCATATTCATGTAGATGGGGCCCAATCTACATGCAAAAGCCTTCCTGACATTGGAATGTAACAAACAGAAAACAACATAAGCAATGTCATCCATTACTTTTGTCGTTTCATGTTTATTCCATTCCACGTAGAGGAAGGCATATTCATGTAGATGGATCCCAATCTACATGCATCAGCCTTCCTGACATTAGAAGGGTAAAGAAAGGTGTCGGCCTCTCATTAGTTTTATTAAATGAAAGTAAACGTCCCGTGTCACTTTGGACAAATTCAGAAAAGGATGACAAAATGTTCTCACAAAAGAAAGATACAGGCAATATTGTACTAAGCGGTAATTTGGTACTAATTTATTGGAAGCCATTTTACATCTCTGTTGGTGCTTTTCACCGTCTGATTGTTTTTCCACTGCTGATTTCCCCATGGGGGTCACTGAAATAAAATGCATTCCAATGCTTGTGTTGTTTCATCATTATTCCATTCCACGGACAGGAAGGCATATTCATGTAGATGGGGCCCAATCTACATGCAAAAGCCTTCCTGACATTGGAATGTAACAAACAGAAAACAACACAGGCAATGTCCTCCAATACCTTTGTCATTTCATGTTTATTCCATTCCACGGAGAGGAAGGCATATTCATGTAGATGGATCCCAATCTACATGCATCAGCCTTCCTGACATTGGAAAGGTAAAGAAAGGTGTCGTCCTCTCATTAGTTTTATTAAATTAAAGTAAACGTCCCGTGTCACTTTGGACAAATTCAGAAAAGGATGGCAAAATGTCCTAACAGAAGCAAGATATAAGCAATATTGTACTAACCAGTAATTTACTAGTTAATTCAAAAGCCTTCCTGACATTGGAATGCAACAAACGCAAACAACACAACCAATGTACTCCAATGCTTTTGTTGTTTCATGTTTATTCCATTCCACGGAGAGGAAGGCATATTCATGTAGATGGATCCCAATGTACATGCATAAGCCTTCCTGACATTGGAAAGGTAAAGAAAGGTGTCGCCCTATCATTGGCTTTATTAAATGAAAGGAAACGTCCTCTGTCACTTTGTACAAATTCAGTAAAGGATGACAAAATGTCCTCACAAAAGCAAGATTTAAGCAATATTGTACTAAGCGGTAATTTACTAGTGATTTATTTGGAAGCCATTATAAATCTCTGTTGGTGCTTTTCAACTTGTACATCTTTTTCCACTGCTGTCGCCCTATCATTGGCTTTATTAAATGAAAGGAAACGTCCTCTGTCACTTTGGACAAATTCAGTAAAAAGATGACAAAATGTCCTCACAAAAGTAAGATTTAAGCAATATTGTACTAAGCGGTAATTTACTAGTGATTTATTGGAAACCATTTTACATCTCTGACATTGGAATCCAACAAACACAAAACAACACAAGCAATGTACTCCAATGCTTTTGTTGTTTCATGTTTATGCCATTCCAACGAGAGGAAGGCATATTCATGTAGATGGATCCCAATCTACATGCATAAACCTTCCTGACATTGGAAAGGTAAAGAAAGGTGTCCAGCCCATCTTTAGTTTTATTAAACGAAAGTAAACGTCCTGTGTCACTTTGGACAAATTCAGTAAAGGATGAAAAAATGTCCTCACAAAAGCAAGATTTAAGCAATATTGTACTAAGCGGTAATTTACTAGTGATTTATTGGAAGCCATTTTACATCTCTGTTGGTGCTTTTCACCTTGTGCATCTTTTTCCACTGCTGATTTCCTCATAATGGTCACTGAAAAAAAATGTACTTCAATGCTTTTGTTGTTTCATGTTTATTCCATTCCACGGACAGAAAGGCATATTCATGTACATGGAGCCCAATCTACATGCAGAAGCCTTCCTGACATTGGAAGGCAACAACAGAAAACAACACAAGTAATGCACTCCAATGCTTGTGTTGTTTCATGTTTAGTCCATTCCACGGAGAGGAAGGCATATTCATGTAGATGTTGCCCAATCTACATGCATAAGCCTTCCTGACATTAGAAAGGGAAAGAAAGGTGTCCATGCTATCTTTAGTTGTCTTAAATGAAAGTAAACATCCTGTGTCACTTTGGACAAATTCAGAAAAGGATGACAAAATGTCGTCAGAAAAGCAAGATAGAAGCAATATTGTACTACGGGCTGTTCCAGTTAAACATATATCCCCCCGGGGACGGCACTTCAAAAAATCTTCTGTAGGTGGTTGTGTTTCACACTAATTTGATTCTGATAGTGAATGGTTGGTTAGTAAAATCACTTCTGGTGTTGGTTGCGTGAACAAAATCAAAAATCCCAGGTGGTGTTGTCGGAAAAAATGTATATATATATATATATATATATATATATATATATATATATATATATATTTAAAATCACATCTAACCCCTTCTTAATGGTCTAACTTGTTGCGAATCAATATGCAGGGGCATAGATGTTGTCAGTGCATGGGAGTGCGCTAATCGCGCAAACTTTGTACGAATTCACGACGTTGGAAAGCAGTGATGCGTGAGAACTCCCGCAAATTAGTTTCAAGTCGCGCATATTAAAAATGTACTCTGCGAGGTATATATGTTTTATTTAACTGTTAACCCTTAAAGTGCTTGTCGCGACATAAGTAGGGCTGCCGGTAAAGGTCTCGTATCGCTTGTCGCGACATCGTTTTTCAGGTAGTTAAATGTTTACACAACTCAACTGGATACTTCGGACTGACATGAATGGTTGTTAAACTAAATTTGATTTGTACGTTGGGCCCTGGAGCATGCATTCTCTCGTAGTTTTAACCTTAGTCAACAAGAAAGTTTTACAAATGCATGTTTAAAATACGAGCCACTCGGAAAACCCAGAATGGCCGACTACCAAAGTGGTTCATCTTCAGATGATGATATCATTCAGCCAATATTGGCTGATGACAATGATGATGACAATGATTATGAAGTTTTTTGAAGTATCAGTATACTGGAGCTGCGAAAGTATTACTGGAAATACCAGTGAGTGTTTTTGAGTCCAAAAATGATGCTGAATAAGAGTTTGATGTACATGCTGAATTGCAGACAGCATGCCGGTCAACCCCCTATTCAGCGGTATTTTGAAATTAAATGGACAATACAAGCCTAATTAAAATACAGACAATTTAAAAGTAGAGTGCAATTTTCATTTCTTTTCTCAAACAGTTCAGCACTGGTGGATCATGTGCTACAAAACTATACTGATTATAGCACTTTAAGGTTAAGATAAATTGAATAAAATAAGAATCTAAAAAATTAAAATGTCAGGATATTTATTTTACCAATATACCTCCTTCATAACACGCAGACTATGGCATTCGTGGACTCGAAACCCTAATACAGCATTATGGAACATATAAGAAATCTGGCACAGTAGGCAGCAAAGCACTGATTCAAGAAAGTAAAACTTTGGCAGAATTAATGCTAGTGAAAAATCTTATTTTGGAACAGAGATATCCAAGAGACAGTATCTATGAGATGTGGAAAATTGTACATAACAACCACAAAGAACAGTTTAACAGCTTGTTCAAGCTGGCTAAGATAATTATGGTTATGCCCCTTCAGACAGCAGACTGTGAAGGGGGGGGGGGGGGGGGCCAGCACAGAACAAACATTCATACACAGATAAGGAACACATCAAGTTCAGAAACAATCACTTACACATGCTTATACAACTAGAGGAACATCTTTTGAGGATTTTGATTTCCACAGAGCCCTAACAGAGTGGAGCAGTAAGAAAGAGAGATGGGGATATTTAAGTGTTTGGTGAATATTTAACTATGGCCATTTCTTCCCCCCCCCCTTTCTTTTGTACTCCTCCCTTATTTTGGTGACAAGGGGGGGGGGAGACACCCCCCTTTGCCCTTTAGATGAAATCCTGGCAGCATCTTTGCAGGGGAGAGGACCTGACCGGGTTATAAGATTTCGTTGGTATTCGTTTTACTCTGACATTATCATACAGTGTGTTCGGTCAGCATTGGGAGTTGATGAAATCCCTAGTTTTCTACAGAAACATGGAATCCAAGTGAAATACATCCAAAAATGTAGAGGTTTACCATCTTGAAATTCAGTTTCCCAGTTCCATTTCACATTGGTATACACATTCTCAGGTTGACAAACAATTGGCAGGTTGTGCAGTTAATTTAAAAAAATAGTGAATTAAGCTACTTAAAATATGAATTCAATCGATTTTAACTGTCCATTCCGGTGATTACCTCTGTTCTGGCCATTCTGGTGATTATATCATCTGAAACAGTATAGCCGAAAAAATCTTGCAAATTTAGAGATCAGAAAATCTATTGGCAGATTATAGTTATGCATCTACCTGACAGACTTGGATAATTTGATTTCTTGGTTTACTGATTCTAGTAGTTACTCAATCCAAATGCATCACCGAAAAACATTCATGCATCTTCAGATTGTTTGTTAAAAATATTTATCAGACTATGCACATCTCCAGATAGGGCTAAATATAGCTTGAATAAGCTATAATAAATAGGTCTAGTCATAACAATAGACATTGGTGGATAAAATTTAAATTTGTGTGAGCTGAATATGTAAAATGTTCAGAGTTACTAACATATAAGTCTGTTTGCATAGTCTGATGACTGTTCATTAGATAAATGTCACAAAACATAATCAATGATATTCATACGTTTAAAGACAATTACTATGGTAAACGTTTATACACTCGTACAGCTGTGGCAAAAATGATAAACCAGTACTTCTGTTGCTGGTGTTGCTATTGATTAGTTTGTTGATTTGGTGTTTAGGTCACTCCAACATCTGAATTCATATAGAGATGAGACCTCAAGTTGTTGGTAGATCATTATGAGTTTTACACCATTTTCAGCACAAGAAAATGTATTCATGCCAGTCAGTTTTATTGCTGAAGAAGACCCCAGGCATCAAAGACCGCCAGGGTAGAACCACCGAACTTCCTCTAGTAACTGGCAACATTCTCACATACAACCCCCGAGTGGGTTTGAACCTAGGTGATGAGAGACAAGTGATCACAAGATAACCATTTTATACCACTCTGCCATAGAGGCTACTCGGACCTTGGATAGAAGTTTGTACGAAAGACAGGAAGTGCGATACGGAACCCATGACTCCTGGATTCAAAGTTCAGAATGTTACTACTAGGCCATCAGTGATGATGATGCTGCAACAGTGTTGCTTCTAGGACACGGTATTGTGGGAATATTGTGATTTATCATAAGCTGGCCCAAAAATAAACGAACCTATGCACCAAAAGCCCAACAGTTCGATTGCCACTGGCACAGATTGTGTGATTGGATGTGGGCTATTATTTTTTTATACTAAAAGGAGAGAATGAATTTGGACAAAATGGCATACAAAATCAGATATATTTCTGTTTTCTTATCATGTAGTGAAGTCTTTCAACAAGGACATTCTACCTTTTCCCTAATAATTATTAACAAAATATCAGCTCATTGGGGCCTTTCAGACATAAATTTTGCGATAATTTCGAACTTGAAACTATTTAAAGCTTTCCCCAAACAAATTTATTCAATAAACTCAGGATAACAATTTAAACTTTTATAACCTTCCTACTGAGTCTGGGTCAGAAATTTTCACCTGAATGGAAAAAAACTAAAATAAATGTGTCTGAAATACTGCTGTAAAGTTTCAATGAATTTGATGCATGCATATAAATTTTATCTGACACCATTGTATTACAAACACTATGAATTGCAAAATGGACGACTGTGAACAATGCACAAAACTTAAAGTTGAATGGTGAATGTATTTATTAAGATAAACACTTGAAATAAACTGTAGTTAGATTTTAGTCCTCATACAAATCTGGAAATTACTACAAATTAAACCTGGCTGCTAAACTCTCTGTGGAGAGACAAGTTTAAAATATGAAACATACTTTTATTTAAAAAGATGAATTTAAATTAAATTTTCATGAATATTTAAAAACTCAAGTTGACAAATTTTGTTCTTTTGCAACATGTCTCCATTCCTTTATCACAAACATCAATGGTTTTCCTTATCAGGTGTGAAGTAATTAAACCAAGGACTGTCAATAATAGGTAGCACCTGAAATCTGGTAGCATTTGAATATGCTAGTTAGGGGTAGTAACTAAGGAAGTGATGTCATTTTCACCCCGGAAGGGGAGGAGCACTTAGATAATAGGCTTCCAATAGTTATAAGAGTTGCTGGAGTTCTATGATACAAGGGCAGCACACCTTTTCCTAGTTATATAAGGGGGAGAGATGATAATTCTTGTACTTTTACAGGCAGTTATTTAAACTGAAACCATGCAAGGCTTCACCAAGAAGAAGACAACTTTTTTAAAACCAGAAAATATTCCACATAACAAAGGATAAAAAAATTGGTCGGCACATTGGAAGTTTAGGTTCGACTCTTTCTAGATGTGGTAAAAAAGCATCGCCCGAATGATATAGCTTTTCATGCAAAATCTTGTCCGGATCAGATAAAGAAATTGATCCGCATATGGGAAGTTTACATTCGACATCTTTCCGGATGTGGTTAAAAAGCATCGCCCGGATGATATAGCCTTGCATGCAAAATATTGACCGGATCAGATAAAAAAATTAGTCCGCACATTGGAAGTTTACGTTCGATTTCTTTTCTGGATGTGGTAAAAAAGCATCGCCCGGATGATGTAGCCTTGCATGCAAAATTTTGTCCGGATCGAATAAAAAAATTGGTCCGCACATAGGAAGTTTACATTCGATTTCTTTTCTAGATGTGGTTGAAAGCATCGCTTCAATGATGTATCCTTGCATGCACAATTTTGTGTGGATCAGATTAAAAAAATGGTCCGGATGGCCGAAGTTTACATGCGAAATCTTTTCCAGATCTAGTTAAAAGCATCGCATGGGCAATGAAGGCTTGTATGCAAAATCTTGTCCGAATCTTGTCAGACATATGGCTATGAAAATGGAACATTGCAAATAGGTCAGCTACTTTAAGTGTCATGTATCAAACTCAAATACAACTACCACCCACCCTCACAGGTAAAATGGAGCAGGAACATTTTCGGTGTGTTAGAACTGCTTTTCCTCCTCTACTTACGATGGTGCTTTTTCCCCTAGCATTATTGCCAACTTTAGCCTGAAATGGGGTAGAAAAAACTTCCATTTCAGAGAGATTCTCGCTCTGTCCGCTGATGAGAGGTGTGAAAGACGATGTACTTCACTTGGCTATGACAAAGGGTCAGGCCCAAAAGAGTGGAAATTGGACTTTTTTTTTTTTTTTGCAAAACACAGGATGATTTTTGTGCGCTGGCCCCTTGTTACCTTCAGTCACAACCTATTACTTTTGGCTAGAATGGGAAATGTGTTCCAGGCTGAGCTCAGTATTACAGATAGATCCTAGAGTATCACATATAGGGGTGAAACGATTCATCGATATATCGATGTATTGATACTTTTGCCATATCGATATACGTATTGATACAAGAGGTGAAGAATCAATACAAAACAATATCTATCCTATGTAAGTTACTTTAATCTTCAGCAGTCATGAATAATTATTTGTCTTTTGCCTTCTTATTCTTTAAACTGAAAATCGATAATGTATCGTATCGTAGGCTGTGTATCGTTAATCGTATCGATACGCGGCACAGGTGTATGGTTTCACCCCTATCACATATGCTCCGGATGATGGAAGTTTACGTGGGATTTCTTTTCCAGGTGAGGTTAAAAGCATCACCAGGATGACATAGCCTTACACGCAAAATATTGTCCAGATCAGATAAAATAATTGGTCGGCACATTGGAAGTTTAGGTTCGACTCATTTCCAGATGTGGTAAAAAAGCATCGCCCGGATGATATAGCCTTACATGCCAAATCTTGTCCGGATCAGATAAAGAAATTGATCCGCATATGGGAAGTTTACATTCGACATCTTTCCAGTTGTGGTAAAAAAGCATCGCCTCGATGATGTAGCCTTGCATGCAAAATATTGACCGGATCAGATAAAAAAATTAGTCCGCACATTGGAAGTTTACGTTCGATTTCTTTTCTGGATGTGGTAAAAAAAGCATCGCCCGGATGATGTAGCCTTGCATCCAAAATCTTGTGCGGATCAGGTAAAATTATTGGTCCGCACATTGGAAAATTACATTCGATTTCTTTCCTGATGTGGTTAAAAAGCATCGCCCGGATGATATAGCCTTGCATGCCAAATTTTGTCCGGATCGAATAAAAACAATTGGTCCGCACATAGGAAGTTTACATTCAATTTCTTTTCCAGATGTGGTTGAAAGCATCGCTTCGATGATGTATCCTTGCATACACAAATCTTTTCCAGATCTAGTTAAAAGCATCGTATGGGCAATGAAGGCTTGTATGCAAAATCTTGTCCGAATCTTGTCAGACATATGGCTATGAAAATGGAACATTGCAAATAGGTCAGCTACTTGAAGTGTCATGTATCAAACTCAAATACAACTACCACCCACCCTCACAGGTAAAATGGAGCAGGAACATTTTCGGTGTGTTAGAACTGCTTTTCCTCCTCTACTTACGATGGTGCTTTTACCCCTGGCATTATTGCCAACTTTAGCCTGAAATGGTTTTTTTTTTCATTATTATTATTATTATTATTATTATTATCATCATCATTACTGTGTGCAACTATGTACATGTACTCTGTATGTAAATACGAATATAATAGAGGGCCACAAGGAAGATTAGTTCCGTGCAACTAATTGTGCCACCCTCTTTAAATAAAGTCGTTATTATTATTCATTCATTGATAAGCTACAATCAACCAAAATGCAGGGAAATCTGGTAGAAGGTATCTGTTGTAAATAAATGTCTAAAAATAAAACCATCTCCCTCTTTTAACTCTCCCAATTAAGCAGTTACATCACTTTACGAGTTATTACATCCAATACATGGAGAATCTGGTAGTGGAGAGTGTCCGTTTGTTTGATAGGTACATTTCAGTTGCTTAATATTTTTAGGCACATATTTAAAGTTTGGTTATGTTCTTTACTGCTATTATTCATCAAAGATCCTTATCCTCATTACACTGAAAACATAGGACCAAAGTGCTAGGTACAAAGTTGAATGGTCACATATTGTATTATTTCTTAGTGATAGAGTTCCTCACAATGACCATGTGGGAAGGCTATCCAACTGCTGATGTTTTCATAAAGGAAATAGAATGTTTAATGTTGCAGACATCTCACACAATACTGCCAAAGGTTGTCAAATTAAAAACATTTTTATTTAAAACTAAAGTGTACCAATTTCATCAATGCAAAACTTCAGAAATAAGCTTTGATGGCAGATATACTATTGTTAACTAGCTGAAAATCTAATAATGGGAAGCTATACGTGTCAATCAAACTCCTTGATCATGGTGCTGTACATACAACTTGCAAAAGCCGCACATTTCACTGATGGTTACAAACATAATAACCACTATAAACCTTAGCTTGCTCCTGCATCCAACGACTTTTGTGTCAACTAAAAGAGCAAGTGACAACTGGAAATTATTTTCGGTGACATGTACTAGTGATGTCATCATCACGCAAGCGTAAATTCCGTGTTTACCTGTACCTATAATGACAAATCTTCTCTTGTGCTGCCATAGCATTGGCTTACACACCCAGAAAAATATTTTTCTTGCTGTGTACCTGCCGGATCAAGCAGTTAGCAATAACAAGGGTCAATCAAGTGTCAGTAATTGCTTTACTGGCATCAAAACTCCACAGACAGTATCTGAAGGTGAATCAGTTGTCAGTGATTATGTCACTAGTGTCTCTCAACCTCATCAAATGTTAGCTGATAGAAGTGCCAAGGGTCAGCCAGCTGTCGGTGGGTATGTCAGTAATGTCATGAATTTTAGGTCACTGTTGGGTAATAGCAACAGTGAGAGTGAACCTGCCACTATTACTTATCAACAAATAGGAATACACAGGGTATGTCATCTGTCACTGGTTATGTCACTAGTGTCACCAATTCTCAGCTGCCACTACCTAACAATGAACCCCAGCTTCAACCAGCTGTAAATGACCATGTCTTTAATACACAGTCCGTGTCAGCAAGCAGCAACAACCAGTGTCAACCAGCTCAGTAATTATCTCCACAGTGCCATAAATCCAGAACCAGCAGCATTAAATGATGAATATCAGGCCAAGCAAGACAACTACATACACGATACCATAATTATGCGGCAAGTGTCTGTGGATGTCAGATCCCATGACCAGACACATGTCAACAATTACATCACAAGTGTCACAAATCCTCAGCCAGACAGTGGACAAACAAACCTTGGGTCAGCCAGCTGTTAGGAATTATGTCAATAGTCTCCTTAAACCTCTGCTAGTATTAACAAACATACAAGCTACTAAATGTCTATGTCAGTAATTAAGTCCGTATTGTCATTAAACCTAAACCATTACCAGTGTTGTTCAACCACCTACCAAGGTGCCAGCCAGATATCAGTAATCACGTCTATACTATCAGTCCACATATTATGCCAGAAAACAACCAACCAAAGGTGCAAACAGTTGTCAACAGTAGAAGTTATGCTCACTACCCAACATATTTATGGAGTTGGGGCTGTAAAGGAATCCACATATCTGTCCATCACATAATCTTGTGAATGCAACCAATCTCTCAGTTTTCTGTGGATCGCCATGAAACTTGGTAAATGTTATAGTCATCAGAAGAAGATGTGCATGACAAGAAATACCTTTGCTTCAGCAATTTTTATTACCCGTTTTGTCTTGCAGCAGAATGAAGTATATGACAAAATCTTGTGGACACAACTAGTCCCAGGGTTTTTGATGTGAAACTTGGAACATATTATGGTCATTATCTGAAGATGTGCATATGAAGAAATCACTGTGCTCCTATGATTATTGTTAGAGTTATTGCCCTCTTGACTTGCAACTGGATATAGTGTATGACAGAATATTGTAAACGCATCTAGTATCAAGGATTTCAGTGGATCATTATGAAACTTAGGCAATGTTATGGTCATCATCTGAAGATGAAGCCTATTCGGAAGGACAGCAACATCACGATTGGGTCCAAGATCAAGCTTATGCGCTCCCTCGTCATGTCCATATTCCTGTATGTATGTGAAACATGGACCCTGACTGCAGAACTAGAGAGAAGAATCCATGCTCTAGAGATGAGAGGTTATCGAAAGATCCACAAAATCTCATACTTAGACCACAGCTCAAATGAGGTGCGCATTAGAACCCAAGGTGCAATTGGACCATATGAAGATATGCTCACCACCATAAGGAAACGGAAACTAAGATGGTATGGTAATGTATCATGCTCATCTGGCCTGTTAAAGACAATCTTACAGGGCACAGTGAGAGGAAAGAGAAAACGAGGCAGACAGATTTAGAGATGGGAAGATAATATCAAGGAGTGGACATGCTTGGACTTCACAAAGTCCCAAAGAGCAGTGGAGAACGGGCAAAATGGAGAGAGATTGTCACAAAGTCATCAGTGGCGCCCCTACGACTTGCCAGGTTATGGGAGAGATGAGACCTGCCGGATAAATTGTGGATTATCTCCCCATGCCCAACCAAGTACAGCAGAATTCTCCCAATATAGCACATGCATGCTTGTTAACAAGACCACTCCCCACTTTTACAAAACATAAGCATATTGTTACTAAATATCTTTAGTCCAGTAATAAGCCAACTCCTTTTTCTTTCATGAAAAAGAAACTTCAAGACTGCCCAAGGCTTATTATATTACACATACTGTACATACATGCATGGTTGTTACCCTTTTGTCTTTGGGAATAGATGCTGAATTGACAAAGTTCAAAATGTTTCCTGATGAAACAATATTTTCCTGTTCATTATGTGCATAGTATCATCACAGTGACTTTTAGCATACTGATCACTATATTTCCGACTTTTGTACAAGCCATACATTTCTTGAAATAACAGGAGTTCAATCTCAAATCCAGCATCAGTACTTAAAATGTATTAAACACTTGATTGTACTATGTTTCTATCATACATGTGATTCTACCAGAGGTAGGACAAAAAAAATACAGTTTTAAAGGCTGTCTTCTGTACATACCTTTTTATAGTTGAAATCTAGAATGTTTGAAAAATAAAAGATACTTTTTTTAAGACAACAAAAAGGGCATTTTTACGCATTCTATCCCCCCTCCCCCATTACAGAAACCAGTGTGAACCAGTCTACTGGGGACCAGAAATGTTATAGCACAATGACATGTCCGATGATATATTGCCCAATAATCAGATTAATAAGGTCAACGTGTACACAACAAGCTGTTCCTCGATTACATTGTTGTTGTAATCTGGTGGTGTTTATGGCCAAATGCGGAATGTTTTATGAGGTGTTATAAGTAAGAAAGGGATCAAAAATGGTACATGATGGCTTTGGAGTCTTTGAATCAAGAGGAGATAAAAAGGAAAGACCAACCAAAAATGTATTTCAGGAGAAACACTTGAGCATGTATTTTCATTTTTTGTATCGTTTAATTGTTGTTGCATTGTTCAAGATATTTTTAGAAGAATATCAAAATGCCAAAACATGCACTTTCTCCAAATGCAATAAAAACAAAACCTAAGAAATACAAGTCTCAAGTCCAACTCGGGAACTTTGTCTTTGGGGTGAACTTGGCTTAGGGGAGTATTGGAGAGCAGTCAGCAGACTTTAAATCCCAACTCCGGTTTGAACTTCTTTGCAAGTTGAGCATGGTTGTTTTTTTCATCATTCCCTCTTTTTAATGCTGATATAGAAAGGACATTCTCCATTCTTCACAAAATAGAAAGTGATTTAAGGGAAATCTGGACCTGAAACTTATTGACAGCCTGTAAGTGTGAAACTTAATAATCACAATGACTGTTATCAGTGGTCTCCAGTCAGTGATCTTGTGAAGGAAACTAAAAATGCTTATGAAAATTTATTAAAAAAATCTTTGCAGTGAACTATGAAATATAAAATTCTTCCTTTTTTATTTTATTGACAAACACTGTTTCGTATAAATTATTGTAACATTTGCCATCCGAATCTGATTCATGTTCAAAACTTGCTTTTTTATTTTAGTATGAAGAAAATACACAATATTGCAAAAAGATGCACTTGATTTCGTTTCAATCCCCTTAAAACAGACAATATTATGTTGATTAAAAAAATCTACTGGTTTGACATCCTGATTCTGTCATGTTTCTATACATGTACCTTCCTCACATTACAAAATTAAGCTGAAATACAGAATGGGAAAAGAGAATATTTGTCAACATATTGTAAAAAAATGTAAGAACCACATATAATGTGTACCTACTTTGTGCTCATAATGTAAATTATAACAACCAAGCATTTGTAAAATCAATCAATTTAAGGACTGGTCCAAACCTGTAACTGGGAAAATCTGACCAAACTTTTTGTACATAATCATATATTATTTTCAAAGACAACTTGATAAATCTAGAGATCATCTAAGAAGGCTTTTTGTTTCATCTCTCTAAAAACTGCTTGTTTCTAAGCAGGTTGGGTTGGAGGTTTTGAAGTTAATTCTTTAAGCTTGATAGTCAAAGTATGTGTTGAATCCTATCCAAATTATTTTTGTTTTGTCTGCAGTGTACCACAAGCAAGACATGGATTTTTAATAGGGAAAACACAAGAGAAACTATAGCTCCATCCGGACATGTTCAACCAATCAAATTCCCTACACAGATTTTAAAGCATTTCATTTGTCCATTCTGTACTCACACTTTCAAGTTAAGAGAGTTTGAAAACCATTTTCATAGAAATGACTAGAGACAGGCTGGCATAGTCTCATTGGTGAATTTATTCTAGGATGACATTTTTTTTTCCTACTAATGCAGAAATTTCTTATTTTACGGCATTTTCACCAATTCTCAGAAAATTTTGAAATATCTTACCAAAGTTAATGTGGAAACTATGCCAAAAATATGGCAAGTCTCCTGGCATTTTTATTGGCTTCTCAGATAATCTCTACACATGTGACCAAAATGAAAATAGGACATATCTGACCAGATTAAATGCGGAAAAGTTGATTGCCATATATATATATATATATATATATATATATATATATATATATATATATATATATATATATATATATATATATCAGGGATCCTTAAATTTTATCCCGAGTTCAACTGGACATTTTGACGGACTTCATAGACATAGATGAATCTGCTGTTTGTAATATATATTCATTTTATAAAAAGCAAAGTTTCAACCACTTCATAGGTCTCATCAGTTGGTAGCTATAAACCATAAGTTTATCCCCTTCATTTGCTACGAATTTCCGCACAATTTCTTTTTTCTTCTTTCTTTCTTTTTAGTAAAATGTATTTCTACAGTGTTCCTATCAGTGATCATAACGCTGCCACATTTGCACTATGGTAAATCCACTCAAAGTTCATCAATTTGGCGAAAACATTCTCTTTCTTTTAGTTCATACAGATGTCTGTTTTGATTTCACTTCCACTTCATGACTGCTGGCATTGGATTGAAGTGTTTTATATCATCACCAACAAGAGTTATTTTCACAAGATCGTCAAGACTGTCAACACTGCAGCTTTGCTTTGATAAATTCGGGTGTGAAAATCTGCGCTCACACTCCATGCTTGACACTGTAAGAACCTGTGAAATTTCTATCAAACAAATCACATTTTGGTACTCTCCTTTCACTGAAACTAGTTTTGTTAGTAATTCAGCAGCTGGCTGTCCTCTATAATTGTCTTACACAATATACTTGAGAATCCCCCACTCATTTGCATTGCTTCGTTGGCACTGATGACTGCGTCACTGTTCTCTCTTGGTTGACATAATAAACAATCAAAGTGTTCACGTGATCCTAATCAAGCTGTGGCATATCACTAACATTTGCAGGAATAGTGTTTGGCTCAAACACAGTGAATGCATTCAAAATTGCATAGTCTGAGAATCTACTATATATGTTTGCATGAATAATATGTATGCTATGGGTGGGAAGTCATTGTCACATGACAAACACTTCAGTTCTATCACTTTGAAGTGACCACTGTCACACATGACTAAGAAATTCATTGCAGACAAGTCTAAAAGGGTGGTCATCTCCAAGATACACAGCTTCCAGTGATGTCAAAAATCCATCAACATGTTACTTCATGGTTATGTATGGCAAATTTCTTGTCTGTCAGCACTGGCTATGGTCCAAGTTTTCATCCTTGTTATGCTCATCCTTTGACATGGCGAATCATGCTCACTCAGATTATTATTCTCTCAACTAGGCATATATGAGCCTACCAATTACGAATAAGCAAATCTTCAAAATTAACCACACTACTGTTAACTAAAGGATTAGGTTGCATTTCTCTACCCCTAACTGTGAGCATTATAGCATTCAGTCAGTGACCTGTAACAAGCTTTGTTGGTGACACTTTTTTTTAGTATCTGACAAAGAAACAATATATAAACTAGACCTAGTTAACTTTGAACCAAGTTCAGTAGCCAACACCTTTATTGATTGTGCAACAAAGAAACAACCTGTAAACTAGACATTGTGACCGTTGAATCTTACTCCGTTAGGTGTTTATTTTACAGTTCAATGGATAAACAAATCAAAGGCAATTTGATATCATATTGGGGATATCCTATAACCGATGTCCGATTGCTCAGAGTGTGTGCCAGTCAAAACCTTTGAACTGTCAGTCATGTCCAGCAAATACAGGGATTTTAGAAAGCCTGATATATATATATATATATAGTCACCATTTAAATAATTTGCCAAAACTAATGTGCATACAGTATCCTTCAATAAGGCATTTATATTAAAATAAAAAACTTTTTTAATATAATAATATACAGCCTATTCTTCAAAATTTAATCTTTGACAATGTCGCTGACATTTGAGTGTATTATCAGGACTGAGCTAGTTATTTGAGTCATGTGGTGTATTTAAGTTACTTATGTTGGAGTTGTTGAAATTTTACTATATGTAACAACTATTAAACATTGTATATTTTGCCACAAAATTTGACTGAAAATGTTATCAAACTCTCCTTCATATACCTAAAAGGAAGCTGCCATAACCCCAGCAGTTTCATTTTGTCAGATTTTTGTAAAAAAAAATCACATAGCACCAGCCTGATACTCAAGCTCCAAAATGTCTAACTTCATATGCACATGAACTTGAAGACCTGTAGTACATCCAAGTTAAAGAATACTGACATTTGAGCAATTTCAGCACAAAATTCAGTGACCCAGTCATTATAAATTTTGAATCAATACTTTGATTAACCAACTGTCTTCACAAAGTAACAAGATATAAAAATGTATGCAGTTTATCACTTTATTGTTAACTTTATCATAATCCAATGTATTCAGGAATCTGATTTTACATTGTTTCTAAAGTGCAGTGCTTTAGACAAGTGTCCATGAATGTATCTGTCTTTCATATGACTATAGATTTGCAGTCCTTACATTTTTGACAAACTGGAAATGTTCACTTTTAGAATATAATGGATACCATTAATATGAACCAATTGAAAAAGCCCAATTTGTATACATTTAGATATCACTTCTCTGTCCCAAGTGAAAATACATAGAGTAAACAAATACAAGATTGAAGTCATTTTTTCCATTCTTGCTATTAAAAATCAACCTGGACAAGATATCAATCAAAACATGAATCTTAGGCTCTTGTACTATGTTTCTGTACATATTTCACTTAATAAAATTAAAATAAAATATGGACTAGACAAAGAGGATAATTGTCAAAATATTGTACAATTTCCAAGAAGCAAATGTAATGCATTGCAACTTTATGCTTCTTCTATAAGAATAATAACCAAACATTTATAAATCAATCAATTTAGAGACTGGTCCATACCAGTAACAATGAAAATCTAACAAATTTCTGTACTACAATTTTGAAAATTCATGTGTTTGCAAGATCAAAAATGTATTGAAACACATCTTGATAAATCTAGAGCTTAACATTAAGAGGGCTTATTTTCTCAATAATACTTATTTTCTGAACAGGCTGGTTTGGACACTTTGAAATGAATTCCATGAGCCTGAGAGTCAAACTATGTATTGAATCCTATCTAAATTATTTTTGTCTTGTCTGCAGTGTACCACAAGCAAGACATGGATTTTTAATAGAGAAAACACATGAAAAAAATAGCTCCATCCCGACGTGTTCAACCAATGTGCTGGCCCTACAAATCGAGTTGAGACTTTGAAAAGCAAAATTCACAGAAAGGACTAGAGACAGGCTGGCATAGTCTCAGTGGTGAATGTATTGTCTGATGATCAAATGGTTTCGCATACAATAGCAGAACTTCAGTTGCTTTTTGTGAGCTTTTTCTAATGTTTTTTTCACAGATTCTCAGAAAATTTGGAAATATCTGACCAAAGTTAAATGTGGAAAATAGGTCAAAGAATAGGGCACATCTGCTGGCCTTTTTATTGCTTTCTCAGTTAATCTCGATTTATCTGATCCAAATGAAAACTGCATATATCGGACCAGATCAAATGTGCTAACCTCAACTCACTGCATATATAGGGTCATATCACCACTAAATCATTTTGTGAAGACTAATGAGGATACAGTATCCTTCAATACAGCATTTATATTATAATGATAAATTATTTTTAATATAATAATATACTAATTTCAAAGCTGAATCTGCACCAGGACCAAATTTTTGGTTGGGAGTTTGCTCTAGTTTCTGCTTTTACAATGTCACTAACATTAGAGTGCATTACATCAGGACTTACAGTTAGCTAGTTAACTGAGTCATGCAGTGTATTTGAGTAATTAATGCTGGATTTGTCAAACTTCAGCTACATACAACAACCATAAAACATGGTCTATTTTGACAATAAAAATTGAACTGAAAAGGTCATCAAAATCTCCTTCATACACCTGAAAGGAAGCTACCATAACACCCCCACACAATTTCATTTGAGCAATTTCAGCACAAAATTCAGTGACCAAATATTGTTACCCAATCAATATGAATTTTGAATCAATACTATAATTAAGCAACTGTCTTATAAGAGCCATATTAGCAAAATGTAAAAATTTATCGAGTTTATCACTTATTGTAAACTTTATCCTTGTCCAATGTAATCACGAATCTGATTTTACATTGTTTCTATAGTTTAGTGCTTTGGACAAGTGTCCATGAATGTATCTTTCTTTTATATGACCATAGATTTGCATTCCTCAGATTTTTGACAACAAACTGGAAATGTTCACTTTTAGAATATAATGAATGCCATTAATATGAACCAATTAAAAAAAAGCAAAATTTTTTTATACACTTAGACATCATTGCTCTGTCCCAAGTGAAAATACATATAGTAAACAAATACTAGATTGAAGTCATTTTTTCCATTCTTGCTATTAAAAATCAACCCGGACAAAATATCAATCAAAACTTGAATCTTAGGCCCAAGGAGTATATTCCCAACCCATTTCAACCGATTTCAAATCAAGTATCCAATATTTAAAATGTATTATACAGTTGATTAAACTATGTTTCTCTACCTATCTCACATTATAAAATTACAATGAAATTCGGACTAGGCAAACAGGATAGCTGTCAATATCTTGTAAAATTTTCCAAGAAGCAAATGTAATGCATTACAACTTTGTGCTTCTTCTGTAACTATAAAAACCAAAACATTTATCAAATCAATCAATTCTGAGACTGGTCCATAACAGTACCAGTGAAAATCTAACCAAATTCCTTGTTACAATTTTGAAAATCCATGTGTTTGCAAGATCAAAAATATATTGTACTGAAAGACATCTTCATAAATCTAGAGCTGATGTAAGAGGGCTATATTTTGTCAATAAAACTTATTTTTTCAACAGGCTGGTTTGGAGGTTTTGAAGTGAATTCCTTGATCCCGAGAGTAAAAGTACGTATTGAATCCTATCTGAATTATTTTTGTCTTGTCTGCAGTGTACCACAAGCAAGACGGATTTTAACGTAAGATAAGAAAATCACTCCATCCAGACATGTTCAACCAATCCGTTTGCCCTACACATAGATTTTAAAGCATTTCATTTGTCTGTTCTGTACTCCAACTTTCGAGTTAAGAGAGTTTGAAAAGCATCTTCATAGAAAGGACTAGAGACAGGCTGGAACTTTCTCATTGGTGAACATATTCTAGGATGATCAAACTGTTTCTCCAACAATAGCAGAACTTTAGTTGCTTTTGTGGGCTTTTTTAATGGCATTTTCACCGATTCTCTGAAAATTTAGAAACATCTGACCAAAGTTAAATGTGGAAAATAAGCCAAAAATAGAGCATGTCTGCTGGCATTTTGATTGCTTTCTCAGTTAATCTCTACCTGTGTGACCAAATTTCATTTTCTGAAAACTAATACTGTATTTATATTATAATGAGAAATTATTTTTAATATAATAATATGCAAACTTCAAAACTGAATCTGCACCAGGAACAAATTTTTGGTCGGAGTTTGCTGTAGTTTCTGCTTTTACAATGTCGCTGACATTAGAGTGCATTACATCAGGACTGAGCTAAGTCATGCGGTGTATTTGAGTGATTGACGTTTTATTTGTCAAACTTAGATTGCATAATATAAAACATGGTCTATTCTGAAAAAAAAGTTAACTGAAAAGGTCTTCAAAATCTCCTTCATACACTTAAAAGGAAGCTTCTATAACCCCCAACAGTTTCATTTTCTCAGATTTTTAAAAAAATCAGTGCCAGCATGATACTCGGGCTCCAAAATCTCAAACTACCCAATCAGTTTGAATTTTCAATCAATACTGTAATTATACAACTGTGTCTTGTAAGAGCCAAATTAACAAGATGTACAAATTTATGGAGTTTATCACTTTCTTGTAAACTTTATTGTCCAATGTAATCAGGAATCTGATTTTACATTGTTCCTAAAGTGTAGTGCTTTAGACAAGTTTCAATGACTATATCTCTTATCTGACCATAGATTGTATACCTCAGACTTTTGACAAAAACTGGAAAAATTTCACTTTTAGAATATAATATATGCCATTAATATGAACCAATGGAAAAAAAACCACCAAACTTGTGTACATTTAGATATCATCCATCTAGACCAAGTGAAAATATATATAGTAAATAAAATACAAGATTGAAGTCATATTTTTCCATTCTTGCTTTTAAAAATCAACCCAGACAAGATATCAATCAAAACTCAAATCTTGGGCTCAAGGAATACGTTACAAGCCCATTTCAACCAATTTCAAATCAAGCATCAATTTTTAAAATGTATTATACAGTTGTTTGTACTATGTTTCTGTACCTATCTCGGGTTATAAAATTACAATGAAATATGGACTGTGAAAAGATAATTGTTCAAACATAGTAAAAAAAATTCCAGGAAGCAAAATGTAATGCATACCTACTTTGCGCTTCTTCTTTAAATAACCAAACCTTTGTAAAATAAACAGTGACATCTGAACAAATCATGTGTATTACAATTTTAAAAATCCATGTTCAAAAAGACTTCTTGATAAATCTAGAGCTTAACATTAAGAGGGCTATATTTTCTCCAATAAAACTTATTTTCTGAAGAGGCTGGTTTGGAGACTTTTATGCGAATTCCATGAGCCTGAGAATTAAAGCATGTATTGAATCCCATCTGAATTATTTTTGTCTTGTCTGCAGTGTACAACAAGCAAGACATGGATTTTTAATAGAGAAAACACAAGAGGAAAAAATAGCTCCATCCACACATGTTCAACCGATCCGCTTGCCCTACACAGATGTTATAACATTTCTTTTGTCTATTCTGCACTCAAACTTTCGAGTTGCGAGTTTAAAAACCATTTTCATAGAAAGGACTAGAAACTGGCTAGCATAGTACCATTGGTGAATTGTGGGACACTGCAAGATGATTGGACTTAATTTTTCTCTTACTAATGCAGAACTTCAGTTGCTTTTTTTACCTTTTTAATGGCATTTTCACAAATTTTCAGAAAATTTTTTAATACTGTATCTCACCTAAGTCAAATGCTGAAAATAGACCAAAATTATTGTATGTCTGCTGGCATTTTCATTAGCCTCTTAGATGATCTTGACATATGTGACCAAAATTAATACTGAATACATCTTGCCAGCATAATGTGACAGAACCAGGACCAAAAAAAACCTGCTGATTTACAAATTGTGATCAGTAGATTGGCATCTAACCCAGCAGATTTTTTATCAACATACATTTTACATATTTTAAGGGGATTGAAAAGTGAACAAGCTCATGTTCTGCCATTACATATATTCTCTTCATACTATAAGAAAACAGTAGGAGCCATGATGTCTCAATGGTTGGTGTGTCAGACTTACAACCCAAAGGATGCAGGTTCAAATCCTACAAATGGACAAGCCTGGGTCAGCTACCATAGTGTGTCCTTGGGCAAGGCACTTTACTCCCATTGCCTTGGCACTAAATAACCTACTTGTGCTGCTGTGCCGTAAAAGCACCAAACCAAACCTACAATAAAACAGCAAGTTTTGAACATGAATTCTAATGGAAAATGCTACAATAATAATTCATACGAGTCAGTGTATTGTCAACAAAATGAAAAAGGAAAAATTGTATATCACTGCAAAGATTTTTATTTTTTACAAAATCTGTAAGTATTTGTAGTTTTTCCTTCACAAGATAACCGACTAGAGGCCACTGATGACATTCATTGTGATTTTTAACACTTAACAGGCTTTCAATAGTTTTCTGGTCCAGATTTCCCATTGAATTACTTTGTATTTTGCTAAGAATGGAGAATGTCCCCTCTGTATCGGCATTAGAATGTGGCAACAACAAACCAAACCATGCTCAGTCTGCAAAGAACTTCAAAGTAGAGTTTTCCTTTGGCTGGGTTTTTTAGGCTGCCGACTGCTCTCCAATACTCCTCCAAGCTAGGTTGACCCCAAGGACAAAGTTCCTGAGTTGGACTTGAGATGTATTCCTGAGCTTCATATTTCTTAGCAGGTGTTTTTTATTGCATTGGAAGAAAGTGCAAGTTTCAGCATTTTGACATGAACTGAACTAAACAAATATATGAGCTGCCCTTAAATATTCTTCTAAAAACATCTTGAACATTGCAACGACAATTAAACAATACAAAAAAAATCAAAATACTTACTCAAGTATTTCTGCTGAAATCATTGCTTGGTCGGACTCTCCTTTTTATCTCACCGCTGCCAAAAGTCCGTTAGTTTTTATTCAAGGACTTGAAAGCCATCATGTACCACCTTTGATCCCTTCCTTGCTTATAACACCTAATAAAACATCCCACGTTTGGCCTTAATTTGTCCAGATTACAGCATTAATGTAATTAATTAACTTGTTGTGTACACGTGTTAGCCTTCTTTATCCAATTATTCATCCATGCGTCATTGCACTGGTCATTGTGCCACATTTCCGGTCCCCAGTAGAGTGATGCCTGCTGGTTTCTGTAATGTGGTGATAGAATGCATGAAAATACCAAGTCTATTTTGCCTTTCATAATAAATAAGAATTTTTTTAAAAAAATATTTTATTTTTTGAAAGTTGTAGATTTCAGCTATAAAACATTATGTGCACTAGACAGCCTTTAAAACTGTATTTTATTCCTACCACTGGTAGAATCACATGTATGCACCAGATTAAATGTGGAAATAAAGCATATATCTAACAATAATAAATTATTTTAATATACTATTATACAAACTTCAAAACTGAATCTGCACCAGGACCAAATTTTTGGTCAGTTTACTATAGTTTATGCTTTTTACAATGTCACAGACATTTTAGTGTATTACACGTGACCAAAGCTAGTTATTTGAGTCATGAAGTGTATTCAATGATTGGTGCTGGAGTTGTCAATGTTTTACCTGTATACAACAGCTATTAAACATTGTCTGCTTTCAAGGAAAAAAAAACTGGCCTGAAAAGATCTTCAAAATCTACTTCATACCCCTAAAAAAAACTGCTATTGTCCCCAACATTCTGAATTTGGCAGATCTTTAAAAAAAATCTCACAGGATCACCCTCTTACTGCCGGCCTAAAACCCAAGCCAAGCTCGTTAATCTCAAACTTCATATATATGTCAATTTGAAACCTGTAGTACCTCAAAGTACTTTGAGCAAAAAATTAAATGTGACCAAATATTGTTACCCAATCATTACAAATTTTTAATAAATTCTGTACTTAAGTGATTATCTCTTATAATAACCAAAGTAACAAAACATGAAAATTTAGGCATGTTATCACTTTATTGAGAACTATATATCATTGTCCGTGGTAACCTAATTTTATAATGGTCTCAGTGTGCAGTGCAAATTTGCACAAATTTCAATGAATATATATCTTTCTTTTCCATTTGAGTTCTTCAGATCTTTGGCAACAAACTTGCGATTTGCACTTTTAGAATATAATGGATGTCATAAATATGAACCAAGGTGAAAAAGCCAATCTGTATACCCTCTGATGTCATTGGTCTGGCCCAAGTGAAAATACATGTAGTAAAATAATGCAATGTTAAAGTCCCTTTTTTTCACTTCTTGGTATTGAAAATCAAACCAGATAGAGAAAATATTCTTCCCTGTGAATCATCCTAGACTTGATGGTGAGCAAAACTTGTCAGACTACGTCAGACATACATGTTTATATAGCATTACTAGACTGTATATAAAGCAAAATCCACAGACAAAATTCTATAACCTAATTCTACCCATACAACCCCTCTCCATACACACACATTTATTGCAGTTTTTAAAAAAATTATATTAGTGATAAGTTGCTAATAAAATTGTTCCTAACGAGCTAGATGGTTCAAAATTACGCTGAACTCATTCGGCCCCGATCCTGCTTATAGTCGTGATCCGTTTTCTGCATTCAATGGCCGATCCCACCTATAGTTGTGGTTTGTTTACTGCATTCAATGGCCGATTCCGTCTACAGTCGTGGTGAATGTGTGTTAGTAACAATGTCTCTGCTTGGTTACAAATGGTTTTTTTCCAAGAATCTGACGATATTAAATCAATCAGAAATGATTTTACTTTTCTTTCTGTAAATTAGAACTATTCATAAGCAAAGGTTACTAATTGAGAGCAGTTTTACTACTCGCGTTTCGTTCATGAAAATTATAAACAATGGCGGACTTGAGAGAGATATTTGATGATGGTGAGAGTGAAAACAAGGAGTTTCTCGGGTTTGATCTAGAAAATATTGAGCAAGCAGAGGAGAGATGTTTGGCACGTGTACTTTTTTCAAGATTTAGACTCGGACATAGAAGTTTCTGAGATTGAATCGTCAGAAGAAGAGGATGCTGATAGTGATGATGATACAGTTCTTGCGGATCTAGCAAACTGGAATGATCATCTTCGGCCTGTCCAAATTGATGATTTTAGTGGACCAAATCCCGGACCTACGATGAACATGGACAAGGAAAAAAGAGAAATTGATTTTTTTCATTTGTTATTTCCAGATGAACTGTATTAGGACAATACAATCGAAACAAATACATATGCCCAAAAATGCATCTTGGTATCACCAAACAAAACATGGTATCCAACAACGCCAGACGAGATAAAAGCCCTTATTGGGGCTCATGTTGTCGTGGTAGCCCTTCCAGCACCAGCCCAAGATATGTATTGGTATAAGGACAAACTTTTCCATCCTTCCTGCATTGAACTGAAATTTAGCTGCACTAGACTTGAAAATCTACAGAAATATTTTCATGAGACTGACACCAGAAATAACCCACCTCAAAGAACACCTGGTCACGACAAACTGGCCCACATTCAACCAATATTTGAGCGTATTCGCACCACATGCACTAGAGAATACAATCCACATCAAGAGATGTCCATTGACGAAGCAATGATTGGATTTTCAGGATGATTGGGCTTTAAGCAGTATGTGCCTTTAAAACCAACCAAGCGAGGCATCAAAGTATGGGTTTGAGCGGATTCTCATAATGGCTATATTGGGGACTTTCAGGTTTATACTGGAAGGACTGACAACAATCCAGAATTGAATCTTGGACAAAGGGTAGTTCTTGATTTGATGGAACCTTTGTTTGGTCTTGGACACCATGTCTACACTGAGTTTTTTTTACATCTCCAGACCTATTATTTCAGCTTTGACAGAAAGGGATGTGTGGCTGTGGAACAGTTCGATCAAATCGAAAGGGTCTTCCATCTGGATTACACAAAGTAAAGCTGAAGAAGCAGGGCCAAAGCATAATTAAACAGAAAGGAGACATGCGAGTTACAGTCTGGCGTGACAAGAAGAATATCACTGTACTGTCTACCAACTGCGACGGTGAGGCCACATCTGTTAGCCGGAAGCAAAAAGATAGTTCTATCAAGGAAGTTTCATGTCCACTCCCAATCAAACTGTACAACATGTACATGGAGTGGACCATGCAGATCATATGCGAGCAACTTACAGCTCTGGTAGAAAGTCCTTTAAATGGTGGAAGTATGTTTTTTTTCTTTTCGACATTTCAATAGTAAATTCATATTTGCTAATGAAAGAATCGCAGAACCATAAGATCATCACCAAAAACAACAAGGAAAGAGCTAGAACCCAGTTGGATATTTGTAGCGAACTGAAGGGAAGAATTTTGCGGAAATCATAGCATGTGGGCTGGATGTCTTAATTTGGAGTTACGTGATTTTGTATCTCCTAATTGGCTTTGAAGGTATTTAATGCTTGTATAGCAGGGCTATTGCCAAAGGGCATAGTCAGGCCGGATACCCCGTGGTGCACCAAGATGTGAAGAAACCTGAACCCAGGCAGAAAGAAAATCAAATGATAGGTGTGTGGACCTATTAGGGATGAGAGAAGCTAAATCTACCAGTGGGAGGGCTAATCCTTTAGGCGGGAAAATGCGTCATTCTTATTCGTAAATGCATAGAGAAACATTAGTGCACTGCTAATTCTCGAAGGGAAGAAACGTGTTGTCTGAAGTAGAGCGGAAAGCTTATGTTGAGGGTATTCTAGCTACAAGCCACTCTGAGACTTAACTCGTAAAAGAAGGGAATTTGAACTGGATAAAACAATATTCTCAAAGGTAAGACGGTATCTTGGCCGGGTCTTTGTGCTTGATTTGAGCAGATAGTTGAATTTATTAGAATACTGAATCATAACGTATAGTTGAATTTATTAGAGAACTGAATTATGACGTGTACTTACATTTATCAGAATGTAGATTGAGAACTATGTGAAATGGGACTGAGTTGGATTTATGTGCACATGTATTTTTATGTATAATTCTGTAATTCTTAGGACGCATGCAATAGGAACGATTACTTATTAACGATGGGTAGATTGCTGAGTCAGAAAATGTCAACATTTAGATGATGTGCCTGTGTTACAGAAATTCATTGAGTAATACTATTCGTACCTAGAGTGCTTGTTTGTTTGTTTGTTTGGTGCTTTACGACACAGCAACACAAGTAGGTTATTTAGTGCCGAGCCAATTGGAGTAAAGTGCCTTGCCCAAGGACACACCATGGTAGCTGACCCAGGCTGGTCCGATGGTAGGATTTGAACCCACACCCTTTCAGTCGTGAGTCCAGCATGCTAACCACTGAGCCACCGCGGCTCCCGTACGTAGAGTGCAAAGCATGTACAAGTGGAAATTAGTATGTGCATAGGGCCTGGTAAAGTTGTTTGCCCGTTAGTCTGATGGATGGTCCGTGAGAGAGTGTTAGATTTCGAAGAGTAGGGTAGGGAGACAAGGGTGTACGTCCCTTATATTTCTTCTGGAAACTCCCAGGGTGCTTGTGAGAGTCAGCGCTAAGAGATTCCAGGGTGTACGTAGTGACGACACCGAAAGATTAAAAAGGAAAGAGTAGGGAGGAGGACAGAAGGGAGAAATGCCAAAGGAAGCCAAGTAAACTCCCAGGGTGCACGCAAGAGGTACGGAGTACAGAAGGAGGAAGAGGAAGGAAGGAGGAAGAAAAAATTAGTAACAGATGAGTACTTGGGACAACTTACTGAACAGAGACTCTCTCACAATAGGACATTAAAACTTCCGTGTGACAAATTATAGTGTAAAGGGGCATTTGGTTAACCCGGCCAATTATTGTGTCAAGATATTATTGAACTGAAGTTTACATCCAAATTATTATTGAAAATTTGAAATTGAAGATTTATGTCCAGGAAATTATTTGAATTGATTCTTATATTTGATAAAATTGTTATCTATTCAACCTGGAGTTGTTATATGTATTTAGAGAGTCAGCATTTCTGACTGGGGGCTCACAAGTCATTAAATTTTAATGCACACCTTCTGCAGTATTATTTATAATACCATAGCAGATCTGCAGTATTATTTATAATACGGTAGCGGGGTTGTGACAATATCATAGGGTTCATATGCTGACAATCGAATTCAGGACAGTCTTCATTTAACAGCTGAAGTAAAATGGCCATCTGATTCTGGAAAAAACTACATTGCTGCCCGCAAGTCGAAACCTGCTTTGAAATTCAGTTGTAGGGGCCAACTTGATGACAACGGATTCTGCCCAAAATGTATGTTTGAAAGAAAAATTGTATGTATTACTTGGGGGATAAATTATATTTATGGTTATAACTTTTGTTTTATTTCAGCTAAAAATTTTGTATTGAGCAAGCTGTTTCAAATCTGGTGATTCAAGGCAGTAGGCTAATAATGTGTTGGAATCATTTAACAAATTGTCATTAAATGGAAATGAGAGATTTGTAAAAGGTCAGAACTTATATGTAGCCATTTCCATGTATACATTCTATCAAACTGAAGACTTGTATTTATATAAAGACAATTTTCTTTGCGGGGGGGGGGGGAGCACGTTTAAAAATCCCAAATTCATCAAATTTAGCTGGAATTAGCTCGTAATTCTCATGTGTAAGTGCAGTAAGTGAATGATTTACATTTCACTTATAAGCACACTTTATTTATAAGTGAAATGCCTAATTCACCTATATGTATGCCACTTATAACCCCTGTGCAAAATGTAATGAACAGTTCTTGAATTGTCCATGAATTGTTCTAAAATGCTTATTCATGAACCATTCATAAAATGCACCTGAACATTTCATGAGCAGTTCATGAACATTAAATGACCGAATGTTCAAGAACTTAAGTTCAAGAAGCCATTTTCTGTGACAATTCGATTTACGGATTACTCATTTATTTGTATATTTTGTTCCATGTAATAAATGGTTGAATGCGCTTTATTTGCTATAAACTTTCAATCTGAAAATATGATATCACCATTTTGTCCTATGACCATATAATCTCATTGCCATTCTGTCCGGGGTATGAAGAATATCACCATTTTGTTCAGTTGCCATTTTGTCTGGCGCCATCTTGTCCTACAATCCTGCCTCCCAAATCTTTACCTCCACCCACAAGTAACCCTTATCTCTACTTTACTCACTCCCTTCCAGCTGTTACATCCCTTTGAAATGATCATGAACAATTCATGAACTGGCATGAACTGTTCAAGAATTATTCATTAACAGGGTTCATGAATCACTTATGCAAGTCCATGAAAAGGTTCATGAACTGCTCATGAGCTACACTTCATAAACTTTTCTTGAACAGTTCAGGAATTATTCAACAACCGAATTCAGGAACAGTCCATAAATGTTCAGAAATTTGGTCGTTATAGTGTTAATGTGGTGCATGAACATGAAATGGCACAAATATAGTATTCGTGAACTACTGATGAACAAAGTTTCTAAACATGAATGATTCATGGTTGTTCATGACCAGTTCCTATGCCATACATTCAAACCAGCTGGGATCTGAAGTAGCTATACTGGGTTTATAAGGTGCATTACTGATAGTGATCATGACAACCAGCTGGGACCAATTACCTACAATGGGGCTTAGAAGGGCCAAGTGCAAAACTGCAGTACCCCAATAAATCCTGCTCCAGGCCAAACAGTATAGTTGGCCATGACACTAATCTCTTAATAAGTATCATCAATGGACTTCAAAGACATGTGGACAGACTTCAAAAACAAATTGGGAAATTGGTTGGGGAGAAAATGAAGTCCACACTTCAATAGGAAAAAATTTTAAACAAGGTCCAGACATAGTCAGACTACTGCTACAGTGAGAAGTTCACAATCAACACAGACTGTACCCATCAACATATCCAGTGCACAAATCTGTAATGTAGCCAGTACACAGGAAGATGTGCCCCATGCCAATGGAAGCAATACATAGAGTTATGTCCAAACATCCACCACAATTAGGGGTGAAACGATTAATCGATATATCGATGCATAGATACTTTTGCCATATCAATACACGTATCGATACAAGAGGTGAAGAATCGATACATAACGTTATCTACCCTATACAAGTTACTTTAATCTTCAGCAGTCATGAATAATTATTAGCTTGCTGTTTTATTCATTAAACTGAGAATCGATAATGTATCGTATCGTTACAGGCTGTGTATCGTGAATCGTATCAATACACGGCACAGGTCTATCGTTTCACCCCTAACCACAATCTGTGTCATTTACAAAGTAGAACCTTAAGCACCAAAGAACAATGTACTTATAACTGGTTGCTCCATTCTACATAGAGCAAATGTCAGAGGATTGAAAAAGACTGTCAAAAAATGTGCAGTATCAAGTGCCACTGTACAAACCATACAAGAAGAGATTAAGATCTGCAATCTTAGAAACAATTTCACTGTTGTCATATATGTTGGAGGAAATAACGCAGCACAAAGAGATCATGATTTGGGACTGAAGTATATGATCAAATTCTGAGACACATCCATACTCAAAATCCTAGATGTGAAATAGTTCTCTGTGAACTGGCACCACATGAAGATTGTGATGTATTGGATACAAATGAATCCATCAGAAGATTAGCACAACAATGAACTGTAATGTAAACTGGTCTACAACTACCAGGATTTCATTACCAAAGATGGCTATATAGGCAAGGGACTTTATGGTAAAAATGATCTAATTCATCTTTCATATGAAGGAGTACATGTAGAACAACTTGTCAAAAACATAAATGAAAGTCATCAGAATTGTGAACAATTACAGTGATGTCACTATCTGAGAAAAATCAGAAACTCACAAAAAGTCAACACTTTGTGAACAAAAGTAAACAGTTCCAATATTATGGACATTTAAGGACAAATCAAAGATGTAATCTATGTGGTAAAACAAACCATACTGTTGCTGATAGTAGGCATAGGGGTAAGGAATTAAGATGCTGGTTATGTTCCGAGATAGGCCACAAAGCCGGAAATGTTCGACCTATGATATGACCGGTGCGACGATGCGTGGTTGAGTAGTCAGATTACAATTGTTAGCATGTGTACACAAGAAGCAGGTAATTGATTACCTTATTGTTGTATTATGAGAGTTTAAGGCCAAATGCAGGATGTTGTTTGAGGTATTATAAGTAATAAAAGGATCAAAGGTAATCCTTGATGACCATGAGTCTTTGATTACAACTCGGCCGATCTGTCGTGGAAGGAAGATAAAACGGAAAGACCGACCAAAAATGATCTTGGCAGAAACACTTGAGTAAGTATTTTCATTTGATGTCTTTAAATTGTTCTTGTATTGTTCACGATGGTTTAAGATGAATATTTAAAATATACCCGCAAGTTAAATATGAATTACTTAATATTTAATTTTAAAGTTGGGATAAATTATTAAAATCATGTGTTTTTTAACTGTTTATTTCAAGTCTAAACCTAATTTGTTTAAAATAATTTACAGTGGTGCAACTTGCCAACAGATTTTTGGACATAAGCCTAGAAGAGAAACAAGCCCTTGAGGATGAGGCTCAGGAATACATATTAAGTCTGTTACAACTCTAGGGGTAATGTAACAGAATAAAAGACACAAACAAGCTTTCAAGATTAAAATGCAAATCTTTAATTTCCTAAAATATTAAAAGAATTAAAATAGTTCAACAAACAATCAAAGTGAAAGAATTAAAATAACTTACAGTATAGAATATCCTAAAAAGTCCTAAATTGTTTTAAAGTTCACTTCCTGATGTTAATCCGAGTAATCCGGATGAAGTATTCCGAATGAAAATAACCTGTACTGTGTTTACGTTGACAAGTTCTGATGTAATCCAAAATAATCCTTGCAAGTCTGGAATCTCACAAGTTTTAGAATAATGTCCGATAATTCCACGGAGCTGTTTAGTAATTCAGATGAATTTTTAATTAAATAAATTCCACACTGAACTGAATAATTTCAATAACCTCTCTTCATTCAAGCAATTGTAAAGAATGATAATTCCCAAGATTATTCCCTATATATCTTTACTAAGTGCGCAGAATTAAAAGGGAATACCCTTTCTCCGTCTTTAATAATATGGTATTTCAAAATAACACAACCCTCTAAGAAATAATCAGGAACTAGGTTACGCGTCATTTACCCAAAGGTCTAGTGTACTAAAATCTTAAAGAGTAAACATAATATTGATTCAGAATGGAATGTGACTTTTCAATGTTGATTTCCAAAAATACAGAGCTAGGTCGACTTCATTTTCCCGCGCAATTGATCATGTGACCACTTATTGATCGAGCAGTAGTCGTATCTATACATATATGCTAACCGCTATTTAGACAAAAAAAACAGAGATCATAAATTAGTAAATTAAATCATTATATAAAAAATAAAGGAGGCTTGATTCCGTAACACCCTCAACCATCAACGAAAAAAATAAGGCTTTATGCAATAAAAACTTATTTTTTAATATGTACTTCCAACATACAAGTAATTAAATCAAAAAGAAAATTAATACATGATACAGTCATGTATACAAAACAGTGTAACGGTGGTATTATGCACATGAAAATACATCATCAATTAAATTTTACTAAGAAATAGCCGTAACCTTAGCTTCTATTGATTTTATTTGTCCATGTCTCACAATCATGCCCTGAGAAGGTAACACAGGCACGATAAAAGTCATTTTAATATTGATTGATCAGGTTCGCTTCGCTGAATCTCTTGAAGAATGGTTCAATCTTGCCACATGTCGTTGCAGATGATGACATCATCGATGTATGCATCGCAATTTCTATTCGGATGTTATTATATTCATCAGACGTTGGAAACTTGGGGAACCTTCATCCCAAATGATACGACTTTGTATTGGTAAAGTTCTGGAGTCGTGAATTCCCTAACCTTTTGTCAGTAGTATAAGGACCAAAATACTTAACCTAAAGAGGATTTTTGGAGTATTGGTAGCATAATTAATACTCTATTATCTGACTTTAAAATAACTCCTACACTGACCCCTCGCAGCAAACAACAATAATTGGAGACCTTCAACTTACTCCCTTCCTGTTCCACAACAATTCCCAATTATATACCATCTCATAACAATATGTTACAATAATTCGTTCTAAAGCCCGATATAGTATCAGCTTCAAAAGACCAAACAGTGTGAAGAACCCGACCAAAACTCTCACTATGGTCTCAGTTTTAATATTCCACAAAGGAATAGCTTTTATAAAACTTGTAGACGCACACTTCGCCGACAAGTATTGGTTGCCTAACATCGTCTCATTTATACCTTAACGACCAGACAACGACGTTTCATGGACAACACTAAGTAATTCCTGACGATACTATCTAGGAACTACTATTTTACCAACTGACCACTCATCACTAGCAATTACCCTAAGCAATCTTTGTTTCCGTTCAAGGACTTCACTCGTCAAGAAGTAACAAGTACCTTCTTGCGTGGCTTCAGTTTCAGTCATAGCCCCCTGAAACAAACAGGAGATATCCGAATCTCCCTGTTGTAAGACATCTAGTGCTTGTCTTATTACACCCTGACTATTTTCATGACATATAGTAGTTGAAAGAGTATCACTATCAATACTAGATTGAGGAGCAGAAGTGACCTCATGAAAAGCCTGACCCAAAAAGGTGTCCGCTAAAGGAAATACATCCTGTTCAACAACAATATTCTCAAGAGCATACTTTGCCATAGCTCTAGTAACTTCACAATCTGGATTTAAACCAGGGATTTCTATTTCAATATGATCAACTCTTTGATCCATACTAAGCTTGTTAGTTACAAGTGGATTAACCACGACCTTATCTTTAGCTAGGTCATTACCTAGTAATAAATGGATGCCCTTAATAGGCAAAGAAGCCACTGCTCCTATGATCACAGGTCCCGAAACTAAGTCTGATGACAAATTAACACAATGAAGAGGGACATTAACATATCCATAATCTACCCCCTGTATTAATACACTTTCACTAGTAGAAGACTTCTCAGAAAACGGCAAAGTACTATCTAACAATAGACTCTGAGAAGCTCCTGTATCTCTTAATATCTTAATAGGAGTAGCCTTATCCAAGTCACCAACAAGTGAGACAGAACCCTTCGACATGAATGGTTCGTAATTCTTCATTATAAAATCAGACTGAGGTATGCTAGCCTCCAAACAAATATCCTCATTGATAAATGACCCTGACCTTGACTTCTTGATAACTAGAGCATTTGGAACTGCTCTATTATAATTCTGAGGCCTAAATTGCAACTTTAAGCAATCAGAAATAACGTATCCCTTCATCTTACAATATGAACACGTGGGCAGAGATAAGGTTTTCTGATATTCCCTATCAGAATTTTGATTCTTTACAATCACATCACCCTGAGGTCTGAAATTTCCTGAACGAGTTTGAAATAATTTCTTAACATAAGATTGTTGAGGAAAAGTTTTGGTTATCAATGGAACCTTGTGTATTGAAGAATATTCATCAGCTGTGATGGCTACCTTTTCTAAAGTCTCAACTCCTTTCTCATTAAGATACACCGTAATATTATCACTGACACAATTCTTGAAATCTTCAATCAATACCAGTTGTTCAAGATTATCATAATTGCCTTCAACCTTCTTAGATGTACACCATCTTGTAAACAAACGTTTTTTTCCCCAAGCAAATTCTACATGAGTTTGATTTGTTTCCTTTTAACATTCTCTAAAGTTTTGACGATGAGTTTCAGGTACCAACTCATAAGCTCTTAAAATGTATTCTTTGACCACTTCATAATCAGCAGATTGTTCAGATGAGAGTGCAGTATAAACATCACTAGCTTTGCCAGTTAACACACTCTGCAATAATGAGGTCCACTTCTCTTTTGGCCATTCCAGATTCTCGGCAATTTTCTCAAAACTGAGAAAATATTTGTCTATCTCCTTTTCTCTAAAAGGTGGAACCTGTCTCAAATGTTTGGCCAAATCAAAGTATGAACCCTGATTGTCATGAGAGTGCCCTTTGCTGGTCAATTATAATTCCATTAGCCTAAATTCTCTAATTTTGTCTCTCTCTCTCTTTCCTCATTTTCTCTTACTTCCTTCTCTATTCCCCTTTGTTTATCCCTCTCTTGTATTTGTATCTCATTATCTCTTACTTTATCCTCCCTATCTCTTAATTCTTTCTGAATTTCTCCCTCTCTTAATTTATCTTCCCTTTCTCTTAATTCCTTCTGAATTTCTCTTTCATTATCTCTTAATTTATCTTCCCTTCTTTCTTGTCTTTCCCTTTCTTTATCTTCCCTTTGTATTTCCCTTTCCTTATCTTCCCTTCTTTCCTGCATCTGCATCTGTTCCCATTGAAGTTTGATCTTTTCAATCTCTATGTCTTTAGCTATCTGTAATTTCTTTCCCAAACCAGACGGAGATTTTTTCTTAACACTTGAAACCCCCTCTTCAAAAATACCTGATTGTACCAAATATTGAATCAAGATACTTCTAATATCCTGCTTCAACATGGAATCCTTTGCTTCAGTAAGACTATAATGTTGAGCAATTTCAAGTAATTCGTCCTTCTTTAAGGACTCAAATTTCTCCTGGGTAGGATCAGGTAAGAAACTCTCTACTCTGGATGTCATTATGAAAGCCTGTTAGTTTCTCTTTATTTCTTAATCTGGAAATCAAAAAACCACTAAAATTTCAAACAATGAAATTCAAATCCCAAAAAGAAAACTTTCCGAAGTATCAAAATCTCTGAAATATTAAAACTTCGAAAATATTTAATTAAATCTAAATCTCAAAATATTTAAATTCGGATCCCGAAATTATTCTAATTTCTAATCCCGAGACGAGCTCCACAATTTATCCTGTTACGACTCTAGTGTAATGTAACAGAATAAAAGACACAAACAAGCTTTCAAGATTAAAATGCAAATCTTTAATTTCCTAAAATATTAAAAGAATTAAAATAGTTCAGCAAACAATCAAAGTGAAAGAATTAAAATAACTTACAGTATAGAATATCCTAAAAAGTCCTAAATTGTTTTAAAGTTCACTTCCTGATGTTAATCCGAGTAATCCGGATGAAGTATTCCGAATGAAAATAACCTGTACTGTGTTTACGTTGACAAGTTCTGATGTAATCCAAAATAATCCTTGCAAGTCTGGAATCTCACAAGTTTTAGAATAATGTCCGATAATTCCACGGAGCTGTTTAGTAATTCAGATGAATTTTTAATTAAATAAATTCCACACTGAACTGAATAATTTCAATAACCTCTCTTCATTCAAGCAATTGTAAAGAATGATAATTCCCAAGATTATTCCCTATATATCTTTACTAAGTGCGCAGAATTAAAAGGGAATACCCTTTCTCCGTCGTTAATAATATGTTATTTCAAAATAACACAACCCTCTAAGAACCAATCAGGAACTAGGTTACGCGTCATTTACCCAAAGGTCTAGTGTACTAAAATCTTAAAGAGTAAACATAATATTGATTCAGAATGGAATGTGACCTTTCAATGTTGATTTCCAAAAATACAGAGCTAGGTCGACTTCATTTTCCCGCGCAATTGATCATGTGACCACTTATTGATCGAGCAATTGTCGTATCTATCTATCTAACCGCTATTTAGACAAACAAACAGAGATCATAAATTAGTAAATTAAATCATTATATAAAAAATAAAGGAGGCTTGATTCCGTAACAAGTCCAAGCCAGGAACTTCCTTCTCGGGGTGAAATGAGCTTGGAGCAGTATTGGAGATCATTCAGCAGACTCAGAAACCCAGCAACAGGAAAACTTAAGTTAGGACTTCTTTCCAGACTGAGTGTAGTTGCCCTTTCATTGCCACATTCCAATGCTGACACAGAGAGGACATTCTCCATTCTTCAGAAAATCCAGAGTGATTCAAGGGGAAGTCTGGACGAGAAAACTATTGAGAGCCTGCTAAGTGTGAAGGTTAACAATCACAGTGAATGTCACCAGTGGTCACCAGACAGTGATCTTCTGAAGGAAACTAAAAATGCCTGTGGATTTTATAAAAAATCTTTGCAGTGAACTGTGAGATGTACAACTCTTCCCTTTTCATTTAATTAACAATATACTGGCTCATATTAACTAACTATTATTGTAACATTTTCCATCAGATTCTGAATCTGAATCATGTTCAAAATATGTGTTTTATTATAATATGAAGAGGATATGTATTATGTGACAAAATGAACTTGTTTTGTTTTCAATCCCCTTTAAACACGTAACATTTATGCCGATAAAAAATCTACCTTTTTAGAAGCCAATCTACTGATCAAAATTTGTAAATCTACTGGTTTGAAATCCTGGTTCTGTCACAGGTATGGATGGGGGGCTCCTAGCATATGTCAAAAATGGCACAGTTGACAAAAGAAGGATGGATCTTGAATCTTAAGAAGCTGAATCAATATGGATTCAGATCACCCCAGAAAAAGCCAAACCCTATTTAGTGGGTTTCATGTATAGGCATCCATCCTCAATTGTTGACTGGAATGAAGATTTTGCATTTCAAATAGAGAAAGTTATAAATGAAGAGAAAGAATTTTACTTATTAGGTGACATAAATAGGGACCTACTAAATGAACAAATAAAGAAACATTGGTTGGATTTTGTTGAACTTTCTGGAATTTCGCAATTAGTTAATGAACCCACTAGAGTAACATCATATTCAAAAACAAATATAGACCACATATACACAAATACTAAAGAAAATGTTTCAAGAATTTCTGTTCCAAAAATTGGTTTAACCCTTTACTGTGCATCAGTCTGGAGGTTGAACTGCCTGATTTGCACAGGATTTATACATAAATTCAATAATTTGGCATCACATTTGAGTTTACTTCTTGTACAATATTAATTTTCTTTATAGTGGAAAATTTGTTGTGGACACTTGATGAATATTGGGTATACTTTATTTCCGCATATTGGGGATTAAATGGTTGGTTGCCATGGCAACCAAATCCAGCCTAGAATGAGTACAAATCATGACAAAATTACATATTTTTCAGTATCAATTTGTATTAAGCTTATATTCTCTTGCCAAATCAGTCATGCTTTCATTCTTCTTTTTTTTATAGAAAAGAAAGATTTTCTGTTTATTTGGCTTGGATTGTCCGAGTTCCACCAAATATTGGCACAACAGTGAAGTGTTCAGATTGAATCAAGTTCCAGATGTATATTCTGTGCTTATATGTTTTTTTTTTTATGTACTCGCGTGGTCTTAAACATTTCAAATATAAGAAAGTATTTTGGTCTAACATTGAATTTGTTGAAATTTAGACCAAATAGCTTTGCTACTATGGTAACAATTAAAAAATGCAGCGATAATATTAACATATTAAAGCTGATTTTATACCATATCTCCAAAATATGAATGCCTGTGTTCAAGTTCAAAAGATGTTGAAAGAAAACTGAAGAATGACAAACAATTCATAAAAACCATGAAGATAAAAGTAGTATAATCAATCTCATGTGTATTTATTCACATATATACATATGCATGTACTTAAGCACTGCATTATTTTGATCCAGTCACAAGGAATATACCACAATGACCACTGATGATGAAACAAGCTCTTATATCCTAAGATACAGTTATCTGTAGTTTGTTTGGAAGCACATGGTTTTAATATTCGTGTGTCAGAGAACATAATCAGAAAATAATTAATCATGTACTTTTTTTACTTTGGGATTTGTAAAAAACCCTAAAAACAAACATTTGTCAAAAGAAAGAACTTGGCTTGCATCAGTTGCTGAAATAAATATTCCATTTTAAGATAGATTCAATATATATATATATATATATATATATATATATATATATATATATATATATATATATATAATAATGGCATGGGCAATGGAAAGAATCTCCTTAAAGCTGACTTATTTAAAACCAAATTTTGGAGGGGTAGGCAAGAGGGGCACCTTTAACAAATGTGGCACATTTTTTGGGCAAAGGTTTAATTTTTGGAACATAACAAAAAGGGCATACTGGTATAAGTATTTCTCAACCCAAGAACACACTTTTGGTCACGATATTTAGGATGTTCTTAAAAAAATAAAGAACAAAGAAGCTTCCACTCATAGAAGTATTCTATATTAAATAAAACATAATATATGAAATTATTTGAAGATAGCACAGTTTTAAGTAGGTTTTTTAGTAATCTGGACAATGTGGGATGGATGCTAGAAAGGGCAGAGGGGAGGGCATTATAGTCAAGTATGGTAGGAGCATATCTTTCTTGCTTGAGTACTGAGTGCCAAAGATGTTAGATCTTGAAGGATTATTAAAAAATATGAACTGCTGTATACAAATTTATTGTAAAAAAATGTCTTCTTAAACCCTGAAATATTATCAAGATCAATGTCTGAATCACAGTACTCAGAAGTAATGATCTTTCATTTCACCATGTCATTTTGTAGATTAAGAAGAAAATTAAGACATGTAGTTATCAACTGATTAATCTAGCATATTAGATGCTTTGCTTATTGGGAATCATTCAACATTTTATTATGAGAAAATAATAAAGATGATAAATTACATCATTACTTACACACGGAATAAACATCATTAAATAATTCAAAATTAACAGTAAGAGGGAGAATATGTGTGTGGAATAAAAATGTCGAATATAATAGCCTTATGAAATGCATTCAGTTTGTAACTGTATCACTACTTTTTTTTAACTTGTCACATTATTAAAAGAATGACAAAAAAGCACATAATTGGATGTCTTTAAACAAGTATTTAATTAAATCTAAAATATTGTACAAAAGAATTATATTTCACAGTCAACAGGATTGCATAGGTAAAAAAATTATTGGAAATTCTGTGAAGTAAAGCTTGAATGAATAGGACATAATAATGATGGATGTATCTTGAAATAATCACCAACAATAATTTATAAAATGAAGCCAAATACTGAGTGGATAAATTATTTTATCTGCTTCAAACTATTTCAATGGTTACCTTGTTAGTATGTGCCCTGTAACATCTGTGACAGATAGAAAATTATTATTTTAATTTTGTCCCCTTTCACTAAAATTTAGATTCACTGACCCAATTATTTTTTGCCTGCTGCCGAAATGATATCTCTTGATTTCACAGACAACTCTATTGTCTTTTTCAATTCTCAAGCATTTCTAATTGGATTGTTTAAAATTACATGTATTGTACTCTGTATTATATATTTTATTTTATTTTATGTACTGTATTCTGTAATTCTAAAACCAGACACATTTTCTGTTAAGCAAAATCATGCAAATGAAACAAATGATAATGTGTTGTTTATACCTCACTATAGTTTTATACCCATGTACTATGATAATTATTGTTGTGGAGTAAGTTATTCAGAGACCAATATGAAATTAATTTATCCCTTTTCTGTATCCCTTATTAATGAAAAAGTATGATGTTAGCTTAGTTTTGTACTTCTGTGAATTTTCTATGCCAAAAAAGGTTGTCGAAGTTTCAAAATCGTAAAACCCACCATCCTACTCTCTCATTATCAATGCAGAAAACAACTTGAAATGTGCTCTTGGGAGCAGTAATGAAATTGCGACTGATTAAAAACAAAGGTTCTAGCAGATCTTTGAAAACCCGGGGTTGGGGGTAGGAGTGGGTAGTGGCAATCGAGAATGAAATCAGTATTGATGTGCATTATTTAGTATGTTTAACAATTTTAATGGTTTTCTAAATGAAAAGGTACTCGATTCACTCATTAAGGTATTTGCTATCGTGCATCAACTTTCTTCTGAAATTCAAAAAATTATGAGCTGTAATGATTTAAAAATGATATGTAACATTAACTAACGATTTAAAAGTATTGAAACAAGTTTCTCCAAATTGGCAAATCCTAAATTTTACTGTGATAAACATGCACTATCGATCATGTTCTTACAAAACTTTCTGTTTATTATGTCCATACATACATGTAGCTTATTATCAATGCATTTTTATTATTATTATTATTATTATTATTATTATTATTATTATTATTATTATAATGATGCAACTATGTACATGTACTCTGTATGCAAATATGCATATAATTGAGGGCCACAAGGAGGATTAGTTCCATGCAATTGTGTCACCCTCTTTAAATAAAGTCATTATTATTATTATTATTATTATTATTATTATTATTATTAGTGGAGTTGAGCAGAATTGGCCGTGCCATGCGACTAATGTTTTTCCATGTTTCTAAAAATAGACGAATATTCGAGGACTTCATTTGTTTATTTTTTGTGCTGATTAGTATTACAGTTAGGGAGTAAATATCTTTTAAATGTCGAAAATCCATATTTTTGAGAAATTGGTGATTCTTGGTCATATCTTTTTCCTGAAATGATGGATATGAACTTATTAAGTGAACATGTCACAGTAACTTATTTTTAGCGTATACCCTCGTTCAAAAGTTTGAAGTTTGCTCTAATATTCCTCTTTTTTGGTGAAACCTTGGTAATAATAAACTGGAATAGTTCAAAGACTGACATATTCCCGTGTATATTGTAAAAAATCTTTCAACTGTAATATTTAAAATTTCAAATGACTTCACGTCACAACTGCGAGATGCAGAGCACATGTTTACAAATAGCGGATACGCTGCTACATACAGCTGATGTGTGTAGATTGAACTGCGCAGTTGCTTTAATGCTGCGAATAAACTAATGATTTGCTTCATATTTATTTTCTAGATTCATTCTCTCGGCCATACAAGTGATAGTTATGGGTACAAAGACTTAATTTTGGTAGTTCTGGGTATCTTAATCGAATTTGTTATGAAGGGTGTCAAAAGGCGGCGTCATGCAGTAAAGGGTTAAGTAATCACTTTTCAATTTTTCTCAAAAGAAAAGATAACAATGTAGGAGAAAAGAATGTTCATAAATCTATCACATGCAGTTCTTTTAAAACTTTCAATTATGTTAATTTCTTAAAGGATTTAGAGCAAATCCCCCTGGGATACTATCCAAATTTTGGAGGATACTGATATTTTAAGCACTTGGCCTGATCTGTTTTGGACGTTAATAAACATGCACCTTTGAAGGCACATAGAGTTCAGTATGATCATTAACCTGGCTGGGTCACCACAGAAATTTTAGATACTATGAAAAAATGAGACCACTTGAAATCTGTAGGTAATGAAGATGAATACAAAATCTTGAGAAATGAAGTAAGCAAAATGATTAAACAAACAAAGAGAAACTTCTACCAAAAAATTCTTGATGAGGAGAAAAACAACCCCAAAACTATCTGGAATTTTTTTTAAGGAATTTGGAGCAGGAAAGTGCAAAAAATAAGACAGATATATCATCACTAATTAAATAAGGTAACCATGTGTATGATACATATGACATTGCAAATATTTTCAATGAATTTTTTTGTAAACATTGCCTCTAAAGTTACAGAACACAAGCTGGACTGTGATCATTCAGAACTAAAAAGTTTTTGTTCCACAAAACTTACAAATAATACTAAATCTGAAATCCCAGAAATGAGTTTCGCGTTTGTTTTGAATTACCTAAAAAAACATGTATATTTCTAAATCTACAGGACTTGACATGATAGGTCCAACACTTCTTAAGGCAGCTGAATCTGCTATTGCTGGTAGTATTACCTTTCTGTGTAATCACAGTTTGAGAACAAGTCAAGTTCCCCATTCTTGGAAAAATGCCAAAGTAACACCACTAAATAAATCTGGCTCAAAAGATAATGTAAACAATTATAGACCAATATCAATTCCTCCATCCCTTTCCAAATTACTAGAAAAGCATATACAAAGTTCTTTTATAAACCATCTCAACAATTACAATCTCTTTCATGAAAATCAATCTGGCTTTTGAAAAAATCATTCTTGTGAAACTGCACTCATCTCTATGACTAACATGTGGCTGAAAGCCTTTGATTAGGGACAGTTATTTGGTACTGTAATGATTGATTTTTGAAAGGCTTTTGACCTAGTTGACAAATGAAATTCTTCTTGAAAAGTTAAAAATCTATCAACGTTGATTTTCATCCTACTTGAGCAAATTTAGGTCTCAACAGGCAACATTAAATGGACCCCTATCAGAAACTAAAATGACAAGTTGTGAAGTGCCACAAGGTTCTATCTTGGGACCCTTGTTATTTGTTCTGTTCATTAATGCACTACCCCTCAAAATAGGAGATGCAGTCTTATCAACTGATATGTATGCTGATGACACCACTTCGTTTCATGCTCAAAGCAATCAAGCTGAAGTTGACAGAAACCTTCAAACTGCTCTCAACAGACTTCAAATATGGTGCAAGGAAAATGGTACTACCGGTATCTTAAATATGGACAATACAAAAGTCTTGCTGATAACTATATGGCAGAAAAGAGCAAGACTGCAAGATGATATACTGCATATTCTCTGTGGTAACATTGATCTGAAAATGACTTCAGATAACATTCTTGGAATATTTGTAGACAATAACTGGCAATGGTCTCATCATATAAATTATACTTCAAAGAAACTAAACTCGTATATCTGGCTCCTAAAGAAAATCCAGGACTTCGTTCCATTACAGTACAGAGTTACTTTTGACAAAAGTTACATTCAACCGCATCTTGACTACTGTAATATAATTTGGGGGAACACTTCTTATACAAATACGAGAAAAATTTCTAGACTCCAGGAAAGGGCATTAAAATAATTCTTGATCAGCGAACAGAAAATCTTCAAAATGCAATGCTTACATTCAGAATATTACCAATGCATGAAAGAATATTTTTGAGAAAGGCCAAAATAATGTACAAGGTGTTTACAAAATCTGTCCCCATTTACCTAAACAACATTTTCCAGGAAAGAGAATCTAATGGTACCCCAAATCTAAGATCATTAAAAGGGCAAAATTTCAAAGTACCCAAGCCAAAAAAGGATCCATGCACAGCCCCGAGTGATTCATGAGAATATACTGAAGCTTTTTCATCAAGAGATATATATAGCACAGCACGGTTTTTAAGTCGGCCCCAATCATCCCCCTTCCTACTGCCTGTTTAGTTTTTTTTTTTTTTTAGAATGATAGAAGAAAGCAGGTGGTGGATGGCAACGAGGTCATTGGTCTCTTTTTTTTTTTTTTTTTGCCCATGCACAGTCGTTCGCGGCAACATCCCACAATATTATTTCATGACATAATATCCTGCTGACATAGGAATGCACAGTGTTCACTTTTCCATAGATTTCAAGCGGTAAAGACATCTACAGACAACACACTGTGGAAAAACTTCTATGGAATGGTGTTTTATCCATTAATTCCTGGTTTAAAGTTAGAAAGGGAATATTTTACCTGTGAAAATGGAATTTGGATTGTTAAAATGGACAAGTCTAACACAGATAAGGACTACAATCATGTTAGAAATGCCTTGCAAGGCATTGTGGAATACCTGAAGTATATCCAACATGGACTTGTTATATATCACAGAATTGGAAAGGATCGTTGCTCATTTACAGTAGAGGATCATTATCATATCGTCACAGAGATAAAGATGTCTGGAGGAAAAATTAGAACCAAAGATTGAGGAATATGGAACATGGGATTCTATAAGGATCTGCAGAAGGTATGTGCTGCCAATTGTTTTAATGTACGCGCAGAACAGATCCATTACATGGAAAACCATGTTGCATACTTGAAAATACCACTACATGAATTAGTGGGTTGTACAAGCAAATCCATGTACACTTTCTATGACAATCAAGATGTCTGAACTACAGAAGTGCCTGATTTACCCAGAAGGATTAGCAAGAGACAGAGGGTAGCCGATGATGACAAGTAGGCCTCTACTTCTGGTGTCAGAAGACAAAAGTTTCCGACCCACAAAACAGAACGAGACCAGGGAATCATATTAAGATCTTAGCAGAGATTATGGTCAAATATAAGCAGAAGGATATATTTATTATGATCAAGAATTAATTCTTAGGCCATGAAATCTGACAGACAAGAAGATGTTGACACATTGTTGGATTATCTCAGCCGAGGTAATTGTGTTCGTGGACTACTGAAGAATGCCGCTAGGCATATAAGCAGCAGTGACCCCTGAAATTACTACAGCATCTTTATGGAGGAGACCAGTCAGGAGAATGTAAAAGAACAATTTCAAGAACTGTACAATTAATGAATGTATTTGATACTCATGACTTGTATAGATTGTGGGCAGATGAATAGGAGAATGCTATTAGAAATCATGTGTACTCCCTTATTGTTTTATATGTAGTTGTTACGAAGAGAGTTCCAAAAAAGAACATGTTGCTTGGAATACATTGTGGAAAGTCCTTTTGGACAGACCCATTACTTTGGTTGAACCAGTATGTTGGCAAGACCAGCAATGACAGTGGCTACGTGGAAATGTTACAGAAACAAGCACACCTGAAAACTGAAAGCTATTATTATTATGTCTTATGAACATGTTAACATCTGGTCTAGATAATTGTGATGCGTACATCGACGACGTCGTTATCTACAATGACACCTGGGAAGATCTCGTGTCACATTTCTTAGAACATATTGTGGGACAAGGTTAAGTTAAACCTATTGAAGTACCATATTGCTTTATTTAGTGTATTTTGTGTGTAATTCAGGCGAGCATCATTTATAAGACATCTTCCTATGTAATTTTGATTATTATAGTATCATGTGCATATTTGACAACTATGTAAAAGAAAGCTTTATTGCATAAATCTTTCTTTATTTTTCTTTATGAGGGGAGGTGTTATGTATATTTAATTTATAACAGGGTATTAAATAAATCTGGAAATAATGTTTTTTTTGTGGAATTTGAAATTTGTCATTTTCAAATAACCAGGTGTATAGATAGTACAAGTTCCATACTGTATGCTATGATATTTACACCAACAATATTCTCTTTCAGAAACAAATGGATGTCCTGCTATTCAAGATTCATACAGAGTGTACTTTGGTGAACAAGCCAAAATGGAGATGGTGGATGAAATCAGTTCCACATTATATGAGAAAGTAAACAGGGACATTCATGCTTCAGATTTTATAGAACTGATTGTGGATGAGAGTACTGATGTGACGGCGCATAAGAAGTTAAATGTATACATCAAGTGTTTGTCAGCAGACTCTAAAGATCCAGTCATTCACTTCCTTGATCGAGTTGCTGTTCATAATGGAAAAAGACAGAGACAATAGTGTCTGAGATAGATTATCTGAACAAAAGGGAATCCCTTATAATGAATAAACTTGCAACTTTAGCTAGTGATCACAGTTATCAACTGCCTTTTTCATTCATTTACCAAAATAAGACAAATTAAAAAATTAATGAGCACTAGCAATCTGATGACATATATATTGGTGACACAACGAAAATACACATAATGTTCTGCAAAGAAAAAAAGTATCATTATTGGGACTTGTAGTTTTAGAGCTGAAACTCAACTTTTTCCAAGAAAGGAATCCTGGACTGCAACTTTCAAATCCTATGGAGAACCTTGCCATGTATATTAGGCATTCTCATAATAAACTGCTGCTCACCACGGACTTTCTTGCAAAGTCTTGAAGTAAAAAAACCCATATTTAGAGAGATCAAGCTGAACATGCTCATATCTTTGAGGACCCAACTGTTTCATATACCACTTTCATTGTTCAATCATCAAGGTCAATGTATCAGTGTTGCACTTCGGATCTCAAAGGCAGTGTACACCCTCCAGATTTTGAGGACACGACATTTTAAAGGGACCGAGGTAAATTGTACATATTTTGTACATTAGAAGTGTTAAAAACACGAGATAGTCTTATTTGCTTCAAAGTTTTGCGACCTTAACTTTGTCATATTTACCTTGGACACTTGCATAATTGCAATAAACATTTTGTCATGTTATAAAGTAACTTGTGAAAACATTAACATGTTTAAATATATGGTTTACCTGAAATGAGTTTCACCATAGAATTTTCCATTCCTGATCTTGCTCTAATTTAACTTTAGTGTTCACTCATTCTGTACCAGCACTCATTATAATAAATATCCATGTTTTCCTAATTACTTTTCATTTCAAAGTAATAAAATCATTAATCAAATGAAAAATTGTATATCTGCATAAATTAGTCTCTTTTATCATCAATTCTGCTTGAGAATAAATTAAATCTTCCTTGTCATAGGAATGATTTGAACCTTGAAAATACATTACACTACCGGCGTTCTGTGTCATTTCTCAAGTTCAAGGCATGAACACATCTGGCAACATGCAACTCAAGTGTCCTCTTAAATTATTATAAGAATAGTGAGACATTTTACATGCCCATCTTAAAATGGTTTTATTATGTTAAACTGGGCTTATTATGCTCATGCATTATCTGCATGTCCTTCTGTTAACATTTGCTTGTCCAGTCTATAACTCTGTAAACAACTAGAGATTTTCATTAAACTGCCCACGTGTATATCATGACTAGATGCATGTCACAAATTAGACATGTCCTCTGCCACAAGGTTTAGCAAGGCAAGGGAGAATGTAACTATGTGATTTTGTAAATTATCTGAAGAATAACTTCTGTACTACTGAATATAATTTAATTCAGCTTTAACCAGCTATATATCATATATGTTAACTAGAGAGCATGTACCATACCATAGCCATGACTTCAGTCTCTAGGTTAAAGTCACAGCCATGGAAAATATAAGCCGGTAACCTCTATCAATGTATAGGTGTAACATTTGAACTAATGAAGATATTTTCATGAAACTTTAGCCTGTTATACATCTGAACTTGACAGTTAGGCTAAGGTAAAAGAACAAGGGAAGTCGGTGGCATAATGCCTTTTCCAGGCCATCACTTTTTAACCACTTCAAATAGTTTGATCAAATTTTACAGAGCTGGCAGGTTTCTATCTGAAAGATCAAGGTCACTGGTGGGGAAAAGGTCATGAGATGGGCATAAAATGTGCCGTGTGTTCATCTTGTTACTTACAGCTTCAAGTTTTTGTTACATCTCACTGTTTTGGTGCCACCTTCAATATCAAAGTTGTAGACTTTGAGTGGGCATTCTATATGCTTTACTATCGACCAATGTGATGGTGGTGTGAAATTTGTGGGCGTTTAGAGTATGTGCATCTTAGCTGTCTCTGTCATGCAATTTTCATAAACTTTCTGTGCATGCACCTATAGTGGTATTGGGCAGGGATTTACGAATTATAAAAAAATTCAGCTTGCCCAGGGCAAGCTGACTGGAAAATTGAACTTGCCCTTGGGACATTTTGAGCTTGCCCCAAACAAAATATCCCAACATGAGTGAAAAAATAAGATACAATAAAATATAGTATATTTTAAGGAAATCATGTTATATTTATTTTAAATTTTGTTTTCTTATATTTTTGTTGGCACCTTAAAACCATATGCCGATAATTTAAGTTATAAAAAATGTAGATAAATATGAAGACCAGAAAGAGTTAGAATGCATATATAGTTAGAAGAGCAAAAACAGATATGTACATGTATATTGTCAGATAAAAGGTCAAGTTGAAAAGGATTTGGAAATAGCTAGATTTTTAAGTACAGGAGAGAGAGATGTTTAGATAAAAGACCTTGCACTGAAAAATTAAACAATCAATAACAGATCCAAGTTAACTTAATTTTAATCATGTTTTAATATATAACTTTTTTCTTTATCTTCTTTTCCACTCAAGTTCAAATGATCATGCAGATTTAAGTATCCATCCAGTAAAAAAAAAAAGGTAAAAACGAGTTCATCACTAAAATATTCCATAAATATCAATAATTTCACTCTGCTTTTTTTCTGGGGTGTGTCTTGTCCACTCAAGTATGCCTCCACTTACCACTTTAACAATTATCATCTAGTCATCTTGAAGTCATTGACGTGCATCAGAATGTTTGACAACCCGACTTCTGAGAATGATTTGAGAACACTTATTTTTATCCATTTAATTGTTTGCCAAGCAGTAAGTATCTTGTGGGTGCTACATTTTCGTAACATCAATTACGCTTTGAACAAAATCCTCCTAGTTAATCATTAGAGATGAGTGCCATTTATTTCAAAACACACCTGTTAAGAAATCTCACGAGTTATATCATTAACAATTAACACTCACCTTAAAATCAGCGACATGCATCAAAACAATCTTTGACAAGCCGATTGTTTACTGTCGGCAAGCTGACAAGCTGCCCGAATTTAACTTAGGAAGTGAAAGTCGGCGAATCCTAGATACATACAAACATTACGATTAAAATATAACTGAGAAGTTAAATATAAATATTTATTCCTTATTTGTCAAAACTTACCTTAAATAGTAAATATTCACATTATCATATCTGCGTGAGAAAATGTGAGACTAACATTGACAATGACTACACAATGGAAATACATACTATATATCATGAATGAAAGAAACCGGACAGTTATGCAGAAGAATGCAGTACATGTAAACATTAAATAAAAGTGCTGATATACATACTTTGGCAAGATGGCATGGCATAAAAATTGCAGAACATAAAGCATTACGAACTGAACACAACCCCTTGTCGGTAAAATAGCTCGCACAGAGCTCGTGTTTAATGTATTTTACCAAGACCATCGACGTTAAATAAATCTCTCTCTCTCTCTCTCTCTCTCTCTCTCTCTCTCTCTCTCTCTCTCTCTCTCTCTCTCAATTTTTTGCAAACTGGAGTCCCCCCCGACAAATTTGAGCTTGTTCTGGGAGTAAGGCAAATGGATTTGTAAATCCCTATATTGGGTTAATAACGCATTAAAGGGAAGGGCTTGCAGACATGCTGCTTTTCTTAAGATTTCTATTTTAAAATAACTTTCCATTAAGTTCCATATGACACAAAGTTTGGTACCAAAGAACTCACCTGAACATATTTGTGAAATGGGTTAAGGATATGAGGAGTGTTCCAATTTCTAGGAACTTAATGGAAAGTGGGACATGACATGCAATATCATATGTTATTAATTTATCATCTGTCCTGCATGAACTTAGGGAGTTATCTTAGTTCCATAACAACCAGATCAAAAATATATTTGAATCTAAAAAAATCAGCCATATTTGGTCTAACTTTCCAGGAATATTTTTAGGCAAGTTAAGTTTTTGATGGATTCCATAGCACAACCATTCATCCTACAGAGCAATCAGGTTGGAGAACACATTTTTCACATCTCAAAATCAAAGAATTTGAGGAAATATTTATCATGACATACATGATCTACAAATCAAATGTGTCTCTCTTGGTCTCAATGACAACCAGGTGAGAAACTTAATTTTGACATCTCCAAAAATACCTATTTAACATTCACAAACTGTCAGAAAATGTTCCATCTGACATGTTCTAGTCTATGTTTCTTGTAGCCTCCATAGCAACCATTTATCTTTTACATCCAACATGTGGAAACATATTTCAACATTTGTTAAAACTAATAAGGCAATTTAAGTCAAATCTTTCATATGAATGATTATTCTTTTCTTAAAAAATATTTTCTCCAATGATAGTTGTATTTAATATAATGGATATAAGAAGTTCTTTTTGTCTACAAATCCGATCAGGAATATTTTTTTTCCAGTTATCTGGGGCACAGAAATTAAAACAAAATAAACCCCAACCCAATCCCCCCTCCCCAGGGCTGAAAATATGAAAAATGTAATGGTTGGTCCCCAAGTTTAATGCTACATGGAGACAAATCTCTCTACCAAGTTTAATGCTACATGGAGACAAATCTCTCTACCTAGTTTAATCTGCATATTATTTTTACTTACAATCTGAATGTGAGCCAAGTAAGCCATCTCATGCCCACTTATACTTGCCTGTTTAAAGTATATTTCATTAACCATTATACAAATCGCTTCATTTTTTGAAAAGGAGATATTCCCTTGAATAATAACCATTATTCAAGAGTTGCACAAACTCCAAAATATTTCCTTTTTATACTTTACAAAATATTTCCTTTTTATACTTTCATGTCAACAAGTGGGCAGTATATGGGATTTACTTGATCCATCTCTGCGTCTTTTCTACCTGTATTCCCTTTCCATGTTATAATTCCTGTACTGTTTCAGTTATTAACATTAAACTTGCACTATGGGTGAACTTTGGATGAGCACATGTTGTGCACAAAAATTGGGTCACTGTGACCTACTTTCCATGATTTTTTGAAAACCAAAACAATGGTTAAAAATTGTGTCTAGGCACTAACTAGACTACCTTTTCACCCATTGTGATCATCCCTGGACTAAAGGAAGGATGTGTATTTCTTACTGGAGCTACATTTTGTTCATCCTTCCTGTCTGGACTGTTAATTCCTATATATTAAAACATATTTACATAAAATTTACACACTGTGTGCATATTGGGATGAGCATGTATTGCACACAAAAACAGGAATACTGTACCATACTTTCCAGGATTTATTAACAATTGCTTTACATTTTTTCTACCTTCTATGCTAACGCTTAACCAAACTTCTTCGAGTGCAACTTAGGATGGGCATGTTTCAAACAAAATTGGGTCACCATACAGAGATGATTCTGCTATTTTAATTAGGGTCTCCTGGTAGCCCCAATTTCAGTTTGAGGCCCAAGATATATATTTTGAAATATCCCAATCGAAAGTTTGTGGATCTTGCATGACAGAACATTTCCATCTTTCCATTCATATTCATTACATGTGTTACTACGTCAGAACAGTACATTTTTACAATTTCCTTTTGACAAGTCATCTTAATCATACAAAAGCTTGTCATTGCTTTTTTGTAGACAGTTCAAAATAGTTATACACCTCTCCCTTGATAACTCGCGCACAACGGGGTCCAAAAACATAGGCCGCACTATAAGCGAGGGTGCAAGTTACCGAGGGACCTCAAAAATTTAAAAAAGGGATGCCATCCCCTCTAGACATCAAGAAAACTGCATGGGGGGTACGGGGCTATTTAATGCCTAAATACTCATTTTATAATTGCATTGGGAATAATTGTCAATAAAGAGCTTTTTCTAATGTAGTTGTTTGCTTTTTTTTATTATAAATTACCTTTATTCTCAAGATACCCAACTGCTGAAAGATCGTTGACAACATTAATCAAAGCGGTTTCAACAACACGTGTATGCGAAAACATTGTGTATTACGTCCCTGCTTTTTGTTATTGTTGATTCACAATGAAACAAGATTCCTTTTTTACAAAAAGTAGGGATATTTATTTCGCGAAACAACCGTAAATGTCAAAATTCAATTTATTTATTGTTCTATTATTAAAATATGGATGCTGTGATTTCATTGCAAGTAATAGTGAAACTTCTCATCCTTGAGGAAATCTTTGAGTAGCATTTTAGAAATTTTAAGTTCACTGCAAACTCTGGAACTCGCTTCTCCGTAATGAACCGTATCTATGAAACAAAGCTTTTTATTCACCAAGTACTCATTTCGCTTGGTTGCCTTATTATCTTTGATCACATTTGTGAATGAGTAGGCTAATTTAAGGTAGTTTAATTATATTACTTACATAATAATATTTATAAGTGTTCGATTGATCAATTGAAATGAGTTGACCTGACACGGCCGTGACCGCTAGCTCTTACACAGGCAGGATTTGCACGCCTTTCAACTTTTCTGTTATTCCACCCCCTTTATTTGATTTGATAAAAAGATGTAATTAATGTGATAATACAAAGCAGGTCTGCTATTAATTGAGTGTAACAACACAAATACTTCTACAAGTCTGAGATTTAAAAAAAAAAACAACGTCGCACATAATTAGGTTCTCACGGAAACAGTCACAGCGATAGCTGGGTCAGTTGAATTATATTTTTCATGTTTGAATACAAGAGAGCATATTGCATTTATGATGATTACACTGAAACCAAATTAAAAGATAGAACTAAAACACAAATTTTACTTGACAAAACTTATTTCATTGGTATTTATTTTTAAAGGGTTGCCACCAGTCGGCATTAGTGACATTTTCATTGATCAAAAATTTCGCTGAATACTATTATTTACAGTGTATTGAGAATGTTGTTTGGAAAGAAAAGTGAACAAAATATATGACTTCTTATTAGAAGTTGCAAGTTTCACGATGTTGATTCAAATTTCCAGGTACTAACCAGTTTTTTTTTTTTACCATAAAACGAGTAATATTTCACGGTTTCATTTACTAATTTTGATCGTGATTTTTTTCACCTTCTACAAATGGGCCATTTTGTGTTTGTTTGTATTTTCAAGTAAAAAAAAAAATACATCCACGCCTAACCCCGCATTATAAGTGGGTTCGCAAGTTATCCGGGCGCGAGTTATCGAGGGAGCAGTGTACTAAAGGTTTTGCATATTTTCATATCAGATTACTAAAATGATGGCAAAATACTATCAAAGTTTATACAAATAGTAAAACCTTTCTTATTTCACTTCACCCCAGTTGTTGCACAACATAAAACAGGCAACCTCGAAAATAGGTTACAGTCGAAGATTGGCAACATTTTCCATAGCAGAAGTCCTTTTTTCACATGTTTATATGAAATATTGGATAAAATGATTATGTTTATTAGTAATTGACTTATGTCCGCTGAACCATAATTTGCTACAGGTTGTGCAACACAAATTCAATTTTTCACTTGTTGTTAAGGTTTCTGTGAGATTTTCAACAGGAATTCCATAGATAGCAATGTAATTTCTGGTATTTATGATCATCAAAATTAGCACCAAAACTGATGACAGAACATAAGACTTCTTTTCCATCTTTCCACCTTATCCTTTGGGGGAAAAATTAACACAAAAGTTGATGTACTTTATTGATTATTAAGCACTGAACTTGAACTAAATGGGGTCAGGGTAATGTCATGAATCAATGCAAGGCAAAGTGAACTTCACCTTTTCTGCCTGCTTAGATGAGACGACTCTCAAGGTGACTATTTTGCCTGAATCGCCCCCTTAGCATGGACCCTATAATACTGGGATTCTCAAACATGCGTGTATTGTTGAAAAGCTGACAAGAGAGCAGACAGCTCCCCATTTCCATAATGACATGTATTCCTTCCATAATTAAAAAATGTTTGTTGACTAGTTGTTTGTATAGTGGACAGTACATATTGGTAATAGTCAAGAGACACATTTTGTGCTTTGAATTGCTCAAATTCAACACATGGTCTGAGATTCATCTGCCAATGGTATGCAATTGATCAAGTGTAAAATGCTAAACGACTTATCAACTACTTTGTTTCTAATAAAATCATGTTTTTTAATGACATTTCAGCTTTTTTACTGAATATGGAATATGGTTTTAAAAAGTGTTTAATATTCCAGTCTGTTGACTTGTGTCTGGTTGGTAAATATGCTGCAAAGATTCCTATTCTTTAAAAAACAACTACAATTTGATGTGAAATTATAATGCCATATGATCACAGGGCATTTTATTCGATTAACTACTATAAGTAACAAAAACAGAATTATTATAATGCAGCCTAAATTTATACTATGTTAGATAAATAAATGGGAAAATTTGTTTCATATTATGGACTTGTTTTACAACAACAAAAAATGTATACCAAAAACACAGAAACAATAGCAACTACCACTACAATTTTAGAAAGCCAAATTCTCCACAAAGCAAGAAAAAAATTATATAATGACCAGTAATTTTGGTTTATAATATTGATTTCTTAATCTGCTATCAAGGGACATCTGAAAATAAACTGCAACAAAAATTAAAATTGACAAGGTTTAGGAAATCAGAAACCATAAGCCTATCTGTTAGAATTTCCTCAAAATACTCATTTTACGATTAAAAATGCCCAATTCCTGGGACGGGGACCCCAAAATTGTATTGTTAGAATCAACCCTGCTAGAACATGTATTTCATGATTTGTTTCAAAATTGCAACAAGAAATGTGTCCATCTTTCCTGCTTGAGCTGCATTTGTAGACCACAACATCTATTGATATCAATCAAGTCCTTTTTTGTGTATCTTGGGATAGGATGCATACGTGTCACTCCCCAACACTGGGTTACTATGACCTACTATTTAGTTCAAATAAGTGGTTACCACTATTTTTTTTCCAATACCTCTTCACCTATTGCTATACAAAGTACACTAAGAATACATCTTAGAATGAAAGTATTTCATACATTTCCAAGATTCTGAACACTACTTAATATGGCGTCTGTGCTCAAATTATAACACCTTTTAGCTCATCACTAAGTATACATCCTAGAATAACAACATGACATTAAAACTGGGTCACTATAACCTCTTCTCCTGGATTTTGAACACTACATAAAAATGGTACATGTTCAAATTATAACACCTTTTAACCTATTACCATAAAACACGGATGTCAAGTGCATATGGGAAATCAGTCATGTCACATAACAAAACTGGGTTGTCGAGACCAACATTCTCGTACCTGCCAACCCCACAAAGGTATTGGGGTGAAACGATACACCTGTGCCACATATCAATATGATTCACGATACACAGCCTACGATATGATACATTATCAAATTCTCAGTTTAAAGAATAAAAAGACAAACGACTAATAATTATTCAAGACTGCTGAAGATTAAAGGAACTTATATAGGGTAAGTATCGTTTTGTATCGATTCTTCACCTCTTGTATCGATATGGCAAAAGTATCGATGCATCGATATATCGATGAATCGTTTCACCCCTACAAAGGTATAAGCATAACCTAAATGGCAAAAAAGCATAATCTGAGCATAAAAAGCGTAATCTATACAATACCTGGATCTGCAGCTGGTTCAAGTTCTAGTCACAAATGGGCAAAATCCATGTGGATTAGTACCAGAATAAAAACCACATAACATATTGACAAATTATATATACTGTTACGACTCTAGGGGTAATGTAACAAGATAAAAGACACAAACAAGCTTTCAAGATTAAAATGCAAATCTTTAATTTTCTAAAGTGTTAAAAGTATTAAAATAGTTCAACAAACAATCAAAGTGAAAAAATTAAAAATAACTTACAGTATAGAATATCCTAAAAAGTCCTAAATTGTTTTAAAGTTCACTTCCTAAAATTAATCCAAATAATCCGGATGTAGTATTCCGAATGAAATAGCCTGCACGGTGCTGACGTTGATAAGTTGTGAGTAAATCCAAATAATACTTGTAAGTCTGGAATCACACAAGTATTAGAAATGTTCCCGATAATTCCACGGAACTGTATAATATTTCAGATGAAGACAGTACTAAATTCCTAAATGTACTGTCTTTGATAATAGATGAATCTCCAAATAAATATAGATATATTCAACACTGAACTGAATTTAAATCAATATGACCTCTCTCTTCATAAGTAACTGCGAGAATAATTTATCACAGGATTACTTGCGATATATACATAACAAGTGCGCAGAATCAAATAAACCCATTACGTAGTTCCTGTCAGCATTCGAAGCCTTTGGAAGCCTACAGAATGTATTTACTTCCATTAAACACAATTTTATTCTCAAGAATGCTATATTAGACCAGAACTAACAATCAACATGATGTTGTTTACAATGAAGTAAAAGTACACATAATCTAGATTATGAGCACGAGACAGATCACGTGACACTACCAGCCTGTGACCAAAAGCTACAATTTATTGATCGAAAGTTACCGTATGTATACTCATATGATATCTGCGGTTCAGACTAAGAACAGAGATCATAGACTAATAAATTATATCATTATAAAAAGTAAAAGAGGTACGATTCCGTAACTTTCCCCCCCCCCTCCCAACGAATTCCGTGTATTAATATAATGAATCTGTGAGATAAGTTTTCAAACTGAATCTGACAATAGCAACAGGTAAGTATTACATCATTAAAATTAATTGTACTCCCCCCCCCCCCCCAACTACATTTTAACATCAATAATACATGATCTGTTGCTATTGTGTAGCCAAATTTGCATGTTTGGTGGGAAGCTGATGATCCCACAAACTGGTGAAGCAAAAAGGAAGTGATACTCACCCTTTCTTTAGAAGTGTAGACTTCAGAAGTCCTACTACTATTGTCCCAAAGAAAAAAGTGCCTTGGCTTTGGTGAGCCAATGATCGAAGGTAGAAGGAAGAGGTCATGTGAGTTTACCAAATTGTGGCTTTCATCACATCCTCTGGAGATGAATGAGGTAGATAGGCCCACAAAGAAACAATTACTTGAACCTCGTGGGCCTTTATTTTCATGAAAGGTCCCTCTTGGACTGATAAACTCCTATGATAGTCATCATAATCATGATCAATGCCTTGTTCTGCCTGGAGTTTTTTTGTAGGATGCCAAAACTGTAAAAAATATTTTCTTTCTCTAGATTTTGTCGATTCCTAGAATGATGCTGTGGCATGCTCTTCTATCTTCTGTAGAACTTTCCCCAAGATACTAAAAGGAAGAAAGAGATAACCACAATTAAAATGTGACCATAAAAAAGAAAATGCATCAACGGCATAAGTATTTGAATCCGGAAGGAATTAAACATGGTGTTCAGTTTGATGATTTAATCGTAAAGTAAAAAAATCAATGTAAACACGACCCATGAATTTAACAATTCACTGAAAGATATACTTATGCAACATCCATTCCATGTCAATATTTATGTTGCATGATAGTTTATTGACCTCTGTATTAAGCTTGCCCAGGATATGAAAAAGACTCGGGGGAGAAAATGTTCATATGTGCACACAACCAAATATCAACTGTGAGATTATTCAATAGCCGTTTCTTGCCACTCATGTAACCGGACGCACTGTACTCGGGGTCAATGGAACTGGTAATTAAATGAGACCTACCTGTAAGCTGAAGTTTGACATCATGATAGAGTACTTGGTATTTTTGTACATAGTAATCTACCATGGTTTGGTATGGTTTGTGGAGTTTAACACCATTTTTCAGCACCCTATAGGCTATACATGGCGGAGAGTATATCCGCTGGAGGAAGAACCTGGCAAAACCCGGAAAGAACCACCGACCCAAGGGAAGCTACTGACAAGCTTTCTCACATACCCATATTAGTTCAGCCATGACTAACTCGTGCGGACCAAGGTGAGCGATCTGTAAAGGCAAGCGTCTTCGATCACTTGGTCCCCCAGGGCCTCTTAATCTATCATGGACTGAATATATCAGTAAAAAAAGTGAATTCAAGTTTAAGGCTTTTCAGTAGGACAAGATATTTTCTCCCAGAAAGGCATAGGAAACCATAATTTCATAACAGCTACATACAACCCTATTTAGATTACTCTAATACTGTGTGGGGTAATTTAAATGATAACAAGAGTCTCTTGAAGGGACTGATGATCTACTGGGTGAAAAGAATTTCTAGGAATTCAAGACAGGATCATTTCTTCCTTCTAACTGTCGAGTGTTGAAACCATCCCAGATACAGTTCAGTGACAAGATTTTAAAAGTAGACATCGTAAGAAGTCTTTTGGTGAAAACCCCATGTCCTACATAGGAGGAGTAGCAACAAGATTTTCAAGATGGCTGCTGTGGTGGCCATACTGGATGTCTGATAGGCCCAAATTTCATTTAGGACCAAATAGATATCATAAGAAGACTTTTAGTTAAAAGCTCATGTTGATACGGTCATCCATATAGGAGGAGTAGCAACAACAATAACAAGATTTTCAAGATGGCTGATGTGGTGGTCATATTGGATGCCAGATCAGCACCATTTCCATTTAGAACCAACTATTTTCATTTAACTGCACATCATAAAAAGTCTTTCGGTGAAAACCCAACGTCAATATGACTTTCTGTTCAGGAGAAGTTGCGATAAAAAGATTTCCAAGATGGCTGCTTAGAACATAAAAAATTAGCATTCAAGCTAAGGGATCATCCATAAAGGACGTCCGCAAAGATGGGGGGAGGGGGGGGGTTTGTTCAAATGCGGACAACTGCGAACAAGGGGGAGGGGGTGTAAAGGACCTTGCGGACGTCCGCAAGCTAGTATTTTTTGTTATGCTATTATGTGTTGAACAGCTGCTTTAGTCCTACTGCGTGTATTCCAGTATGTTTTGCGGACGTCCTTTATGGGTGATCCCTAAGTATAAATTATTTGTTAATTTCAATTTGTATGATTCGTGCCACAGAATATATATGAATGGGTTTGCATTAATATATAGGTCTGGCTCCCAGTGCCTGAGGTTGATTACATGGCCCACATATCGGCCCTGCGGACCTGAGCGAGTATACAAATAGCCAAGTAAGATGCACCAGCTATTACACTGCCAGACCATAGAGCAGTGTATAATGCTAGATGGTGACATCCGCAGCCGGGGGGGGGGGGGGGGTAAGCCACATGCGGACAAAAGCGGACAAGGGGAGGGGGGTAGGAAAACAGGTATTATCTGCGGACGTCCTTTATGGACAACCCCTAATACCAGACCAATCAGAACACGGAGTACTTAGCTGACAAGTTAAATATATTACATATTAAAGACCAAATCCATCAGAGAAAATTTAAGTTAATTTACAAGATATCCAATAACTGTGCTCCCGTCTATTTACAGTCACTATTTCAGTACAGGCAGCCTGGTAACACTGGGGGACCCTACCCGAGATTCATGTCTACCAAACAGTATAAAATTCATAAACCAAAATAGGAATTATTCAAAAGAAGTTCCAATATTCTGAAATTTTGCTTTGGAACAGTATTCCAGTAGAAATTCTAAATGCCCACTCAACTTCTTTCTTTAAAAATCAATATTTCCAGTGGGAGTGGGGGAGAGAGAAAGAGACAACTTACATATGAATACGGGTATATATTGATATATGTGTAATACTTAATGAAGAATGTGCAATTGAATGTGAATGAAAACAACTATTTGTATCCATGAATACCTTTGGACATCATTAAATATACCAACCATCTATCTGGTACCAATTGCATCTTGCTTCTATATCGACTATGTGGGTTCATATATATTGGCGAGTGCCCATGTGGGGGCGAGAAAGGAGAAAAAGTCGATATATTAGTATATTTGTATGCCAATAGATAACATGTATTTGCAAGTGTGTTTGTTTATGTACACAATTATTTGCATGTGTTTGTGTGCATGTGCGTGTACAGTGAAACCCCACTATAGCACAATGGTCAGGGTCCACAAAACGATATCGTGCTATGTACCCAAACCGTGCTATAACCAAGTCATTTAGCTGAAGAAAATGATGCATGCATTAAAAAAGGGGGGGGGGGGTATAGTAGGCACAAAACTACGTGCTTCATTGGCAATTACCATCTTAAATCAATGCATATTAAACAAGAAATGCACATGTAGTGAAAACAGAGAGATCGCACTTATAATATTTTACTGTATTCAGAGAACCATGCATTGGTACATGTACATGTATATGTACATGTGTAATGTATAGCAAGTATAGTTAAAGTACTCGCCAACAGATCTCATGGCATGCGCAAGAGTGAATTCATAACAATTCCATCGAAAATAACCACGCAGAAGTATAATATTTAGTCATTTTGTCATAGATCATTATGTATCTGAATTCATTGCAAGCCCCCGGGGGGGGGGGGGAGGTCAGGAAAATACTATGGACTTCATCGACGCAGTTAAAAACTTGTTCCATATTAAACAAGAAGTACTTAATACAGTCATCACATATTTAATATTTATTTTTATGTATACAAAATTGGCAACTTGAGCATAAATAGTTAGGAGTACATGTACTCACCAGTAGAATCAGGTTGTATCCATAATAGTAATTCCATCAAAAATGTGCACAAAGAAGCACAATTTATATTTTAAACACAGTTTGATAGATCCAATCGAATCCTAATATTTAATTTCTTGCTAATACATTGACATAAACTTATGATAAAAAGTTTTTTTTGCCGCAACATTTATATTTGCTGGGCATGTCCCAAGTGTCTGATTTCTGATTGACAATAAAATGCGCGATCCAGACATTGGGAGTTTCTAAATAAAAGCCTGTATTTAGGCTTGAAAAGTACATGTGCAAGAACTGAAAATTCATACAGGAGGTCAAATGTACGGTATTGCCCTGGGGCCCCGGGTGGCTGAGTCGTCTAAGGCGCTCGCCTGTACAGATCACCAACATCTCACCTCTGTTCATGTAGGTTAGAGCCTCTGGCTCAGCCAACATGGGTATGTGAAGCTTGCCAGTAGCTTCCCATAGGTCGGTGGTTCTTCCCAGGGTTTTCTCAGGTTCTTCCTCCACCAAATATACTGGCCGCCATGTATAGCCCATCATGTGCTGAAAAATGGCATTAAACCCATAACCAACCAACCAACGGTATTGCCCTCATAATGTACTTGCGATGAGAATTATTCAGGAGTGGATACATGTACACTGCCTGAACCCAGCTTGGGAGTAAACCATTCGATTGTATGGGTACACAGCGAGTTTCATAAAAACAGCCAAGTCATTCTATAACGGACAGAGGAAAAACTAAATAAAATAAACCCAAATTTCATTTAAACTTTTGTTTGTAACTGTGACTTTGCTTCAGTGCAGAGTAAAAGCGGGGAGTAAAATGTTTGATTATATTAGTCAATTGCTACACCCCTACAACTTAAATGGTTCTGTTCCAATCAGTGCTAACATTGGAAGGACAGTTTTCTGTGTATATGTGAATGATCTGAAGCTAGAAAATAAAAAGGGTTAAGATGAAAGGGAGGGGGGGTTACATGTGTGTTGCAATGACCAAAATTGCTCCTGGCAATTCGGGCCATAAACTTGTTTCAGCAAGTGTGTATGACAGTTGATTGAGCAGGCATTGATAGTGTATTATTTTCCCTTAAAAAGGTAGGTAAATTAACCAACTTATAAATTTGGATAAAAAACTTTTTCAGTCCACCACATTGTTTGCTTGACTTGAGAACACCTAAATCACGAAGCTAACTGCATTTGCTTAGCTCTGGATTTGATCCTACCTAGGCTTCAAGCTTCTCTTTAACAGCAAAGCTTTACGTTTCTGTATCCCATTCTTTGTTGTAAATACCCACTAATTCACACCGACACCTATTTATCTGAACAACTACAGCAAGGATAATTGTCAAGGATCAATGGAGTCATTTGTATAGAGAATGCATGATATTATTCACTGGTCAGTTGATTGCATGATGATTGTCTGATAACACCGCAAAGCCACATGTGCATTTCGCCCATGTCAGGGCCAAGCAAATCCCATTGCCAGATGTCCTGGACTATTCCTTCTTGAAGCCAGGCAAGTAAAATTTTCCAAGTCATTAGTCCAGGAGAAGTACCTTTTCCCTAGTTCCTTAGTTTACAAAAAGTCAGGCAAGTGCTTATTTTCATGCCATAATCACTGTAACTACCTTTATATGGCCATGCCCTCCGGGTGTACTGAATGCTTGATTTTACCCTCTCCATGTATTTATTTACATCCTATATTACACCTACCAGTGGTCATTAATAAATGCTGCATGTACATTCGTTCTATTAGGCCAAAAATAAAATATGTGTTTCCAACTGCACTAGTTTTAAAATTAGGAAAGGCAGGTAATATATAAATCGAATAATATTTCAAGCGCTTCAAAGTACTGGGCAAAACTGGCTCAATTAGATGCACGAATTTTGGCAATGTGATTGGGGGGGGGAGTGCTAGGGTAGACAATGAGAAACAGGAATGGTCGGCCGACCGGAAACACACATTTTTGTTGTGGCATTACCACCTGATTGCATATTGGGCTAAGCAACCAAATTATTGGCCATTCAAAACACATGAAACAAAACAAAGCCGGTATGATTAATTAGCAGTGTTTTAAACGGCTTCATTGTGTTGTGTTTACTCAAAAAAGATCCTCACAAACAACTCACCCTTTGATCCAGCGAGTCGATCCAATTAAATTATTGAAAGGCACTTCATCAATATCAGTGTCAATTTCCTTTGTGAACTGATTAAATGGTAGGGCTGATTCTTTAATTTTTAATTGATTATGCAGAGGATTAACTTCAACGTCCAATATTACTTTTGAAGAAAAACAATTTTGCTAATTAGGGAGCAAAACAACAACACTAATTAAGGAGCTGTCTCTGTTCATATTTAAAGGACAAAATGTATGTTCTGATCACTTCAGAAGTAGTTATCAAGCAAGGGGATATTTACTATGTGGACAAAATGAGCTTACTAAATTATTTTTATAAGTGAACTAGTACGGAAGATTTGGAGAAAGAAAATTCACATGAAAGTGGAGGGGCAAAACGTAAGGAGTGTGAGGTAGCTTTTTTCCAAAGTGACTCTGTTGCAACAACAACAAAATTCAAATATGACACTTCTAAGAGACCCAGACATTTTCAGCTGCACTGGGTTGATAGTTATCCTTGGCTTGAATTCATGGACTCAAAAGAAAAAATGTTTTGCAGTTATTGCAAACAATATCCCAAACTGGCACAGTTTGGATATTCAACCAGTGTATTTGTGAATGGAACTGACAAATTCAGGATTGAACCAATCAAGTCTCGTGACGATTCTGGACCTCACAAGGCCATGCAGCACGGTATACATGCACAACACTAACCAGCATTCGCAAAAAAACCTTGAAGTAAGAGATGCTGACACTACACTAGGAAAGGTCCTTTCAAAACTAAAGGAGACTGAAATGAAGAAGAAGAAAAAAGAGCTCTCTTTGACACAGCCTACAGCCTAGTCCATTATGGAGAACCATTTTCTGATACGGAAATGCTGTTTGCACTCCAGGAGAAGAATGCTGTTGAACTTTGTGCCAATTATAAGAACAGATTCAGGGCAAGACTTCATTCTACCAGTCAATCAAGTCTTGAAGAAGTCTTGGAAAGTCTAAATTCCAGTAAATTCCTTTCCATTCTTGCTGAATGAAGTACTGATGATACTTTATCAGAGCAAGAAATAGTGCATACAAGATACATGGACAGTGGAAAACTGAAAACCTCTGATGTAACAAAATGTATAACATCAACCTATGTTTTTGAAAAATTTATTTATTTCAAGAAATAAATGTTTTACATTATTTTGTTTGTTCTTTCTACGGGTTAAAGTGGCATACATCTGATCAAATCTTGACAAGTGATTTACATTATGGGACAAGTGGATGAAAAAAAAAATTGCTTAGCCCTGCATGTCGATATGACCATCCATCTGGGAGGAGTAGCAATAACAAGGTCTACAAGATGCAATGTCAGATTGGCACCATTTTCATTTGGGACCAATTTTACATAATGTTGATAGGACTTTCCATTCAGGAGGGGTAGCAAAACAACAAGATTTTCAAGATGGTGGCTTTAGTGAATGTCAGATTGGTACCCTTTTCATTTAACCCTTTTCCAATGGGATACGACTCCAGTTGTACTTTACCTTTTCTGACGGGACACGATCCTGATCGTATACATTCCATCTACTACTTCACAAAAGTGTGCATTTAACCAGATTATTTTACATGTACTCTTTTTAAAAGAAGGAAATAAAGGTAGAAGGTACACAAATGCACTGACAGCACAAGTTTAATAGACCCACTCAAACTGGTAAAAATATGATTTAATAATTGAGTTTTAATGAGCAGAGATCAACATGGCGGTAAGTACTGAAGAAGCAAGTGATTACAGTGACGTGCTTGCTGAATTAGTTGAAAATATAGATGATTTAGTGTGGAAAATTAACATTTTAGGCAGCGGGGATCGTCATCTCCTCGAAATGAATGGAGTTGATGACAACTGGTTTTTTGAAAATTGTATTTGAAGAACGAGTGTTCTGTGTCAAATAGGCCATGTCATGGGGAAAGAGTTTACACTTATTTTTCGAATTTGTTTATGGAAATAGTGGCAGTGTTTTGGCGACATTTGTTACATTTGTGCTAAATATTGATTGGTTTTGCTTGTGTGTGAGATATGAAGACTTTGGGTTAGTCAGATTGTGACATGCTAGTCTAGTAATTTGTAAAGACATGTGTTACTTTTGAAATAAAACTTAAAGGAGGTGATTTAGTGCCATTGGTGGTCGACATAATCACATAAGAGAATTGTGTGCATCAAAGGATGAGAAGGTGGAACAGTACTGAAGGGCCAAGATAACATGTCCACTATATCAGTAAATAAAGATGAAAGGGATATCTGTTGAAGAGACAGTTGCCAATATCGTTGTGCGTTTCAATTCAGCATATGTAGAAAGCTGCATGTGTCTCATCACAATAATAACAATGCTACGTTTCAAATAAAACAGTCCGCAGACACTCTGGATGGTTATGACATCTCAACTCACTCAGCTTTACTAGAGGGAACCTGGAGGATAGTAGAGAATGGTGCTAGCCCTGTAACCTTCCATTCTGGAAGTCATAAAAGCGAATGGCAAGCATTTTGTGGTGTACAAAATATAAAATATCAATTGCATACAGACAGGCAGGCACATACACACATACATGGGTACAGGTCATTTCAGCCCCAAACCAGTTCAGCCTGGAACAATTCGATCAGGATGTTTAAACCCACTATGTCAACTGGAACACTTCAGCCCACATGTGGACAACTCAGCCCACTATATTTTGTATAAAAAGAGCATATCAATTCAGTATTATTGATGAAGAACACTTGTGAATTATTATACATAAGAGTATGATGCGTTTGTAGTGTTGGTAGTTATGGTTTATGTAACTGTCATTTTTAATTCAAATAAAAGTTTTGTGCAAAAGTTACATTTTTAGTGTCTGTTTAATTTGAATGAAACTATTTACATACTGAATTTGTACATTTTTCCAAAAGAGAATAATAATGTCTATTGTTTTTATTTTTAGTTAATAGATATCTGTCTTGATATAAACAATGGGTTTATTTATGGCCATGTTCCATGCTTATTGTTGTTCATATTTAAGAAATAAATATTTACTATATATATATTTGTTATAGTTATTTTGATTTTAATGAAAGAAAATAGTGTTTATTTGTAAAAGTGCAAGTGCAAATTGTTGGTAAAAGATTTTCTCAGTTTTATGAAGGAATGTAAGAAGAAATGTATTAAAACCATCCTCTTAGATCCACAAAACAAGATTGGTTATGTTTTGAAAAATCATCCAAAGGAAAAAAAAATTAAAATTTATAAAAAAAAAGGTATTCAATCGGAAGAATATTTAATCAAAAAGTGTATTTAGTGATCTTGAAATTTAGGACATCAAACCATAAATTACCCGTTGAAACTTGTCGAAGAAAGAAAATGTACAAACATTCAAAATTACGTTTTGGGTGGCAAATTCCATTACCTCTATAACCAATGTTCTCTCTCTTTCCTTTTTTTTCTCTTGATCTTATTTATATTACACCGTGATGGCTTCTTGTATAACAGTATTCTGATTGTACTTGACTTGTATGCAATGTATGGCCCAAGTATGATTATTTTTCCAATAAGTTTTGTTACGTTCTGTAACATCTATCTTTCATTTACACAAATGTGAAAATGTCATCTTTGATCTTTATACATCATAAATAATTGCTTAGCTACAACGTGCATCCCTGCTGATTTAATAAATGTATATGTACCTGTTAGCATATACAGATGCAGAAATTGACATTGTTCTGCATCAAGCGGTAACTTCGAGGTTCTTTCTCAATAAATGATATTTCATAAAAGTGTGTTGTGTACTGGTTATTAATTTGTCAGTTTCCCTTTAATTTCCATGTCATTTCCAAGACCCACCTTGAAGAAATCATTGAAAGCAGTAATACATATAGAACTCGAAAAGAGATTACAAACGAACGCCGAAATATTTATATCAAACATGTACGATCATGAACACTGGCACATTATGACATGTATGTCATAATTCTTGCCAAAGTATTTTAAAATTAAAAAGATACACGAGCTATACTAGTCTACGAAAAGGTTCTTCTGTACTGTTACCCTTAAACTTTTAAAATAACATTGTTTATGAGATAGTACAGCAATTTTTTTAAATGCTAGGAATTGTGTACACTGTATTGACTGCTGCGCTCGATCAGTGGCCATTCATGTCATAAACAAATGAGTTCAATGAGAAAAAAAGTTATTTCCTGTCCACACTTTTTCCACGAATCTACATTGCATCAGCAGAAACTGGCTGAGGAGTATCATTCTTACTTTGAAGCCAGCTGCTATGCCTGTTGCTGTAGCTTCCTGCCTCGAGTCAACAACAGTCCGTCATGACAGTTTCTACATGTTATCAGCTAATGTTCAATGTCGCGCTTAGATGTTTCAAAATGTACAGTACAATAGCTGTTGAATGAAAATATCACAAAACCACACACCTTAAAACTAAAAAGATGTTAGTTTGTGAAAAACAAATTTGGACTGAGAAACGCATTTGATGTGAAGTTCTCATACTATCGTGTAAAACTGGTCTCTAGCGTTATAAGAAAAACTAAATATAATTATTTTTATATTCCAATTTAGAGACCTACCAATTAACTTAAATTTGGGGGGGGGGTGTACTGGCCTTGATGCACGTCTAAACTATCTAAAAATCAGAACAAGTGTAGTTGTTTCAAGCTATATCCCATCCCCTCCGTCTGTCTTTCTCTCCCAGCCTACAACCCCCCTCCCCACTCCGTTGCGTAATAAGCAAATAGAGTAGAAGTCTTAAATGACTTAAATTAGGACAATTCCTAGCAGCTGCTGGTCAGTGTCGCGCTTCTATGTTTCAAAATAAACATGGTTGAATAAAAATGTTTTTTGTTATCACAAAATCAAACACTTTAAAACTAAGAAGATGTTAGTTTGTGAAGAGTGAATTTAGACAGAGAAAGTCTCAGAAACACATAGCCGTTAATTGTTGATATTATCGCGTAAAACTGGTTTCTAGCGGTATATAAAGCAAACTATATATAGTATTGTTATTTTCCCGATAAGGGAACAAGCATTTAAATGTAACAAGCTGCAATGGTCCTGAGTCACATATAAAATTATTAATATTTTATTTTCTAAAAATCACAAGTGTAATTTTTTTTCAAACTAAATCCTATCACACCCGCACCCCCAGTAGCACATAGTTAAATTACTTAAATCAGAATACAAGTATGTCATGGGAATATTGTTATGAAAAAACCAAGGGTTTCTGTTTAATGAAGCCACTTCAGGTGGCAGAACATCCTGTAATGCAAGCGCTGGAAAGACGTGAATGAAACAGCGTTAGATAAACAAGTAGCGCGTCAACCCTGCCTTGGGCATAATCGGCAACTTCAGTGTGTTTTCTCAATAAATGATATTTCATAAAAGAACTTCTTGTACTAGTTATTAATTTGTCATAGTTTCCCTTTAATGTCTACACAGTTTCCAAAACCTTCTTAAAAGAAATTATTGAAAGCAGGATACATATACCTTTATCTGTAGACTTAGAAAAATGACTGATCATTTCAGAGTATGGTAATTTTTAAATGAGCCGAATTCGTCTACACGGTATTGAAGGTTGCTCTCTTTCAGTGGCTGTTCATGCCATAAACGAAGTGATTTTTATGAAAAAGGTTACTTTCTTCGTGAATCTATCATCAAGCATGGCCATTCATGAAGGTGTTGAGCTTCTATCTTATTTTCTTTTAGCCCCGATGTTTCAAAAGTAGCAATAACTTCTGAATGAAAATATCTTTGTTGCGTGTGGAACGAATTTTGGACTTGTAATATGGAGTGAGAAACGCAATGTGGTCAAGTTGTGATATTTTTGCGTAAAACTGGTTTCTTGCACTATATAAAATAAACCATATATAATTTGTATTCTCCCAATTAATCTTGCAACACAGCGCATATAATACAAGTCTATCGCAGCAACACAAAGCTATTACATGTTTAAGAAAGCTGTATTACACTACAAGTTTTTTTTTTTTTTAAATGCATCTTTTTTGTAATAAAATGTGTTTATTACATGCAAACATGAGAGAGAGAGAGATTATGCACCATGACTTTCGATCGATGTTAGCCGTAGCTTTTATCGCAAACTTGGAAACAGGCATTGATAATTAGAGAGTATGCATTTTTGAAATGTGCCTCATTCATCTTCATTTTGGAATTCGTCTACTGAAAAAATTTAGAAATACAATTTTGATTCTACTCTTTGTTTAAATAAGTTAATATGTAAATCGCTGCTTGGCAATTCATTTTGTATTTAACAAGAATTTATATAATTCATTGAATTATTCACCTGCTATTAGTGTCCTTTGTCTTATTTTCTTATTACCTATTGTCGAATCTGGTCATAATTAACCATGTACAAACTTAACGCTTCAGAAATTTAATAGACTGAAAGTCCAATGAGAGAGCATTACTGCAATAATCAAGGTGGACCTGACAATATTCGCGACCACCTTAGAATTAATATGAACGGTTCAAAATTAACAGGAAATAATTGGGATTTACAACCTCTGAAGCCAAAACTTTTCCACCTCCTGGTCGGAGTAGTTAAATAAGAAGCCATGTGTTTACAGCAATCAGGGCAATAATAGAGATAGATTTTATAATCTTGGCAAACACGTGGCCTAGCAATTTCGGGTGATGTACAAGGCATTATTGATAGATATGATGTGTTCAGCTTGCGTGTAATACAGTACAAGTTAAACAAGGGGACAAAGAAGTAATTCCAAAGCACAAAATAAATCTTACTGAATGATACATTAATTAAAACACCAGAAATTTTAAAAGTTTCGCCAATTGAAGCAAATTAATCGTGATTACAGACTTTTTATCGCTTTCACCCGTCCATTTGGTAATATTAAACTCGTCAGATGACCAAACCAGCAATCATAAGTATATTTTTTAAAGCTGTTGGTCAAAGAATGCAGCGTCACGTGCTTCGTAGAGTTGGAGTAAAAACAGTAGGTCTACAGTAAAAGTAAACACGTGTCTAGTTCATGAGAAAATGTGTCGCATGGACATGTATATTTGAGTCGCAAGTACTAAACAGGCTGGAATAGTAGAGGTTGTATATTGGATAGCGCAGTGTATATTTCATTCTGTGGGAACATTTGAAGCAAACCATTTAAAAGTGACTGGGGTAATTAAAAACAAAATCACAACATTTCTCACATTCTTTTATTTTAATAACTGAATGAAACCCGCTAATACATGTATTTACGTGTGATTTATTTTACCCTTTGTTTGTTTAAAACAGAATCTCTCCCACCCACCCCCCGTCTCATTAAAATTAAGATAATTAAACTTTGTATAATTTGTGAAGCGTCATTCGTGACTCTTTTCTCTGCAATGTATCTTTCATCTCTTTCAATACATGTATGTGAATGCGTTTTAGTGAGAGAGTCTTTGAATATTAAATGGCATTGTGTACAAATTAAAAAGAGCATTCTGCAATGTGTGCTGTAGCTGAGCCGATAGGTGAGTTCCACGCGTGGTAGTGGGCGTCCACTATTACATAATTATATTGCTGCGACTTTCAAATGGACAATAAAACTCAATCCGTCCACTACGAGCCACGACGTGGACAGTCCACGACAACCACGACATCCTGTCCACGACGACAAAGCGTGAAAAGGATTAAGTTCCACGCCCACGACATGTTTTTTCATAAAAACACGATGCGTGTACTGTATATGATGTTTTTAACATATCTTTCATTTACAAAAAAGTTAAACTGTCATCTCTGATCCTCAATTGGACCAAAACAACATACATAATTTGCTGCGGTCTCTTCAAGTTGATAGTTTTGATAAGTGTTTGTAAATTAAATTGTTATTAAGCAAAGCATGCTTTATATTAAATAATAAAACCTTGAAAAATTGCAAGACTTTACAAATCCACTTGTGATCTTGCCACAGTACATATATCAGTACCTTTATTTAGCGTTTATATGCACTGCATTCTTCTATTACATAAACTGCATTCTTCTATTACATAAACCGCATTCTTCTATTACATAAACTGTATTCTTCTATTACATAACTGCATGCAGTATCTTTCATCTATCAAGCAGAAGCTGGCGCGAAGTGACAACACTTTGTAGAAAAAAACAAAGTGAATTCATTTATGTTGGAATATTTCTGTGATCGACTCGCCTTCCCTTGATTTCTTACTGGATGGATACCTGACCCTTTTCATACTGAAGCCCAATCAGACAGGCAGTTGTGTAGAACTGGACATTTTTTCTCTCAGTGGTGTAACAGCACAAGAGAATACAGTGATGTTGGTCAAACTGGCTTTACAGAACAATTTTTTCAAATAATTTTTCTATATTCTAGGCCATTTTAAAAAGCATAAAATTTTCTTCAAGGTCACATTTTTTTCACTGAAAATTTTCAGATGTAAAAACTTCAGCTGAAAGTAAAGTTACCCGCCTGTACATGTTCCGAGGTTTACTAGGAAACCTTAGACAAATGTTCCTAGGAAAAACCTTGGAGTATTGGTTACTGACTTTCCAAGGTAAAAGTCCAAGGACAAAAATTTTTTTTTATACCAATGTCCAAGGTTTTGTTATTCTAGGGTGTCCGAGCTTGACCTCGGACTTCGAAGGTTTTTCTGTAACCAATACTCTGAGGTTTCCTTGGAATCCTCAGATGTCCAATGATATTATCCTTGGACATGTCCATGGTTTCCAAGCATTCTGAGGATTCCTTGGACATATTGTCCGAGGATTCCTCGGACATATCATCCAAGGATTCCTTGAACATTTTGTCCAAGGATTCCTCGGACATATCATCCGAGGTTTCCTAGGACACCCCCTGGCATAATTAAACATCAGATCAAGAATTATTAAGCAAATATTATTACATAATATAAGAATACATTTTATTTTTAATGTTGTTCAGCACATACAAATGAAATTTTAAAAAAAGTCCAAATATCCAGAATGCCCAGAATGTTCCTTTAATGCCAAATTGTCTATTTTAGTTCAAAAAATTCATACATTAATCACGATTTCTTGATGGTTTTAACACTTCACTGATTTTATTGTTTATCATCGCTTCTTTGATGTACGACCATTTCTTCTGGATCAATCTGTAAAAAATAAAATATATATATATATATATATATATATATATATATATATATATATTGGTTGAAAATATAAGATGTGACGAATAAAACAAATAGTACACATATAACATTACTGTGAAATTTAAATTCATGTTTGAATCCTTTAGTTCTGAAATATAAAAAACCCATTTTTTCTGAAACAAGGTATTGACCCTTAAAACGCTATATTTCTATAACAGACTGTTCTTTGAATTTGGTACCATCATTCTAAATTGCTGACAACAAATATACTCAAGATTATATTCTGTTCTGGGCTCAATGCCTTACAAGTTCATCAAAAAATTACAAATACTTAGCATAAATAACCCGGAGTTTTGTTTGATCCTCTATGGCTGGCCCAGCAGGTGTTTGTTTGTTTGCCGCTGATCCAGTGAAACTTATTCCTCGCATTTCCTCAACAGTATATAACTTTCTGAAAAAAAGTTTGGCTACTTTGCCGAAGTCATCTGCACCTTCAACATAGCTCCAGAGTTGATTCTAAAATAGTAACTTAACTACAGAAATGGAAACTTCACAAAGAAATGACTTTATCAATTATATATGTAAAAATTTAACTCTTAGGACTATTCATATTTAATGAAATTTAAGTCTACCCATTAGTGACTGTGGTTATGCAGGATGTTATAAGTGTGATGTCTTAACCTACATTTTTTTTTTTTTTGGGGGGGGGAGTGAAAATGCATCCATATGTGGCACCATTATAATATACATACTTAATATAGCTGACCACTAAAAGCAGGTTGCTGACACACTGATCTACTATAGCTGATCACCCAAAGCAGGTGGCTTATACACGCCTAATCTAGTATAATTGACTACTTAAATCAGGTGGCTTTTATAGGTCTAATCTGCAACATGTGACCACTTACGGCAAGTGACTTATAAAGAACTTAAGGCAAGTAACTTTTAAAGGTCAAATTAGCTTAAATTTCATCTTAAGGGGAATTTCGAAAACTTGGCTGATGAATAGTAATTATTAAGGTGACCACTATGACACTGGTTAGAATGTATAGACAAGTGTGCATCCACACATGAAGTCAATCTTAGTAGAGTTTCTACTAGTATCACTTGTATACCATGCTAGAACATGAGCTGGAATGACCGCACGCTCAACTATTCGAAAATTGGAATGGGGGAGGGGGGGGGGCTAAGTACAAAAATGGGGAATAATTATGTTAAAATAAAAACAAGAGTTATGGAACCTGTGCATTTCATGATGTTTAATAATGATGGGGAACACTTGTGTGAAGTATCATTCAATTATGTGCAGTAGTTAGAGAGATACAAGCTTACAAACAAAATGTTAACCTTAGAATTTTTAAAAAAAGGGGGATAATAGTGCTAAATTAAAAGCAAGAGTTATGGAACCTATGTATTTCATGCTGTGTAATGATGGGGAACACTTGTGTGAAGTTTCATTAAATTATGTGGAATAGTTACTAAGATACAATCTTACATGCAGACCAGGATGCCGACAACAGGGCGAGTGCAATAGCTCTACCTATTCTTCAAATAGTTGAGCTAAAAACGTGAATGGTCAGAAAACAATCACTTATTATATGTGTTTCAAATTGGAAAGCTGGAAAAGAGAATAATGATGCACTACATACCTTTGTGAAATTATTGTAGACTGAGCCATGAAGATTAGAGGAAGATGACTTCTGAAATGATACCATATATAATCTTAAATTGGTTTTTAATTTCATTTATCTAGAATGGTTAAATAGACAAAAAATTACCATATGTTAAATATACACAAACCTGGTTTTTCACTGGCTTATTGCTCTTGCTAGCTTTAAAGCTTGCATGTAAACTTAATTTAAACAAGAGCTTGACCAATAACACTATTTTGAAATAGTTCACTAGCTCACCATTTTAAATAGTGAACTTAAACTGTTCTACAGCTATCCATGGAAAAGAACTGATATTAAATTCCATAATTGTCAGCAATATAAGATCTGGAATTCATTACATACCGTTAATGTACTATCCATAAGCGAGTTGCTAGGCTCAGTCATGTGGACAACTGAGACAATTGGACCTGCCAAGTTCTCATCACAGGTCGAGTTGCTGCCTGTGAACCCTACAGCCACATTTGCATCACTCTCATCCTGGTATCTTACACCAGAATAACTTGAGCTTGGACTGCCTAAGCTCGGACTCCCCATGCCTTGACTTGTGTTCTGACCAATTATGCTGTGATACTGAAAGATTGAGGAAAAATCAAGTACCATTTAAAAACAATTGTAAATATGCATATTTTTTATTTTTAAGCCATGGTTTCATACTTCATTCAGGTTACCGTTATATATGGTATTAAATTGGCAGAGGAAGAAAACAGATATAAGTGTAGAACTCTGTTTTCAAATTTTAAAATTTGAATTGGGGGAAAATTTATTCTTTCTGGTATTTAAAACATACCATTTTATGGGTTCCATTAAATCTTACCTGTTGACTCAGCCAGACAAAATCCCTTTGCATCGCATTAACATAGCGCCATAATTGGTCCAGCTGGGTCTCTATGTATGTCTCCAAGTCTGCAACCCTGCGTTCAGTTTGTGAACATTGGTGTTCCTTGAATGCGCTGTTTGGTTGCTTTAAAGGGGCACATCTTGCGGGTTGTGGCAAACAGTCAGGGTTGTTAAGGACTTCAAACGCTGAACCAACAACACTTGAGGTATCTTGCCTAAATAAAAAATTTGTATGGTGATTAACAAAGTGGATGGGAATTGGTCTCAAATTCATAGTGGATCATTAGTTTTGGAAAACCAAAGACTGATGTATAATGGTTCTTTTATTTTGTATGGTTACATTTTATTATTCTTTATAAGCTGATTAAACAAACATTTTAATGTCAGATAAGTAAAAGTAACTATTGCATTTTTATTTGCTCTTGCATTTAATGTTGGCTTTATAAAATATAGCATCCTGATCTAAGAACACAGTGAGGATCCTTATACATTAATACATGATTTTGCAGAAAATTATCTTGTGCTAGAGATCCAGAGCAAACAATGACTAGTTGTCAAACAATACAAATACAATCGAGTGATCAAATACATCTCAAGTGGAACTCAGATTGGTGTAAATTGCAAGTAACTGACAGGACTTTCTCACAAACCCAATTTGTTATACAACTTACTCATGATTTATTTCATCCTCTTTCTGCAAGTCTGACTGTTTTCCCATCAGATCAAGCTCAAGCTGTCGCTGCACTTCAGGATCCTTTTCTAGATTAATCTGCAGAACCTACAAAAGTATATGTATTAAATGCAAAATAATTTGTATTGGTAAAATAAAACACATGCCTTAAAAATAGTTTATTAAGTGTGACCCATTTAGAAGTATTTTAAGAAGAAGCAATATAAAATATTAGTGATGCATGATAACATTATATTACATGTGCCAATTTTGATACTATATTAGGAAAAACTTAATCCGAATGTTGTAGAACGTGCATTTCCCAATAACATTATCATGCAGTGGGTGAAATTATTGTCAGCCCAATAGCTCAATGCTATGAAAAAGTTTCTTGGGCTATGAGAGTACAAATAAGGTAGACTGTCAGGCTATGACAAAATAAAATAATAATTAAATCGTAAAAATGTGTTTAATTGTGTTACTGGCATTTAACTTTAATTTTTATTAATATGATATTTAAACTAATGTATTAAATCAATTATAAATCCTGATGCACCCTTTAAAGATATTATTAAAATTATTCAGAACTACTATCTTACTATTTAATTACTGTAATCAACCCTTAAAGACATGACACGACGCTTGTTGCTTATAAAGCTTTTAGAAAGTTTGAAATTGTTGCATCTTAATCTTACCTTGGTGAATATTGGTGTTACCATCTTAGTTTGTTTGGGTGTTACCATCTTGGTCTGTTTGGTTGCTACTGTCTTAGTAGTTTTTGGTGGTTTTGGTAATTGTGGATTTGCATCTTTACTTGTTTTAACCCTAAATTAAACCAGAAAAATGCAAACTTCTCAAATGCCATTTATTAGTGATGGGAATTGTTTACTTATGAAGAAATACTTATACCCATGTTTATTGCTGAAAAAAATGTAGTTTGGCAAGTTGGCCTTTAAAAATAAAAATAATCATCATTTTAATTATGAGCCCGACATCCTTTATAAAGTTGAGATCATTGATGCACGCATTTTTGCTAATTCGTATACAAGTGGTAAAATAGAGCACGAGATCAGTATCATGGACGCCACGTAAACTTTCCAATTAGACAAACAAAAGAAATCCAATTTAATTGGAAGATTATTTCATTTTTGTCATTACTTGGTGTAACATTTACATTTCTTTAAACACCTGTGGGATTGGATCAGCCAACATTGACTCCTGTCAAAAGATTTTAGAGAAACAAGCTTACGTTTGCACTACACTTGATCAACATTTACAAATAAAAAAATTAAAGGAGCAAAAATATTACACAAATTATTAAACGTTCAGCGCATTTAGTGTAAATCTTCGTTAAGACCTAAAATAAATCATATTTGCAACGGTGTTTAACCATACCCTTTTCCCGTCTCCAGTTCCGTTTCAAATTGTACCTCCTGTCTTAGGCTCTGACAGCTAAATAGTAAAACCAAATAAATAATAATGTTAGAAGTATTTAAACACATATTTTAAATAACTCATTAAATGCATTTAGTCTTTACGAATTAATAAATAAATAAATGGAATGGTATTTTCATTCTCGGGAACCCATATCCAGGTACTTTCGTCATTTTGAGTTATCTCCCCATGACTACACCTATTGCTTAAAGGGAAATATGTCATATTTAAGTTAGGAGCCATTTTTAATTGTTCTTCATTAACAATATGGAAATATTTTTAAAATCTGTATTAGATTTATTTAAAATGAAAAGGATGAGAAGCTGCTACGACAGATTAACAAAGGTTTTAGTACCTTTGAGCGTCTAATTGGTGGTTGATCTTGTTCATTTTTCCGTCTTCCCGGTATTATTGCATCAAGTAAGCTGTGGAATTGAACATCATTGCCCAATACCGCCTGCATTTCTTTCTTCTTGGATTCATCTGCAAATTTTTTAGTAAAATTTTAACCTGTGAATCAGAATAATATATCGTAGAATATCAAACTATGGCATAGCAAGCCTTATTTTGAAAATGAATTGCCACGAGAATCTTGTGTTATCTGTCATGGTCGACTTCGAAAGGTATGGTTAGCGTAAACATTCCAATACAATTTACATGATATAGGTTTAATAACTTTATCATTAGCCAAACTTACTGAAGAACATAACTATACTTAGGTAGTACATTTTAACTGCAGTCACCAAATTTATGATAAATGTAAGAAAAGCTTGAGGAATGTAAAGCTAAATTTATATAACTTTTACTATTAAGTTGAGTTTTCTATGTGCTATTATGTTGCTCTGCAATATAGTATTTTTCACGGAGCTTACGAATAATGGTGTCACTGGAAGAAATAGACTTTGGTGAAGTGCGTCAAAATGAGCAACATAATATACGAACTTTCTGGAAAGGGGTCGTCAGGTTGACAGCATGCCAAGAAGAGTATTAGGAAATATATCATTATCATTTGTAATGCATATTTTGCTAATATAGCTAATGTTTCTAAATTAATGAGAGGTATCACTATGAAAGGAGTATATTTCTAAAGAGGTGAAAGTGCTTAAGTGCGTCAAAACAGGGGAGTCCAGGATTTGAACAAAATTTTTAAATTAACAAGTTTTTAATATCATCAACATATGATACGCATGCGCATTAATCAATCCGTTAAGGTGCACGAATTTACACCCGAACTAAAGGGGATATACTCTCAAGATTTGCAAGGTCTATTCCGACCTAAAAACAGATGCAATCGACTGAAAAACAGATGCAATGTACAGCCGTTCTATGAAACAAGAGCCAATAAAAGTACTTATCTCTTTGTAATTTAATGTAATACAATAAAAAAGACATGAACTTACCTCCAATTCTTCCAATAATCCCTTCTGTAATCCCAAAACTCGGCAACCTCGCCGACACCAAATCTCCGACTTTGTAATCTTTGATTGCCTTTCTCGGCTGAACAATATTTAGGAGGCTGAGAACATTTCCTGTAATCGGATTATCATTTTTCTATTTAAATAATCCAAACAACTTTATGGCGATTAATGAATCCACTTCTTTTTAACGCAAGTTTTCAGAAACCTTTTTGCTTTCAATGGACCGCTTTCAAATTTATTAATATGGCGCGTATGAGATTGTTGATGAATCTGCTGCTGCGATTGAAGAATTCCATGCTCTGCAAACAATGGAAGAATGCGAAAGAAATATCTCCTAGAACTTTCCACAACTTCGGTAAGATTTCCTCTCAATATTTTTTATTTAAAAGCAGACAAGTAAATAAGCACCTGATACGAGTATTACGTGGGGTCCTTCAATAATTTCAATATTTTTTTATATATAAAATTATCTTTTAGGTTCCGATCATCGCAGACCGGAAGTGCCATACCATATACATGTATACAAGGAGGCCTCAACAAAGCACGGACATTTTCAGTGTTTTAAAACACAGATACATTTATCACAATGCAGTGTTTTGGTGAACTGCACTAACTTAACTATAAATAAAAAAATATAAAAGAAAAAATCAGGAAACCGTGTTATTAAGCAAGCCAAGTTAATGAATTGTGAACTCTTCGGACCATGTGTTGGACGTTTCGGACCACATGCGGAGACTTTTAGGACCTTATTTCAATGAATCTTGGAACAATGATAGAGGGCCTGAGGGGAAGTGCTGTGCACAAGAACCATAATTATCTTGTCTGGAGCATTACTCCAAAACTACAAATGGAATTGGAATGAAACTTCATTAGTTTACAGTATGTTATTGCTTTTGACTTTTGTCCAAGAAACTCGATCTTCATATTATAATACAAACGCTTACGTACGTTTATAACTGTTGTACATTTTTACTTTATGTCCTGAAGGATACAAATTCGTTAACTCAAAGCGCCCATTTCGGGGAGCATCCATCGGTTTTACTGATACTCTAGTTTTCAGACCATCTAAATATTTTCGGACCATAAAATCAAATACTACAGTGACATAAATGTGGTCATGGTATTAAAAAAAAGACACATTTTGTAATATATATTGTGTGATAGTCCGAAATTTATATTGTCTAATTAAATTTCTAAGGAAAAATAAACAAACATAAATCATACATAAATATGGCTTATTTTTATTGTCCGAACACAATCTGCTGGTCCAAAACATCTACACACCTAGTCCGATAGTCAGCACATGGTTCGAAATACAGTATCCATGATCTGAAATGTCCATGTTCTGAAACATCTGGATACCAAGTTGATAATTTGTATTGTATTGATTCATTTTTGCACAAATTTACTAGGGTACGATGGACCGTTTAGACAATAGTTTGCCTTTTACTTTACTGTATGGTTATGATTGTTCAGGTTTATATTACTCCCATTGGAATCACTATCGTGCTGTTACATATAGATCATCTTCAGGAGAACAATATACGTTTCTGCCTTCAGTAGTTCATTACTCATGCCTGATACATATTCAGATTTATGTAACTCCTTCCATAAACCAGATATAAAAATTATTACAGACATGTTTTAACTACTGGCTATGTATGAATAAAAAAAATAACACATTATGAATAACTTGAAATATAAGTGTGTTCCCCTGGGAGCTGTGTTTAGGTTATTATTTTAATAGGCATGACAGATATAATCCATTTTTTAGATCATGGAGGAAAAAGATCTTATGGCATGCATGGTAACAGAGAAGGAGTGGATGTGTCCTATAGAGGGATGCAGTCGAATGTTAACTCGGAGGCAAACATTACAGTCAACTTTCCACTATTCATAGTGTAAAAGGTAACAGAATATCTACTTTTGTTATTAGTTCCGCATCTTGAAATTACAGATTTATGTAGGCAGTGTCTCCTTGACTGCCCCTCATATATTGTTATGTTTATGTTTACTTTTGTTTTATATATGTGGTGTTTATAATAAAAAAAGTGTATCAGATAAAGGATGATTTGGAAACTCAGGTAAACGCGGCTCTTGTAGTGAAGTGGGTAACAGATCCATTGCTTTAATTAATTAACTGCATTGAACCTTTGTAAACTAATCTGTTTACTGTTATATGATATTACTTATAGACAGAGGTCCTCTGCGGTTCAAGGTGCTGTTTCGTAACCACTGGCCTCTAATAGCTACAGACTTGTGGTTCTACCCAGGTATCCAAGATGTAATAAAATATAGGTCTTCATTCGTTAATTGAACAGGTCAACTTAGATAACTTAATTGATTTGTTAAGAAATGGAGCAAAACCCCATGCAAAAAAGGTTAGAACACAGAAACTAAGACAACTATTTATTTTGTTTCCAGCTGGAAACCCTTCGAAGCATTACAAGCTTTATGAGTATGATGATTCTTTACAGGTTCCATATACCACCATGCGCCGACAAAGGTATATGGAGATCCGATCGATATATTGGGGGCTTACATAAAGTTAAATGTCAATGGGGACAGTCATGTGTGATAATGAACCTCAAGTCCTAAAACTCGATTTGAAAACTGATCAAAATATTTATACTGTAATTGCGCCATGAAAAAAAATCTTAATATGTATATTATGCAGCCAGATTAGACTGCTATTAACTTGCAGTTTTATCATGATCTACTATTTTATATGCACAGAGTGTAACAAATTAAAAAGTTCCTATAAAGTGTAAATCTGCCAGTGTCAAAGTGTATAGATAATGAGGCCATTTTATTGCTTTCAATGCTTTGTGATCTTACATAGCAACTTTTCATATGAATTAATCTGTTTTCCTGGCCGGACCTTTACATAAATATTAAGTACATTGGACTGTATATGAAGTCCAACTGAATGCATTTACACATTTAGGATGGAATTGAAATGCATACTAAAGGTTTTAATTGTATCGAGTTTGACCACAACAAATTTAACATTGTTCCAGATTTTATATATATACAGTACAGCTCACGTGATTTTTCAGAACTCCGCGCATCGCGGTGGGGTACTTAATCGACTCCACTTTAGCTCCGCGATAGCACTCCGCGGTGGAGGCATAAATTGGCATAAATACCTACAAATCACCACCGCGTTTCGGTAGGCACGCTGATGTAAACTCCACCGTGGAGGGGCTAGTCGACATTACTGATTGACATCTGAACAGCCAATGAATGAAGACCACCTATGGAAAGACTGAGACGTCAAGAGTGATTTACAACCGGATACCATCTGAAGAATCAGTCGTTTTTATTTCGATCATATATTTGGACAATAAAAAAATAATTTCAAAAGTCTTGTATATTCAGTACACATTACTGTTTATAAAAGGTTGATCGACTTCTTTTGCAGTAAGTTTATGATTTTAATTTATTTCGAAGAAATATGAACAAACTTATGCACTGACTTGACGAGAAGCACACATTGCTGAGCCTCTCAAGCAGAATAAATTTATCATTTTGTTCCAAAGGAAAGTAATTCTCTGTGATATGGACAATTAAAATCCAAATTGACATCCGCTTCTGCTTACCCCCCCCCCCCCCCCAACAACAACAACAAACCTAAAACACTGAAATGCAAACCGCGTGCTTAGTCTTTAAGCAGTAATAGTAGAGCCACGAGGCTGAATATTATAACTGCATGTGTACTGTAAGGGACTGACCATTTAATATACGGGGTTTATATGTTGTTTTGTTTTTTTCGACCGGGATATTTTTTGTTCTTTCATCACAGTATTTATTTATTTTAAGTTAAATATGGAACGGATTAACGTCTGCTACAAAAATCAGAGAAAGAATTGTTTTCATGCATTTACCTCCCCCCCCTCCCCCCCCCCCCCCCCCCCCCCCCCCCCCCCCGTTGTAAAATTCAATTGTCTCTCCCTAATAAAGACTTGACTTCAGCGGATGTTCTACAGAAATCAAGGCAGTGACCATTGTGTACACTGTTGTAAAATATTAACAAGGGTTTGCATCAAAGGATGATGTAAGTTTCAGCTTGGGAACAGTGTGTTTTTATCACACGAAGCCATCTGACTTAGCGCGTTGTACTTTACAGCCGCATTTATGGTCCCGCCATTAACAACGGAAGTTTGATAATTGTTAGTAATTAATCTGAACTCGGCTTATTACCGAAATGAAAAATAATATGGAAAATTCTAAAATCTGAGATGTTCAGAGATTTTAATTTCCAACAAGTTTAGAGTATTTTGCATGGATGTATTGTCTCCACGTGTATCCTATTATTTGCTCATTTTCCTTCGGCGAAAATACGGAGAAAATATAAAAATAAAATATACTTTTTTAATTATTTTTACGCAGATATTAAAGAATGCAGTTTCCTGTTTGTGACTGTTAGAGCCTTTGGTTATTGAGCGTGTTTCTGTTTCTTACCACTTGCAAACTTTTCCAGATTTAAGTTTACGATAACTTGTGCAGTAGTGATTTGGATTCCATATTTTATGAGAGAGAGAGAGAGGGGGGGGGGAACTTTACTAAGAAGAGTTAATGATCTAAACTTATTCATCTTATTTTTCTGTATTATGCAATAGGAAAACGAACAGAAAAGAAAAAGTTAAACATTAATTTCATCTGATGCGCAAGTTTGTCAAATCAATGGCAAAGAAAACAAAACCGCAGAAGCGTTGCTGTTGTACTTTTAGGTTAACAATTAGCACATGAAATTAACACATCAATATCAAAGAAAACACGCAGTGCTGATGGCTTCTATTGTGCTAGGTTACTTGCACGTGTCAACTACATGTATCTAGGATGACCTTTTGCGACCATTAGTGATTTTTAAAAAAAACCTGCTACTTTGGTAATTAATGCAAAATAGTACAGTTTAAAGTAAAATAACGATGTGAAATCTTAATAATGCTTTATTTAGGCGATTGGATGTCAGAAAAAAACGTACAATATGTGAATGAGTACTCATGCATGGAGTAACCATCGGAACTTGTGCGATTATGTTTCACTTCAGTCAGGTATGACTGCAGCTTTGTTATTAATTATTTCGATGTTTATCGTTCTTTTCATTGCAGGTAGTACAATATGACTGACTTTCATATGATCATTACAATTTTGTATTGCGTTTACTGAAAAAGAAATAAGGATATGAATGCGTGGTTAGATTCTGATAACATAGTATTGAAGAAAAAGAAATTAGATTCATTGCGCAAAATGTAGTATTAATACAGTTTACGAGGCATTGTCATTACGTTATCATCTTCTTAAATATGATTTGGCACTATGTATCATACATTATCTTCGTTAGAACAAGGAAATATTTATAATTAACTGAATTACCACGTTTTTTTCAGTGTCAAAAAGTTAGCAAATTGCTCCCCAGAGGGATAACGATGTAGATAAATTGGTGCCCCCCCCCCCCCCCGTCTTTCTCTCAACCTCTGCTTGCATGGGTAATAAACAATAAACCTCGCCCATATTATCGAGACCATGTCCACTCCGCGGTGTTGATCGGGGCTATTCTCTGCGAGACTCCGCGACAACTCCGTCAGGACGCGTGGAGTGATGGTGGAGGGTTTTTTTCTTAGTCCTCTCCACTCACTCTCCACCCCCACCGAGATGCGCGGAGTTCCGAAAAATCACGTGAGCTGAACTGTATGTATGATTTAAAGACATAAAATTAAACAAATAAATAAAATTTTAATTCCAGAAAAGATGACGACATAGAAGCACTAAATGACTTGGAACAAAATATGGAGAATCATCTGTACCCAATTCAAAATGATGTTATTTATCAAGATAACAATATGGAAGAAGTGGAGTTGGATGAAATACCAATTATTTGTGGAGTTGAGCCAGAAATGCTTATTACTAATGAAAGCAGTTCTGAGGATGAAGTCGAACTTTCGTCTGTGCAGAAGACAAACAATGATGATCCTCCATTATGTTATTCCACCATCAACGGAGTTGTTTAAAAGCAATCTTTCAAAATCAGAGCACACTTTGACACTAAATGCATTTTCAACAAGACATAATCTATCAGATGTAGCAGTGAAGGATCTTTTACGACTGGTACAATTGCATTTACCTCAAAACAATATAGGTGAAACAAGTATCAAAGAATTAAAAGAAAAATGTGGCTTTGAAAAGAATTACATTAATTGTAGACTGTATTGTGATGCTTGTAAAAAGATTTATTTGAATAAAATAAATGCCTGTCAAACTCCTGGATGTGAAGGCCTTAAAACAGATTCCAAGACTTGCAAATACTTTGTTACAAGTGACTTTCTTGAAAGAAGAGGCATGTGGGAAGCCATTGAAACATCTAAAGGTACACAGATCACTGATACAGTTAGCGATGTCACCAGTGGATTGGGCTACAAAGAGTTACAAAAGGAAGGCAGTTTCTGCATAACAACTCTAATGTAACACTCTCCATGTTTACAGACGGTGTTCCTTTATTTAAGAGTTCGGGTGTATCAATATGGCCAGTGTATTTTTTGATTAACGAAGTTGCTACTAAGGAAAGGTTTTTGAGGAAGAATATGCTTCTGTTGGGTTTGTGGCAAGATTGTGGAAAGTCTAAGATGAATATGTTTTTGCATCCCCTTGTGATAGATTTACTGGGGCTGTTCAAAAAGGGGGTTTCTGTAACGGTTGAAGACAAAACATTTATTGTTAAAGCTATGCTAGTAGTGGCAACAATGGACTTGCAAGCCAGGGCATATGTCACAAACATGACCCAACATAATGGAGAATATGTGTGCTTGTATTGTGAAGAACCTGGCATTGTAGTGGAAAGCAGAAGAGGCAGATGTAGATCCTATCCTCAGAGAATTGTACCTGCTCAACTTCGAAATGATATGGACTTCAAGAAAACTGCATCTCAATCCCAACAAAGTGGAACGCGTCTGAAAGGAATGTATGGTCTAAGCGTACTTAGCTACCGGCCATACTTTTCATTGACACAAAATATAGTCATAGACTATATGCATGGCACTTTGTTAGGTATTTCAAAAAAGCTTTTGCATCTATGGCTTTTCCCTCAATGCAAGACACGGCCATTCTACATTGGGCAGCACATAACCATGGACAAGCTACTGAAGAAGATACGACCACCATACAGAATTCACAAAATGCCAAGAATCTTGTCAAACACCTTCATGAATTGGAAGGCATCAGAACTGAGAAATTGGTTGTTATTCTATTCATTGCCATGCCTCAGGATCAGTTACCAACCTTGTACTTAAAACACTTCAGCTGCTTCGTGGAAGCAACATATATATTATTGGGTGAGGGTATTTCATAAGCTGATCTGCAGAGAGCTCATATTCTGTACACATTTTTTGTTAGTCAAGCAAGCCACCTTTATGGCAAAAACTTTCTCAGCTTGAACATGCACAACTTAACTCACACAGTTGAATGTGTTAGAATGTGGGGTCCACTATGGGCTTGGTCATGCTTTTCCTTTGAATCTTTCAATGGTGAAATCAAGCAAGGAATTCATGGCACAGGTAATGTTTGTCGTCAGATCTTTTGGGCTTTTCAAGCACAAAAACGAATAGTCCAAACATTACAAAACTCCAATGCTATCAACGAAGGAATCTTCAAAGATTTTATGGAGGACATGCTTGATAGTTCAGAGAAAAAAATTGGCCAAGAAGTTTATCAGTGTATAGCGGTTAAGCCACAAGAAATCAACACTGGGTTTGAAGACCAGGTTAAAACATAACTTAGTCAATTGATCCAGTTTAACCCTTTGACAGAGGGATACGACTCCCCAGTCGTACTTTACCTTTGCCAGCAGGATACGACTCCGGTCGTATGTTCACTAAAGTTCCTTACCAACATTTGCAGACACGTGTTTAACTGTATAAAACGTCATCAGTTTACGTGTACTCTTTTGAAAAGAAGGAAATAAAGGTAGAAGGTACACATCTTGTTGCATGATTGTGTTTAAAAGACCCCAAAACTGGTAAAAATTTGATTTCAAAATAGAGTTTTAACGTGCCGAGATAAAATATGGCGGTGATATTCTGAAGAGGGAATTGAAGAGAGTTATGTGCTTGCTGAATTAGTTGAAAATAAAGACCATTTCACGAGGAAAATTGACATTCTAGCCAGTGGGGATCGCTATCTTTACTTCTTCAAAATGAACGGCGCTGATGATAACTGGTTATTTGAAAATTTGATTTCAAACACGACTTTTAATGTGTGGAGATCAACATGGCGGACAGCGCTGAAACAGCAATTTACGGCAGTGATGTGGATGCCGATTTTGATGAAAATATAGACAATTTTGTGGGGAAACTTTATATTTTAAGCAGTGCATATCGTGAGCTTCGCTTCGACGAAATGAACGGAGATGATGAGAACTGGTTAGTAGAAAATTTGATTTCAAAACTGAATTTTAACGTGTGTAATTCAAAATGGCTGACAGTACTGAAGCGGTCGTGATGCTGATACAGATTTTGATGAAAATTTAGACAATTTTGTTGGGGAAATTTATATTTTAAGCAGTGGGGATCGTTATCTTGGTTGCAGCGAATGAACTGAGCTGATGATAAATAGTTAATTGGTATTTTTGACTCGGATATTGACGATGAGGAAGACGTGGATGATTTTCAAGCTAACTGGACATTTTGAGAACTTCACTTCTCATAAAGTTCGCACATATACCGATGTTGAGTGTGTGCATAATATTATGAAAATTTCCTGCATCCCTGGAAATGGACCAAAATACACCCAATATAACTCTTATATTATTACATTAGAATTTATTGTGGAATAAAAACACTGAACCAAAATGAAAAGCTTTGTCGACTTACCAGTAAGGATTATTCTGTTTTTTGTTCTCCAATTCTCATGCTTGTAAATTTAATAAAATTGTAATAACTTTAGATATTCTTGATGGATTTTTACTATTTTGTCACCTTCTTAAATGGTATAAAATTCCCCCCATTTCATACAATTACATAGAGAAGGTAAAATGAATATTGCAGAATGGAAAATTGCATTGAAAGTAAGTTATTACAAAACAATGTAAAGCATTTATTTTTGCTTACATAACTTTACTTTCAACTGAAGTTTTACGTCTGAAAATTTTCAGTCAAGAAATATATGACCTTAAGGAAAATTTTATCCTTTTTAAAAAGGTATACAACATTGAAAAATAAATTCAAAAAATTGTACTGTAAAGCCAGATTAACCAACGTCACTGCATTCTCTCATGCTGCATAAACCACTGACTGAAAAATTTCCAGTTCTATACAACTGACTGTCTGAATGGGCTTCAGTATGAAAAGGGTTAATGACGAATCGGATTTTATGAATGTTTCAAATATTATTTGTCATGGTTTTGTCATGTATTGTTCATCCTGTAGCAAGGTCAAGAAGCAGAATTCATTTACAATTGCATTTGAAGAAAAGAAATCCACTGGTGAAGTAGCTATTGAAGTTCAGAGATATTTGTAATTGGGAAACTATTTGTGTCCAAAGGAAACATAGAGGGAAGAGTTCATCTTCAGGTTTTAGAATTTAGGTAAATAAATAAAAATCTTCCAGAACTACAAGTACACTAACACAAGCTCGCGTTTTTTACTTTATTCATTACCACTCACAATTTAGCTATTGACAAACAATTTAACTATTGACATAAAATTTCTCTGGATCACTGAAAGGGTAGATGTGGCTTTGCAAAATTTAAATGATGGGTACAAATGTTGCCATTTTACTTGGAAAATGTCTTTTACAGTACCTTATTTGTCTATATTTGATGAATACCGTAAGTTTTATATGAATTCAATGAATTAATTGTAAATAAAAAAATGTTACACAGGTTTAAACTCAAAGTGAAAACAGTTATTGTTCAAATTTATGTAATCTGGTCATTTTTCATTTTATTTAAACGTCAAATGCCTACTTTCATTGTCAAGTTTAATATTCGTAAACTCTCAAAATGTATTTAATTTTTTTCAGAGATGGAATCAGTGTTGTACAAGCAGAGCACTTAAAAGAACCCGTTTTTGTTGTCAGAAAACAGGATCAAGTGTTTGGTGCATTCTTCCCAAATCATTTTGAATGGGATTAAACTTCAGTATTCCGTAACTGTGCTTATTATCAGCTGTCATATGAGAAATGATAATTAAAAACAGTGCCATGCCAGTCATCCATGCTATTTGTTCAGACTCAATTGTATATTTATAATTATTATTCTTGTAACTAATGTCACAAATACAGTGTCATGCAATTTTTCAGAAAAAAATTGTACACTAATACCAGAACTTTCAATTATCATTCCTGTAACTTACACACAAACGCAAATTTCAAGAAAAATGCCATATGTCCCTTTAAGCATTGAAGACTTTTACTTTAGATTTAGTTGTTAGAAAATATAGTTTTACAATTGTCCCGTGTGGTTACAGGGTGTTAGAACTGGGACCACTGTGTTACACTAACATGATTGTATGAAGTAATTAAAAGTGTATGAATGCTTCGAATTTCTCTAAATTTGGGATTCCAGCATGTGTGTAGGTTTTGGTTCTATATCTCATATTTTTATCTCCATGTAAATGATATGTAAAACCAAAATCTGTGTTCCTGTTTGGTACCATATTGCCTGAACTGAGATGGTGCACTACAAAATGCGTCAATCAATCAACAATAATTCATAGTAATTTTTTAATTCAAATCGTTGACTTGTTAGTTGTTTTGGAAATGACAAACATTTATTCATTTTAATTAACTGCAAAAAAAGTTCAGAATAAATATACAGAAATCTCTAAGTGCAGTTAAGAGAATATACAAAAAAACAGACTAAGTCCATGTCCTAGCTAATAATTTTCTAGGTCTACATTTCTGAGTTATGTCCTAGCTCAAAAATTACTAAGTTCTAATTTCCTAGGTTTTTCCGAGCCAAAAATAAACTAAGTTCTTATGTCCAAGGCTTTGTTCAAGGTATTTCCTAGGTTTTTTTTAAATGTACTAGATAATGTCCAAGGGTTGCTTATAAAACCTTGGACAAAATATCAGTATTGTCCGAGGTTTCCCAGGTTTTCCTTGGATAATCTAGGAAAAACTTCGGACGTCCAAGGTTTTTTGGTCAAAATTCCAAGTTACCCTCGGAAAATGTACATCCGGGTATGTAAGCAAAAAAAAACATGCTTGACATTTTTTTTATAACTTACTTTCAATGTTATTTTCCTATCTGCAATATTCATTTTACCTCCTATATGCAAGTGTATGCAATGTGGGGAATATTATGCCATTTAAGAAGGTGACAAAATAATAAAAATCCATCAAGAATATCACAAGTTATTACAATTTTATTAAATTTACTCGCATGAGAATTTGAGAGCAAACACAACAATCCTTACTGGTAAGTCGACAAAGCTTTTTATTTTGGTTCAGTGTTTTTATTCCACAATACATTCTAATGTATTAATATCAGAGTTTCATTGGGTTTATTTTGGTCCATTTTCAGGAACGCAGTAAAATTTCATAATGTTATGCACACACTCAACATCAGTACATGTGCAAACTTTATGAGAAGTGAAGTTCTCAAAATGTCCAGTTAGCTTGAAAAGCATCCATGTCTTCATCATCGTCAATATCCAAGTTAAAAATACAAATTAACTAGTTGTCATCTGCTCAGTTCATTAGATATAAGCAAGATCATGATTTCCCATTGCCTAAAATATCAATTTCTCCCACAAAATTGTCTATATTTTCATCAAAATCGGCATCCACATCACTGCTGCTTCAGTACTGTCCGCCATTTTGAATTACACACGTTAAAATTCAGTTTTGAAATCAAATTTTCTAATAATCAGTTATCATCATCTGTCGAAGTTAAGCTCATGATCTCCACTGCCTAAAACACCAATTTTCCTCACAAAATTGTCAATATTTTCATCAAAATTGGCATTCACTTCACTGCCGTAACTTGCTGCTTCAGTGCTGTCTGGCATGTTGATCTCCACACATTAAAACTCGTTTGAAATCGAATTTTCAAATAACCAGTTATCATCAGCTCCATTCATTTTAAGAAAGTAATGATAATGATCCCCACTGCCTAAAATGTCAATTTTCCACACGAAATGGTCTTTATTTTCAACTAATTCAGCAAGCACATAACTGTCTTCACTTCCTTCGTCCGAATACAACTGCCATTTTTTATCTCCGCATGTTAAAACTTTACAGTGTTATATATGATGTTTATATAATATTATAAATATTTCAGGAAATTATAAATGTTTCTTGACTTTAATATTTGCTCAAAACTTAATGTTATCTACCAGGAAAAGATGTTTAGCTATTGTCCTTGAATTAGGTTGTTTACATAGTATTCGAGTTCCAGGACGGTTTTGGTAAACATGCTGTGAATTCAATTTGAGGTCAGGGTTGATTTTGTTTACAGATAAAACTAGAATTTCCTTTAGAATTATGTGTTAAAAGTCACATACACCATATAATTTTCTAGAACATTGTCATGTGACCTATCTTTATATATACCATGTTTAGTGGACAGTTTTCAATTTCGACCTTACCATCAGTCTTTAAAGAGTCATTACAGTTGTGAAAAATCATTCCAAATTCGGAGAGAATTATTTAAAATATTCCTGAGACTATAAAAGTGCTCATATACTTCTGGATTTTGGATTTTGAATTGATGATTTGGGGATTTATATGAACTTGTTCAAAGATATTCTGGAGTACTTCATTTTGGCACATCAGCACATTAAAGGCTATTAGCACAGCAGGACATTAAAGACTATTGGTACATCAGCACATTCAAGGATACAGTAATTCATTCGGAACATTCTATATTTAGGACTTGTGATTAGGACACTTTGGATTATTGGATTATTTGGATTTTAATTCACATTACTGCAGGTCTTCTAATTTTCATTTTAGTTACATAGAAATAAATTGCTTGTTGATTATTACTTGATTTGTTGGTTTCACTTTCTTTCTGTTACATTTTTCTTATACCATTAAGTCGTAACAACGGAAATTATGCATACGAAGCGGCCACGCCTATTTTGACCTATAGAGAAAACAACTGTGTGCTTGACGATCGGACTTTCTGCAAAGTAAAACATGCGTTTGGACATTTTAAATACTATGGTAAATAGGAAAGAAAGCAAAATCCTTTAAAGAAACCCTTTGTTTCATGGGCATAATTTTTAACCATCTATAACTGTTAAGAAAACACTCTGCAAGAAACGTTATGGTTGTCTGACGCTCATTTAAATAGAGGGTTGGGGATTGTGTCGGCTTTACAGATCTGGTATCGTACAGCGGCCAGTTGTCGCTGAACTCCTTCAATCGTGCACCATGTTTCTCGCGATATAACGCGCTTGTTTAGAGATAATGACATCATCAGCTGTGTCACCAGTCTTCTTCAGAAGCGAAAGAATATAATTTTATAGTAAAAGATACAAAATGCGATTCAAAAAGGTAATTTCATGTAATTTTTAAAAATCATAATGAAAATCTATGTTTTCACTAATGCTTTTTTTTGTCCGACTTTTTGACCTTTAATTTTCTATTATATGCTACAGACAGTGCCGCCGATCACATGTCGGCTTTGTTTACATATTTTGAACAGGATAATCCACTTTGGGAATTTCTACAGCTGGTTAGCCAATGTAAATATTTGGTTTTAATCATGTTGGTTTCTTATATAACGTAAGAAAAATGTACACTCGAAACGTATATTCACTACGGTCTTTTTCGTTTAATTATTATTTCATAATAAACATATATTCTATATCAAAAGACATTGATCTATTATAATAAATGTGTATCCATTCACCAGTGTCTATTTTTAAATGTATCTCTCCCTCTGTCTCTCTGTATGTCTGTCTGTATCTCTTTCAGTCTATCGAGTCATGTATCTATATGGTAAAGAACAAGCATGTAGTAATGTAAGTGCACAAACTGTATATAGAATTAACGGAAAAAAATTAATTTTTAATTTTTTTTTTTAAATTTCAAAAACACGGAGATGCTATAAACTAATAATATCCATACCTTGGTCTAACTGGCACGTTCCGGCCATATGCCACGTGACTTTTAGTGAGTGTTACGAACCATGAACGTCACTTCCGGAAAAAAGTAAACATACACACGCTCGGAAAAACGGTAATTTTCAACTAACGTACATGAATGCCAAAAAAAATTTCACGCTGATTAAATGAAGTAGATATAGTTGAACACTTTTTATGGTTTATTTGAATAGATTATCATAATATTATAACGAACGCGTTTAAATTCACGTTAAGTCTACGAAAGGTTGTAACTCGAGGCTAATACAAGCAGTGCATGCATGTGCTACACTGGTCACGTTAAAGTTCAAGAAGATGCATTATCAGAACTTTACATGGCCCTTCTGACGTTACAATATATTCTAATGGCAGCATACACTTCTATGTCAATCTATAAATCGTTTAAGATACTCACTTGTGACAAAATCCTGCCAGAGCCGATATTAAGAGCGACCTTCAATATGGCTTTCGGGTCGAACATTTTCGCGGGAAATGTCATCCGGTTACCCTGGGAAGTAATCGGTTAAAACGACATAGGCGACGACCCCGGGTGCCCGGATGCGGGAAATGTTTTCATCTCTAACAGCTAAAATACGGTACCTTCTTGGAACAGTGAAACGGAAATCTTCAAAACCGACAAACAAAATTAATTTTGGCGAGGGAGAGGCTGTGATTTTCTCTCGAGCCATGACACCTTTTTTTCTCTAAAAGCAAGATATTTTTCCCCCTACTAATATAATGCATATAATAGGCTGAAGAGAATAAAAATAACCCAAAGAAACTGTGGCAACAGTTGAAGTCGCTCGGTTACAGTTCCAAATCAAAAGATAATGCTAATATTGTACTGACTATAGAGGATAGCAACTGCCATAGTCCCTTTGATATTACAAATCATTGTAATACCTTCTTCACTAACGTAGCATCTACTCTCGGAGAAATTACCAACCCTCAAAAACATTTACAACAGGTTCAACAATTTTAAAGAGTTTTACAGGGTAAGAAATATTCAGAATAACACACTCCAACTTCAACCGGTAAGTGAGGATATTGTTTACAAAGAATTTAGTAACCTTAATCCATGTAAAAATACAGGCCTTGACAATATCCCAGCAAGGTTTATAAAAGACAGTGCCAGTATTTGGCGATTCCAATTACTTGTATTGTTAATTTGTCTATATCAAGTGGTATTGTGCCTGATGAACTGAAATTAGCTAGCGTTTGACCTCTTTACAAAAAAGGTAGTAGGGCCAATGGAAACAATTACAGGCCTGTTAGTATACTCAGTACTGTGTCCAAGATTCTAGAGAGAACATTATATGTTCAGCTTTAAAAACCTATTAACTAAGAATAACTTATTTTATGAACTACAGCTGGGTTTTAGGGGAATGTACTCTACTAATACTTGTTTGATACATCCTTTTGATCATATTAAGATCCAAACGTCAAAAGGTTTCAACACTGGAATGCGCATGCTTGACTTGCAAAAAGCTTTTGACACAGTGAATCATGAAATATTGTGAAGAAAAAAAATAGGATTCGGAGTTACGTCAGTACCACAAGGTACTATTTTAGGACCTATTTTTCTTGTGTGCGTGCGATGGGATTGATTTATCAACTTGCATAGGCGCTGGTTGGAAACCTTTATTATCTGCAGATAACCGTGCTATAATGTTTTCACATCAGGATCCTGATTATATTTTTTAAAAAGCATGGGGATGAACTAGAATCCTGCAATCTTTGGTTCACCGACAACAAGCTATCATTATATTTGGGTAAGACCGAATGCATACTATTTGGCTCAAGGCGAAAAAACAAAAATCAGAAAATTCAAGAAAACCTGTAATTGCCATATAATCAAATTCTGAAAAGTGTATTAAATATTCAGGCCGCCATATATAGCAAGTAAATGCTAGGTTAAAGTTTCTCTTTAGACAAAGTCAATGTTCAAAACTAGAAAATGTTATTTCTTCTCTAATACAGTGTAAATGTGACAACTCGTGTCCTTCGCGGCATGCCAGAACTGGTAAAAAAATCATCTAAAAAAAATCCAAATTGCTTAGAACAAAACTGTAAGATTTATAAGTAACAGGGTGGCATTTAAGGCATCTACGGGACTCCGATGTTAAACAGGGTAAAAGGATTACGGGTGCCTATAGGAATTTTACACTAGGCTGCCATCTTGAAATGTATACTAAAACAAATGTACTGTCAAAAATTGGTCCATAGGTTTTTCACAGGATGAGTCTGGAGAATTTAAACATGGGAATGACACTATGGACCAAAAGGAGAATTTAAGATGAGAATGGAAGTCTAGGGACAACCTAGTCATCTATTATTCATCAATTAATTATCTGCTATCCAACACTTAGTTATCTACTATCCAACACCCCGTTATCTATTATCGAACAGGTCGTGTGTAGTGACCAATATCCCGCACATACTATCCAACACGCCTTATGTAGTGACCAATACTTAGTCATCTACTGTCCAACAACCCACAATATACCATACAACAATCTGCTTTTACTATCCAACACGCCGTATGTAGTGATCCAAACGCCTACTATTTAAAATGCCTTTTGGAATGACAAGCATTTAGTCATTTACTAAGTCACAAGGTAGGATATAAAAGAAGGTGTATAAAAATAGAATTTAAATCACTTATCAACAAAACTAACTTCCCCATTACCCTATAACCCTATGGTCCCCTTATAAACAAAATAAACAAAGTAAAATTCATATCCCCCGATAAACTCCCTACCTCCGTTTATAGGGAGTAGCACCCACTCATCTACTGACCCCACACGGTATGAGATAAAAGAAGAGGTATAAAATAAAATTTAAATCCCTTATAAACAAAACTAACTTCTCCATCTCCCCTATAACTTCCCTATCACCCCCTTATAAAGTAAAACATATAAACCTATATAATGTCTCTTATTTCCCCTACACTCCTATTTTAAACATAACTACCACTTTCACACAGAGTAGGATGTAAAAGAAGGGGTATTTACAAAATAGAATTTAAAACCCCTTTAAATAAAAATACTTTATCTAGCCCCTTACCACCCTATATCCCAATCATAAATAAAGTAAAATCTCCACCCCTCTACGGTGTTCCTACCCTCCCTTCCCTATTATAAAACAAAACTATCATCTTTTCTATTCTCATGAGCACTATAATTTTACAAGTGGAGAGAAAAGAAGAAATAAAAGTAGGCCGCCATTTAATTTTATTTATTTTGCGGCATTATAAGACAAGGAGAAATTAATATTAGGTTACCCTTTTTATGAGTTCTGAGGACAAGTATAAATCCTATGTTAGAAGTGTTCATAGGTTTTAATCTTTTCAAATTCCTTTATGTAGTTCATGAAGGGGGGGGGGGGTCGTTTTAGAAATTGTAGCTATCCTAATTTTTACAATTCTCCCTAGAATCAAGTTGTACTTTTTTTTCTCACTAGGATAGCATATTTTGCATTTATCAGTTACAGTTTTAACGGTGATAATAAACGCTGTAAGAATCGTTATAAAATCTTTTATGTATCTAAAAGACTTAACTACGTCAAAGACAGACACTCTTGTAATAATAACAGCTGAAACAATTGTTGTCAAATCTTCTTGTGTGTATCTAACAGACTTAAATACGTCATAGACAGACATACCAGTTATAATAATAGCTGTAACAATTATTTTCAAAGGTACAAATGTATCCATTACAAAGCATTAGGTAAACATTCATTTTTAGCATTATTTTCTGTATTCTGTTTTTCGTCTGTTGACATTTTAATATGTCTGAATGTTATTAAGCTGTCTCGTGGTGCTGATAGAGGTAACTCCAACTTGAATGAAACAAACCCAGTAAAGTGTATTATACCATTGGATGTCATATAATCTTCTTTCAACTGTGTCTGTAATTCATTCAAGGGGTAGAAATATACTCATCACAGATGTTACTGTTAGGATGATGGCATTAGACAAGGACTCTGATATTTTAGCTAATCTCGCGTTGGCAAAGATTACATGGGTTTTCTTTATGTATGAGATCCATTTTTCCAACTCCTTGTCAGGTACAGATTTTCTAGTTATCTCCTTCAAGCTCCCATTTGCGATACTTATTTTAAATTCTTGCTCATATTCTTATATTTCTGGGTAAATATACGTACTGCTAATGTTGTCTTCAGTGAAACAATTCTTGTTCAATCTGTTTTTGATCCATCTCAGTAGTGTCAAAATGGGACGACGAAGAACAAACACAAAGTCGAGTATAAGTTGATGATGCAAGCAAAAAAGTTGCTGCATGATGCTTGCAAGCCCATTTTCAGAATTGAAACATACAGTTGCATCATTTATTCTGAATCATTTCGGCCGATACAAAATAAATTGAAGGTAATAAAAGTGTATAGGGAGAGTTATTATCGGCCCGTGCCGCCATATTTCACAGTTATGACGCCTATTGCAAGTATTGCGTGACGCCTGCGTGCCATTTTTCGGAATGTATTCCTTAAAAGACTATTGTAAAGGTAGGAAAGGTCTTGAAGGAACTGGTACTGTTTCCGCGTGGAACCATATTTCACAAGTAGGACGCATATTCTAAGTTGTTGCATGATGCCTGGATACCATTTTTAGCAATTTAGTCTAAAAGACTGTTTTGAAGGGACTGTTACCGTGTCCCCGTTGAACTATATTCATGTTACGTTTGGAAACAATATTATGTATAAGCATGTGAACAGACCAAGAGATTGAAATAGACAGAGAGACATTTTTAATTTCTCATATCTTCTTCTTTCGAACATGACTTGACAACCATGAGTATAATAGCTTAATTTTAGTTAAATGTATGGCAACTATATATACAAAGTGGTATATTTCAGAAATGCTTTTAAAGAAATCTCACACTAAAGTATGTATGGTCATTTAATATGTGGTATAATAGATTAAAAATAGACGATGATTTTATGAATTTATTCATTTTCATATGTACAGCTATATAAATAACCAACAAACAGCAAATATCATGCATATCAGGAACTAATTCTGTGTACAAAACCCAGCTCTTTATGGTCATTATATTGTAGCACAGCATTGCATGGTCCCCTTTGGACAATAGTAATTGATATATCAATCATCATACTGAACGGTGGTATCATTATTTAGATTGGTTACAATAATATTACTAATATGAGTGTCTTATTTCTTGTGATCGCAGAACACTTTTTGCTTCTGTAAATTGTTGATCTAACATATACCCCTGTAAATTGTTGATCTAACATATACCCCTGTAAATTGTTGATCTAACATATACCCCTGTAAATTGTTGATCTAACATATACCCCTGTAAATTGTTGATCTAACATATACCCCTGTAAATTGTTGATCTAACATATACCCCTGTAAATAGTTGATCTAACATATACCCCTGTAAATTGTTGATCTAACATATACCCCTATAAATTGTTGATCTAACATATACCCCTGTAAATTGTTGATCTAACATATACCCCTGTAAATTGTTGATCTAACATATACCCCTGTAAATTGTTGATCTAACATATACCCCTGTAAATAGTTGATCTAACATATACCCCTGTGAATAAAACATGTTTGGTAATCGTTCTACCGTAATCATAACTTTTTTCTATAACTGGATTGAAATACTTTCAAGGATCAATTTATCTTTTTTTTTAAATATTTTTTTGCCCAGTATTTAGACTCCTTTTAGACTCCTTCTTGGTGAATGAAGTATTACATTTGTTAAGTTTGTATTAGCTGCAACATCAATAAATATCGTTCTTGTGATATAATCATAAAAGAAAGCAATTCTATTTCTGTACTTATCTAATACAGAATTAGCCAATAACTCAAAAGCAAACTTGTTGTAATGAAGGCAAATATTCTCCAATTCATGATCTTGGTACGCATCCTTTATTGTTTCCGATGCTTTTTCCAACATAATCATAAATCTCAAATCCTGAGGAAGAGCAAGATAATACACCAAGCAAGGATCTGCCAATGCCTATAAATCTAGTGGAATTCTGAATTTCTTGGAGTATAAAATAATCTGAACAGCTTCTGTGCTAGTGTTTTGTGCGTTGACTACTCATAATCTTAACTTTCTCAGTTGTTCATTAATTATGCCGCTATAAGATAATCATTTTGGCATCAATGACGTCACATGTTCAGCGTGCGGGAATTAAATGCAAACTCCAATTCAGCCGTACGTAAAGTATTGTGTAAAAAGCATGTTTTATGGGCTTCATCGTTAATGATTGGCATCCAATCATGAAAATATAAAATATTTACAGCTCAAGGAACTCATACAATATAATATGTACATACACTTAACTTGACATTTAAAGTGTAATTGTATAAGATGTGTAATGGTTAGTACATAAAGTAATTATTTCCTGTGTAGTACACGTATATATTTATATACTGTTGCAGTTTCTTTATTAACTAGGATTAAATTGAGTTGCTGTACTAGAGTAAGGTGCACATCTTTTTTTTTTAATCTTATGGTCTATTATTTATTTATCTAAATTTGAAAATATAAAATAATGGATAGGTGACATTCAAAATTTAAATGAATTTAAGCTAATGAATATATAAACTAATGAGTTTCGGGCGTTTGTATAGTTGCTTCTTTTTATGGAAAGAGACGCTATGTTGTCGGGGTTATAACTTTAGAGTTGGGTTCTTTGTTGATATTAATTTATGTTGTTGCATCGGGGTAGGCTGTTGGTTTTTAAAAATAAGGTGATTTGTGACTTTTCTAGAAATCATACCTTCTAAAAAATTATCGTGGATTGTACGATGTTAGTTTTTGAACAATTATTTTTGTCGCGTGGGAGGTAGGTTTTTAATTTTTAAAAATGAAAATAAGGCTGTTTGTGGATATGTCGTGGTGGTTCAGCTAATAGGTGAAAATCTGTTGGGATTTTGAAAAAAAGATTTGGTAGTAACCTTGAGCTTATGATTGTTATTAATTTATTTTCTTTCATCTGGGGAGGGGGGGGGGAGGGCATTGGTTTTAGAAAAAAATGCAATAAGGCTGTTTCTTGGTATGTGGTAGTGGGTCATCAACTACAGGCCATATACTACTCACGTGTGATGGTATGGTTGTGACATGATATGTTGGATAATCCATAAATGTGGGAGTGACCAATACCCAGTGGTGCAAGTAGATTTTAACTCTTAACTCTTACTCCCACTACCCCCCCCCCCCCAATCTTTCCAGCCGTACCGGCAATAAATGTCTTTACGGTACGGCGTACCTGATCGTACCGGCTTATTTGCACCAAGCAATACCTATCCCTACCTTCCATACTCTGTTTGATTTGTAAACGGTGAGTGTTCGATAGTGAAGGTGGGTGTGCATGGTTAATAATTGACACTCTTCATTACTCTACCTCCTACCTCCTTCCAGTAAACACGTAGTTTTGTAATTTGTAGGTGTGCATATTGATGAGTCACAATAAGTCTTAGTTGGTCAAAATTTGTGTTGACTCATGGAGTTCTCCAACATGTTAAATCCAAGTAAGACCCATAAGGTCATCTTATTTATTTACCCAAACCGTTTTTAACGTTACATTTTCCATATAACCCATAGGGCATAGGGTCCCATTTAATGTTAAATTCCCGTAGATCCCCATAGGGTCATCTTTAGTGTTGATACCCATAGTGCGCCCTTTATCCTATGTTACCCCCCCCCACACACACACACATAACTACTTACGTGTTGTAACAGTAATCCAAATGATATTTAGTGTAAATCAAATGAATTTTAAACAAGTTTATTTCAAAATTTAATTAACAGAAAAGTTTCAAAAGTTTTGACCATTTTTGTCTTACCTACCAAGGCATGCCGATTATCAACATTCATATCATGTCCATATAGGGTAGGAATATAAGCTATTATCTTCATAATTCATAAGTGTATCTTAACAATTTATTTATTTTTTCATTAAATTAAATTATTCATTTAATATATTGTAAATGCTCTTAATAATTATATCAATTTCATGATAATAGTTGTGTATAAAAAGTATAAATTATACAACTTATAAGTAATTTTTCACGATCCGGTTTCACAACCTATTTTAAAATTCACGTAAAAGCAATGAAAGTTGAAAAATAGCAAATGACCTTGTTTTTTAAATTCTACAGCTCGGCTGCAAATTGGCACATGAAATTAAAATCTTTTCATGTTTTCCATCAAATATCGATACATTAAATATACTGTTTACATAATTTTGTTGTAGTTTTATTGTCAATATATTTGCCAATGCACATTTTTCATTTATTTTTTAAATCTCCTTTTTAACATTCTCCCTCGTTAATGTACTCACGGAACTAACAATGGGCTCCGGTTTATATCGCCGTGCATGGTCTTGCAGTTTCTCGAGAAAGAGCGCAACAACTCCGGATTCCAAATTGTGGCGTTATTCCAAGTTGTCGTCCAACTTATACATTTTATTTCAAATGTTAAAAAGACTTTCACAGTTCATCTACTTTTCGAATGTCTTGCATGACATAATAAATATATAATCGTTTAAAGTCCCGCTGAATTTTAAAACAAGACAGAAAGGTAAAATTTTAATTATTGAACCTGATAGTGGCAAGGAAGCAGAATTGTATCCATCCTTCCTAACTTGTATCCAGATACTATCCCGATTTTATGTTCTACGTCTACCTACGTTGTTTTAACATACTGACTCGGAATAGAAATTGCTTGACTTGATTTATTCCATCCCAACACTTCACTCCTTGTATCATTCCCTTGCCCCACCCCTAGAAGGTGCATCAGAATTGCCCTAAATTCAGATGATTGGAAAGAAGCAAATGTCAGCCCTGTATTAAAAACAAGGTGAAAAATATTAAATATGACCCTATTAACTATAAGCGCGTCTCAAGAACATGTTACACCTGCAAACTAATGGAACACATATAAGGTAGCTTCATGAATAAATTATAGTACAAGTCATACAGGTCATGTAGGTGTTCAATACAGGCTATTTCAGTAATAGATGTCATTTTTTAGAATGTAATTAAACATGTACCATTAAATGGCGATTATTCACTTTATTTCGATCCTCATACAGCCATATTCCTTTGGAAGGTCATTATTTACACACCCCAGGAAATACATGCGGCAAAATTCAATGTTAAAATATGTGGACATCTTTGCACGTGTTGAAAAATATACATACTACCCTGTTATTTGTTATGATAGACCCTACGTCCTCTTTTCTTGACCCAGTTTAGTTCCTGGCCACCATTGTAAAAGTCCATAGTGATCAATAATTTTCATCTGGAAGTTTTTTGATGACATTTAAGGTGCTGATCATTCAATAATGTGGATTGAATAGACTTTGGTTAAACTATATTAGTATTAAATTTTAGAACAACAATGAATATTTAATTTAATTTGAGTAAATGCACCTATGACCACGCTGACATGCACTTTAGAATAGAACAACATTTTGTATGGCAGTATGGTTTTAGATCTAAAGGTTCTTGTGAAATCCAACTGGTAGGCTTTATACAAAAACTTGCTAATAACAACAACTCAGATATCCAAACAGACATTATAAATAGGTACTGACCATCTACTTATTTCAAACAGACATTATAATTAGGTACTGGGCATTTACTTATTTCAAACAGACATAATTAGGTACTGACCATTTACTTATTTTAAACAGACGTTATAATTGGGTACTGACCATTTACTTATTTCAAACAGACATTTATAATTAGGTAGTGACCATTTACTTATTTCAAACAGACGTTATAATTAGATACTGACCATTTGCTTTTTTTCTAATCTTCTTTGTTTTTTCCTTACTCAGCTTCATTTTGGATTTTGGAGAAATGTCGTACATTTTTATGAAGCAGAACTTTAGAAACCAGGTAGCCTTGACCATGCAGGTACTTGGCTTTTGGAAAATATTTACAATTTGCCGGTATTAGAATCTTTAGATGATGATGATGTTATGATTATTATTATTATTATTAGTAGTAGTAGTAGTATTATTACAGCAGGAGAAGTAAATATTAAAGCTAACAACAAAGAATCTCTGTTTTTCAGGAAAGTCGATACTTATTCCCACAATCATGGCAGGAATTAATGACGTCCTTGAGGCTTGTGCAGCCTTGGATGAGAGACTGGCGGATTGTAATAAAGAGGAAATGACAGCAGTGCTCCAACAGCATCTAGCAAGAATGGATAACAAGTTAAAGTTCAGGGTTCCAGATTTTAGTAGAGGTAGATACCCTCACAATTTGTAACCAAATCATAAAATCTTTAATCGGGTGAAGTAGATAAAAAAATACAAATGTATATGTCATGTAATCTCTACATATTGTCTTTCCCCTTTACAGTGGCCCTCCATTAGAAAGCCACTGAGTATACTGCTTCCCCTTCTATAATGTGGGTATAGTCATGGATTCCATTGAATTAAATGAATTTTGTTCTATTATTTCTAATTGAATTATTTTACTTCAGTGTATAGTGCTTCCTGGATAATAAGAACCAAATGTGATTTCACTTCACTGAATAACCTATTTTTTGGGGTATTCACTATTATGACAGACTTGTCAGAACATCCATCAGTATAAAGCTTCCTCACTCATAACATTATATCACTTGTATGGTTCCCATGGACAGTGTTATAAAGAGTGAGCACTGTAGTTGATACTTGAAGAGTAAGTTTAATCAACCCAGGAATAGGGGTCCTTATTGGTTAAAATAAATGACCCATAATTCCAATATAATGGTCCCTTCTCCAAATGTGAAATTTGTCCATTTAAAAATCATGCAGAATTCAAGCAATTTGCTCATGATTTTTTTTTTTTTCCTCAGTGAATTTATGTTGTACCTTTGTAAAGGATCTGACTTGGGGAATTTGTTGTTGTTGTTTTTGCTGGTTTTAATGGCACTTTTAAGACTTTATTGGCTATATCATTCGAAGGAAATGAGAGCTAAGTGCCTTTCCCAAAGGCACACCAAGAGGAAGAAAAATAAGATTAAAGTGGCAAAGATCAACTTAACAGATAGTTTGGATTTGTTTCAATGAAAACTTGTCACCAGTTTGACTGTCACCAAAGTGTATTTTTTACAAAGTGTCATCATCTATCCCTGAAACCATGCTAATTCCTGTTAGTCACTGGCTGACTGAAGTATTTTCTTGCACAAGGACACAACTCATTACACAAAGGATCCCATTAATGCAGATGATTTTGTTTTGACTGCTTTTATACAGATTAACAAGGAGTTCAAATTAATTAATCACTTAATGGAATAATACAAGAAATATGTTCCCAAAAACTGTCATTCTAATACCAAGACATCTGGATAAACAAGGTTTATTTGTTCTGCATGTAAATGCAAACTTTCTATTACAGGTTGACTAGTCTAGGTATTCTGTTGCTTCAATTAAGCTTTAATTATCGGTCATTACTGACCTGATATAATACCACCGACTGCACAGAGAGAACTGTCACACTTTACATTGTTTACTTGCTGTCCATCTTTATAGAATGTAACTTCCACATCATCAAATAAATTGTAATGCTGCATCTAACAAATTACTATACACTACTTGTTCTACTCATTTTGTGGGACATGCAGATTTAAAAAATTTCATTTTGTTGTAACAGTAACATGTATCTTATCCCAACACATGAATGTTTCATAGACATATTTTATGTTTTATAATATTGTATGTGTAATATCATACATTATCGTGAGATATAACAGTACAGGAAGTAAAATTTGTGATTTTGGCCAGGTGATTCAGAGGTCGCGATAATGTCAAAATCTATACTTTTCATGCGTTTTAAAACAAACTTGCACAGTTTTCTTTGCTTGTTGCTTTTTTGCATGCAGAAAAATAGAGATTCTACTTTTTTTTTAAAACATAATAAAAAATAAATGGTTTTGTTTGCCATTATCCAGGTTTTTTTAGACCATCATTTTATCTGTATCTATCAAATGCTTGTAAAATTCCAGATATCATGTAATTTGAAATATTCAAGCATTTTGTCATTGTGGAATAAAAAAAAACATAATTCGTGACGATTGGCATTTATCCTTATCACAGTCATTCAAGCACAATCATCTACAAGTTATCTACATCTTTGTTTTGTTTAAAATTGTTGTTTTGTACAATTTGGTTGATCAAACATGACTTACATTTGTAGTTTTGTTAATGGCTTACTGCCTGCAGTTCAATCATTTATAATGATTAAAATGTTTCATAATCTTGAAATATATTTGGTATTTTTATTTTAACACGATCCCTTTCATTCTTTCTAGTGATGTAGTCACAGGTGTGTGTGCTTTATTTAGTCATATTAAAAAATCATCAAACTTAGTTACACAATAATCATGCTCTGAAATGATCAATGAAAATGTTAAAAGTGCAGTGACTAAGAATAAGGTTATTCATGTCTACTAAAGTCTATTCAAGTCTACTAAAATTTATTCATGTCTACTAAAGTCTTATGCTTCATATGATTTTTCAAGGTAAGGTATGGTAACAAGGAGCAAATTCTTTTTGATCTTGCAGTATTGAAAACCGGTCAGTTATAATCAGTTTTGCAATACATCCATGCCTTGTTAGTCATGTTAAAGTTAGTCAGATCTAAGACTATGTATTAAACTATATTTCTTGTACTCTGTATAAATGCAGCAGCATTGTACTGGTAAGTAAACTTTACAACTGCATTTGACTATTGACAACTCTATGAGTATTAATTTAAGATTGTTTATTTTGACATATTATAAACAATATGACCTTATATTATGGTGACTGGTTAGGTAAACTAGCCAATGCATGGATATAGGAGTTGCATGCAAAACTAGCAAATCTGCTCTGACCACTGTGATAAACTGAATCTTATGTTGGTGTTCTTTTCATATGCAGTTTATAAAATTCTTTGAAAAATGTCACTCTTTTTGCTTGCCAAGGCTCACAAGAGATATATATTACTCAACTGATTTTTTTAGTTATGTAAACTTCTGTTTTCTTGCTATTAAAAACAAGCTGATCCAGGGTATTAAGATCCATTAAGTTTATTTAATATACTGGTACTTCCCCCCCCCCAAAAATTTTTTTTAAAATTGTATCTGGCATGTACAAATTGCAGGGAGGCTTATGCTATAACACTGGCATGTACAAATTGCAGGGAGGCTTATGCTATAACACTGGCATGTACAAATTGCAGGGAGGCTTATGCTATAACACCGGCATGGCAGCTCGGCAGATGCAGACAGCAGATAAAGGTTTGTGTTAAAGGTTTTGATTATAGCTCATTTGAAGGAACTATGCATTTAAATTTGACTGCTGTGTGTTCATTAGAATATGCTGGACCATATTTTATCCTTTTTATCCAAAACTGCCTTGCAGTCACCCATTTCTGAATGAAAGATTCCATATGTGACAAAACAAGTCAGTGAAGGAGGACCAGTTTTCAAGCTCAAAATTCACCTGTGTAATACCCACAATTACAGTACATTCATTTTATTCATAATTTATAGTTCTTGTTGAAAAATTAGATGCATTCATCTCAAAATAATTGTAAAATAATTGTAAATAGCAATAAAGATATACATGTATGTCTATCATAAAACATTTATATTTATATTTGTGAAGATGTTAACATATCCGTGATCACTTCTACTAAGGACTATAATGGCCCTGATCACACCTTGGGTAAATCACTGGGGCTTGTATTGTAGCTTATAATTTACTTATAAATAATACATATATAGAATTAACTCATCCAGAAACCAAATATATTTCTTGGAAGACAAAAGTCAGAGGCTAAATTCACCCATGACTTAAATGGATTAATCTAACTCAATAAACAGAGAATGTAACCAATGAACTATGGTGAACATATGACAAGATCTCAGACCATGCCACTTTTGGCTTGGTGTGTGGGTTTTAGTAACAGTAACATAAATAAAGCAAGAAACATAGGAATCTTTACAATGACTAGAATTAACTCATCTTATAGATGTCAGTAACTTACTAAGAGACAAAGACCCCATGTGTCATAGCTATATAGAAATATGATGTACTCAACATGCTACAGTGAAAGCCGGGTGAGGAGATCTCTCATTATGACATTATCAATGTTGTGTGGGTTTTCACAACATAAGAAACAGTACACACCTTTGAACTGATTATGTATATCTATGATCGCTTCCTTTAAAGAAGGAATGGTTAATCCTAATAGGGGTTTACATAACTTTGGCACTACAGTGGCGGTTAGTGTCATGTACTTTAGTCTGGTCTATGGTCTGTAACATAAGACCTTACATCTAGAGCAATCTGATTAAAACATGTAGATTTTTAGAAAGTTCCTTCATTTTACTTTTATATTTTTTGTATTGTTTTTTCGTTTTTTTTTTATCTGGGTTAAGAAAAATCTGCACTTTGCCTGCAGACCATCCACGGGTATTGTGGTTACAAAGGATTTAATAAAGGTCAGTAGTGTCTAGATCTGTGATACAGTCATTCATAGCAGTGTTGAAATATATATTTTGCCAAAAAAATCATGGTCGCTGGTCATTTTCAGCAGGTTGTCACTCACAACAGTGCACTTATATAACAGTGTTCTCCCCAGAGCCTTTTACCGTAGCGGGCCCACTATGCTATCGTTTCAAACCCCAATAACCCCCAATGCTTTAGAACCTGCTGCTATGCTATGCTCTTGAGCCGCTATGCTTAATGTTTCTCACTACCATTATAAAATTAATCTGTTAAACAAACATCCTGTCACCTAATTGAAAGCCCTTTTACTCAAATGACACATGTTCTTACCTCTTCTGGGGTATTTTATTAAGATAATCCAGGATAATTACTGACTCACTTAACCATTATCTTTTGTACCATTATCTTTTGTACCTGGCATGTGCGACTGCCGGTGAGCAACCTTTGGTGCGGGTTTCGTCTGCACAGAGATAGTCACGTGATTGGCCAGCGACGATGGAGTCTACTGGTAGTGTGTTATATATATTTCAGTCATTTTCACTACCAGTCAAAGCAGTTACACATATTACATTAAAAAATTTTGTGAAAAATGAACACACCACCTTCCAAGAAATGTAAAATTACCCAGCGTCCGGCTAGCCCCATGTTGGCCTGGTTACGAAAATCTGAAATTGGCGTCACCAATAGTGGCAGTGATTCTGATTCCGATAGCATCAGCATAATTTCCACAAAGAAAGAGATCAAGTAATGAAGGATGGGATTTAACATTGAATGGAAGACGTTATACCCTTGGGTGGAAATTGCTGGATCGGATGGTAAGTTTTCCATATTGCTAAATTTTGGTTCAGATCTAGGGGGGGGGGGGTTACTATATTTTTTCTATTACAGTAGTAACCAGTAGTTGTAGTTGCAATTGTTGTCGTTCTTATTAAGTTGTGACAAGGAATGAAAGTTAAATTTTATTCACGAGTTGTTGTTATGTTTATATAGTTTAACTTTGAGCAAGAGAAATATAGTTTGGTCAGTAAACCTTAACTTAAGTGAGTGCTGTCCTATTAATTTCTCATTTCTCCTTTCTGTCTATCCAAGTAATAAATGAAACAATCTTTACCTTCCAGTTTTACCTCTTTTAAAAAAATATAAATAAAAAGTATTCCTTCATAAATATAACTTAAATAGTTTCATCCATATGCTTACTAATTATTCAATAAAATCATTTTTAATTTATTTTAAACTTTTGAACAATATTGAAGCTTTTTGACATTGATTCAATGAAGAAATTAAACAATAACAAACACTTTGATATATTGTTCCTAATGGAAAGGAATATGTATTATCTTATTCGGTGATGATTATTTGAAAACACATCACTGTCTTGACTCTTGAAGAATTTGTCCTAGGTAATTCACTTAATTAGGATTTTGGTAGTTTTGTCTCTTGTACATCCATTAATAAATTTTATGTTCCATTTTTTTTTCTTCAGATTGTGAAAGGTCATTCTCCTCAATGAATAGAATTAAGAGTGTTTTAAGGAACAGGATGACACAGAGGGTACTGAACTACTTAATGACAATCAATACTGAAGGACAATCCTTAAAAGACTTTAAGTTTGATGTGGCAGTCAGTATATATGGCGAAAAGAAGAAAAGACATATATCATTTATTTAAATTAAGAAACAAATGAGATAGACATTAAGCCTTGTTATAACCTAGGTTAATAAAGAATACTATGTAAATATATACACTTCTTTTTTATTTCATTTATATTAATTTGTATCACTTTTATGACATTAATGCACACTTTTTAAAACATTTTATGACATTAACACGCTTACCCCGATGCTATAAAAAATTTCTGGGGAGATCACTGTATAATAACATTGATCCATTCATAAATTACACCTAGTTGCTGATAGCAGGGTGTGTTTAAATCAGGCTTTGCTGTACTGGCTTCAAACATTATATAAATCTACATGTTCTATATATTTGGTAAAATATGTGGAATGAAATCTCCACAAAAAGCTTCGGAACATGAAACCCATCATTGGAGAGTGGCATCTCTCATATAGAACAAATCACACAGATGCAGATGTTATTGTGCTGACTGCATGACCCATGCATACCTTCTGAAGGGTGGACCTTGACCAGAGTGCATACCCTGCCAGTGTCCACTGACAGTAGAATACATTCTTTTGGAGTATATTAACTTCCACCCTGTGAGACAATTTTTTTTTATGTGAACTCAAGAAGATTTTTGATGATGTACCACTAGAGAAGTGGACTTTTAAAAAAGTGTGGTTTATATAGGAAATATTGACCCTTTATTTTAAGTATTTTATATTTTGTTACCTTTATCTTTTATTTTCTATACCTTTTAAAGAATATCATCTTTACCATTTATCTTGTAGGACTTCAAGTGTACCTTTTTTTCAGAAGGATTTATCTTCCTTGTGTTTTTGCAATTTTTATCTTTACATTTTTAGAACTTGATTTATAATTGGCTAGTTTTCTGATGTACCATTAAACCCTATATATATATACACATACACACACACACTGATTTTTTTTGCAATTTATGGGGAAAGGGTAGAGAGGTTAAAGATCACATTTAAGGTTTGCTCTATGTAGACAGCAGGATAACATTTGTCTTTAATGGTTTTGTTTATGGTCTAAGTGAAGGAATTATCCATTTAAACTATACTTTGTTGTGTTGATTACCATAATTCTAAAATTATTAGTTACTTTTCTAAGCTGTTTTAGTAATTTATTTGCAATTTTTAGTGAAAAGTTTGAGGTTACAGTTTTCTTTTAAGTTATGTTTTTATATATAGACAACAAGTTAAAGTTTGTGTTTAAGAGCTTGAATAATGTTCACATGATGGAACCGTGCATTCAGATTTTCCTTCTGTGTGTTCAATAGCATATACCTGACATTACTGGTTATTTTTTATACAATTTTACCAAATTGTTTATGCAGTTTGCAGTGAAATGTTTAAGGTTAAAGTTTGCATTTAAGGTAGTTTATATGTAGTTTGTTTTTGGAAGGTTTTAGTTATATTTATATGCAGAAACTGCATTTAAATTTCACTTATGTGCATTGATAAGAATTTTTACTGACATCTTTTTCATCAGTTTTTAATTTTTACTTATTTTTATTACAATTTATAGTAGGCTGGTGGCTATGGTGGCTCATTAGTTAAGTCATTTGACTCATGACCAGAAGAATGCAGCTTTGATTCCCACCATCAGATAAGCCCTGATTGGCTACCATGGTGTGTTCTTTGACAAGGCACTTGCCTCAGCATGATATGACTTTCAAAGTGTTACTGTGCCATAAAATACCAGATAAACCAAACCAAACCATTTTATGGTGAAAAATAAGATATTAAAGTTTTTATGTTTGCTCTGTTGGGTCAAGTTTTAAAATCCACTTTCTTATTATGTTGAGGCTAACTTTTTGATTTGCTTTAAAAAGACAAAAACAAACTATTTTTGGATGATCCACAATAAATGAGTAATAGCCATGTTAACATTATCAGCCTGCCAATTTGTCCATCTGTCTGTCCATCTCACCATCATATTTAGGTTCAGTTTTGCATTACTTTTGGCCAGATTTTTTGTAGTTGTAGATTTTAAGTTTCTGACTTATATGGTCTTGTAGATTAGGATATTAATGCAACTTCGAAGAAAATTAAACCATGATGCTAAAATTTGATGTTTCCTGTTTCATCAACTTATTTTACCTTGGGCATTCAGTGCTTGTGTCAAATAACTTTGAGTGTAAAGTCATGTGGTTTCATCTATGGATCTGTTATCAGATTATGTTGAGTACTACATCATCACATCAGAAGTAGGACACTGTGACCTAAATTGTATGCATCAGTGACTTTGATTGAGCTCTGCATTTAGATTATTTCTTAGGTAATGGTACTTGTTGAATTATGTACTTGTGTGTGGATAGTCTGTGGTATGTACAACACCATCACTCTAAAAATAGGTCACTATATTTCATGCTTCATTGTCTTCAGTCAGAGTTGTGGTTTGGGATCAGTGTCTTGTGCACTGTGGACTCTATAGGTAAATGTATGTCTCTGTTGATCAAATTGAGTAGCAATAAATAGAGGGTGTTATGCTTATGTTATCCCATTTACCTACTTTTAGTATTTTGCTGAAATTCCAGTACATACTGTGTAGTTAATTGTACCCCAAAAGGCAGGTTATTCTGACAGAAGGGTTTTATAATGCTAAACCTTTATTATAAATAAATAAATTAAAAAGTACATTGCCTAGCAAGATCAGATTTCTTTAGAAATTAGAACAATTTGGTGTTGGTCAGGTGTTAATAGTTGTCATTGGTAAACAGGTGAGCTAAACTGTCTTCCGACAACTCATGTTAATTAATTGATTGATTGGATGATTGATTGATTGATTGATTTATTTATTTAAAGTGATAGATTGCTTTCTTCCTAGATCTGGAGTGGCTGAATGTATCCCAAAGTTTTTCCTGGGCCGAGAGCCTGAGCGGGAAGATGGTAGTGCTGGATTTCTTTACCTACTGCTGCATCAACTGTCTTCATGTCCTCCCAGATCTTGAAGCCCTGGAATCAATTTACTCAGTTCAGGATGGGGTTGTCGTAGTTGGTGTACACTCTGCCAAATTCCAAAATGAAAAGTTATCAGAAAATATTCTTAGCGCTTTGATAAGATACAACATACGGCACCCAGTTGTGAATGACCATGATGCAAAAATGTGGACAGAGCTACAGATTGCATGCTGGCCAACTTTTGTGATAGTTGGACCATCTCAGCAGTTTTTGTACACTCTTGTTGGAGAAGGTCACAGAGAGAGGTTATTGGACTTTCTTAACATAGCACTAGAATATTACAAAGAAAAAGGAGATATCAGTGACCATTCACTGCCAGTGAAGCCTGAAATAGAGAATATTCCACCCTCTCCCCTGCATTTTCCAGGCAAAATCTGCACAAGTTCAGATGGCAAGATAATTGCAGTATCTGATACAGGTCATAATAGGATATTGCAGTTGGATAAAAATGGTATAGTTCAGGTAGGTATATAAATCCAAATATGAATGTGCAGAGAGTATTTTAAAGTGAAAGAAAAATAGAAACAGATTTTCTTTATATCGAAAATATGAAATGAGGTCAAGCCTCAAAAGTTAACTATATAGATGCAAATACTAAGTGCATAGGGTAAATTTATGGTCCAAGCTAAGAGCTGGAAACTTTGTTGTGGTAAATGTGCAGTAAGGATAAATAGAAAGTTGACCCTCTTCAACTACTATTCAGGTATTATTTTCTCTTTGTTGACAAATAATCTTTCTTCTTTTGATTCAGTTTCTGCATTTATCATTGGATGTAGAACTGCAGGATTTAGATGTGAAAACATACCGTATATACTTGCTTATAAGTCTAGTCCAACTCCAAACAACATAGACCCTGATCAGCCATTGCATAATGCACAAGCAGATCAGGGTCTGTGTTGTTTGTTCTACTGATTACTCCTAACAAACAACAGATCTGCTGGTGCAGTATGCAATGGCAGATCTAAATCTGTACAGTTTCCAGCTGGATTGGACTTCTAAGCAATTATATACAGTACCTGTTTGTCAGCTTTCAGTTAAAGTACAGCTCTCTCTTATTACAACATGGCAGCTGGGGTCTATAATTGCCAACTGTGTTATATACTGAACCATGGCATAGTGAGAATGATAAAAAAAAAATTCAATAAATGTGTGTTGGGGTGCGTTGGTGATAATAAATGAAATGTCAGTCAAATGTAGAAGTTATAGTTTTAGTGATATTTGTACATTTAATTTTGTCAAAAAATAATGTTTTAAAAAGGAAATAAAGGTATAATGCTTATTTATGTTGTTTAATTTCGACCCATGTTATCATAACTTGATACACCAATTCAAATACGGTCAAACCTGTCCTAACGGTCACCTTTATTCATCGTTCACCTTTTCACAATGGCAATTCCAATATGTAATGGTCACCTGTCTTCTACTGTCAGTTGCCAGGTGTTTTCATACCTAACCAAAACTGGTTTCTCCCTGCCTTAAGAGATCACTGGAGCATATCTACAGTGACCACTCAGTCTATGCATACTGAATTTTTGCTTCATGAGGAAGGCATTGTTTAGATAAAGGAATATCATGTGAATCGATGTGCAAAACATTTTTTATCTCGCTTTTACATGTAACTTCAGTCACATTGACAGTGTAACTCAAAAAGGTGTCAATATGTCAAATTCGAAAGTGAGGCAGTTTTTATCATTCGGGTCGAGGGCAAAAGCAAGTGTTTGATGGATGGTGGGAAAAGTAGTTGTGCTATCGCAGCAGAAATGTACCAGTGTGACAGGTATATTTCAATATCTTCATTTATTTTCCTGTAAATTATGCTATCTCTGAAGAAAAAGTTCATCTTTGAGAAAAAGATATGAGTTACATCCCTTTTCATTATGGTCAGGGGTTATTCAATACTTAAAACTTGTCTGTAAAGTCAGGTGAAATTTTCATTTATGGGTCACAAAGATTAGCCATATACGGCCTCTTTGGATTCCTATTTATCACAGGCTTCTCACATAAGCTGACTGTCTTTTGATCTTGGTGAGTTGAGCAACTAGCTTATCCAGATATTATTTTTAGAACGTGAAAAGCTGTTTTCAAGTGAAACTTACACAAGTTGGCTGACCAAAGAGTTAGTCCTCTGTTCTACAGTCATATGTAAGCTGTCAATCAGTAGTGAAATTATTATTTTGTCATGGTGCACAAAACAAACTAAGATCAGTGATTATTTGAAGTCTGTGATGATTTAATTTATAGGATGGATTAAAGTGAGCAGAATACAGTAATCTTGTGAGGAACATACATTTGGGAGATAGCAACATAAATGCATATTATGATTTTGTTAAATAGTACACATAAAACAATATTGATCAAATAATAATAATAATAATAATAATGACACAACAGCCATTCCAATTTCCCCTGGCAAATTTCATGTATAATTGTCCTGTGTGTAACAGTCACCTGCCTTCTGAGGTCAGCTGCCAGGTGTTTCCTAGCCAACAGTGGTTTTTGCCTGCCTTAAGTGGTCACTGGAGCATATCAACACAGACCACTATAAGTATGCAAATTAAACTTTTGTTTGATGAGCAAGGCATTGTTTAGATAAAGTCATATCATGTGAATTGATGTTTAAAACATTTCACATCTCGCTTGTACTCACCATACTTCATTCACACTAACTCAGAGGTATCAAAACATTGGGTTCAAAAGCAAAGCAGTTTTTATCCTTACAGGAGAGGGTCGAAGCAATTTGTTTGCTGGGTAGTGGAAAAAGTAATCATGTAGTCACAGCAGAAATGGTATTTGGGTAAACTCTGATCCAAGGGGTTATTAAGTGTAAGAGACATATTATAGCCAATTTTGAGACAAAGTTCATCTTTGAGAAGAGATATGAGTTACATCCCTTTTCATAAGAGTCAGGGCTCATTCAGTATTTAAAACTTGTCTGTTAAGGCAGGCGAAGTTTTGGTTCATGGGTAACAAAGAATAGCCATATATGGCTTCTTTTGATTCCCTTTTCACCACAGGTATCTCACATAAGCCGACTGTTGTTTGATCTTGGTGAGTTGAGCAATCTATCTAATCTAGATATTGTTTTTGAAGCATGAACAGCTGTTATCAAGCCTAATTGATACAAGTTGACTGACTAAAACAGTCAGTCCTCTGTTGTACAGTCATATGTAAGCTGTCAATCAGTAGTGAAATTAGTATTTTGTCATGGTGCACAAAACAAACTAAGATCAGTGATTATTTGAAGTCGGTGATGATTTAATTTATTGGATGGATTAAAGTGAGCATGATACAGTAGTCTTGTGAGGAACATACATTTGGAAGAGAACAACATATACGCATATTTTATGATTTTGTTGTATAGTGCACATAAAACAATCTTGATAATGCAATAATAATAATAATAATAATAATAATAATAATGATAGTAACCATAATTATATTCGGTGCATGGTATTTGTTCAAAAACCAATTTTGAAAGGTGAACCTTTGTACAGAGTTTTGCCTTTTTCTATGGGTGACTGCTATTGACAGGTTTGACTGTATATGCAATCATAACAGGAAGACATATCATGTGTGTAAAGGATTTGCATCATGACCCCTGTGTCACTGTCAGTAAGAGGAGGGGGGGGGGGGCTTGGAATATGCAGTGAAAACCATAGGGATTTGTGATGATGAGCCATTGCAGTTGCTTGTTAGATTAAGGACATTGTCTGCAACAATTTGAAATCACTTTTTATTATGCTCCAAGTGCTAAGTAAGAACACATCAATATAACTGTGTTCAAGCCTTTAAAGCACAAATTATCTTTGCTATCAAAGAATACAAAAAAATAAAATGAGTGATCATAATGGACATTATTAGCATGTATCTGTTTGAGATTAATTTTACAAGTTTAAGACTAGTGGGCATTCATCTGTCAGTTTGTTACTTGTCTTGTGTCAGATCCAACATTGTTAATTAGGTTGTGAGTTGTATTATTCTATTTTCTTTTCCTGAATATTGATTTTTGTTGTCCTTCCAGGACTGCATAGGAGGCCCAGACAGGGGTTACATTGATGGAGAATACACAGAATGTAGATTTAATTCTCCTCAGGGACTGGTTTTGGATGGGGAGGTTTTATATGTTGCTGACACAGAGAATCATGCCATTAGGAAGGTAGCTAACCTCCCAATGTCAGGCTTGTACAGTTCATGAATAGATTGCACATTCAACATGAAAATTGATAGTATTTTATCCAGCAAAATTTTGATATATGACACATCAGTTACTCAGATACTTGTAATTGCCAGTATTTTATCGAGTAAAGTTTTTTTGTGTCATTTCAGTTACCTGAATACTTGTAATTGCCAGTATTTTATGCAGTAAAATTTGTATATATGACACATCAGTTACTCAGAGACTTGTAATTGCCAGTATTTTAACCAGTAAAATTTTGATATATGACACATCAGTTACCTGGATATTTTTAATTGCCAGTATTATATCCAGCAAATTTTTTATATATGACACATCTGTTACCTGGATCTTGTAATTGCCAGTATTATATCCAGCAAATTTTTTATATATGACACATCTGTTACCTGGATCTTGTAATTGCCAGTATTTTAACCAGTAAAATTTTGATATTTGACACATCAGTTACCTGGATATTTTTAATTGCCAGTATTATATCCAGCAAATTTTTTATATATGACACATCAGTTACCTGGATCTTGTAATTGCCAGTATTATATCCAGCAAATTTTTTATATATGACACATCTGTTACCTGGATCTTGTAATTGCCAGTATTTTATCCAGCAAATTTTTTATATATGACACATCTGTTACCTGGATTCTTGTAATTGCCAGTATTATATCCAGCAAATTTTTTATATATGACACATCTGTTACCTGGCTTCTTGTAATTGCCAGTATTTTATCCAGCAAAATTTTGATATATGACACATCAGTTACCTGGATACCTGTAATTGTCAGTACTTTAACCAGTAAAATTTTGATATGTGACACATCAATTACTCGAATACTTGTAATTTATTAAGTAAGTCACTCAGTCCTTGCAGGAAGCATTTGCTTTTCTGCCACCTCAAAATCTAGAAACAACCAAAAACCTCAGATTTTGGGCCCACAGCACTTTGAGTTTTTTAAGTTCCAACATTCTTTCCCAGGTATTATAGAATTAAAGTATCACACATCAAGTTAATGTAACTTTTGATAACTCAGACTCAAATTCTTTAACATTTAGCACTCGGTTTACGTATTAAAGAAAGAGGAAATCCTAAATAGCTCTGTTGGCATTTGTGATCACCAAAATCGCCAAAGGTTTTTTAAATTTTCAGATGGCAATTCATTTAAATAAGAAAAAGAAATATATTTGACTTTTGAAAATGCACAGATTTGTGATGTTGTCTATAGATTTTTTCCTTCATATGGCTGGTGTCCACTAGTGTCATATATTTTTGAGGTATAATTGATTTAATGGACTCTGCTTTATAACAAAGGACCATGCAGAATGCACAATTTAGCAATAAATTAACCTTTTATTTGTTTGAGAAAAGAAATTTAAGAGAAAGGGGAAAATACTAGTTAATAATGTCTAAAGTTAAATATGAACCAGATACAAAATGAAAAATTCTATTGTGTAGCTCTTTTCTGGTACACTAGATAATCATACATGTCAATATTTTTCAGAGCAAAACATGGCGACTAGTAGTTCAATTCTAGTGCTAACCTGGCCATTTGTTTCAAATTTAAAAAAGAACCTTTTCAAAGCCATCCTCCCTTGAATTCAGGATTACAGGTGTTATATTTTCCTTTCTTGTACAGCATTTGTAACATGTGACTCTGTACTATTCCTATTGTTAGAGTTGTTTGGTCAGTTTTGGGTAATCTGATGTCAAAATGTAAAACTTAAGACTTTAGTTTGACTTTTGTTGCAAGATATTCTTAGAATTCATTGATATTAGTGAGCATAAATTTTCATGGTTTTGCAAAAAAAAATTAAATATTTGTCAGTACTTAGATTTCACGACTGGTAAGGGGTTCTTTGGTTTCTGATTGGGGAAGGGGTCCTATGGATTCTATTTTTACTTGGGTCTTTAAATTCATGGTTTATTGCAACTATGAGACCCACAACAATTAATACCTCTTGAAAAATAGTACACTCACAATAACTATTCATGAAACCAGGAGGAATTTTAAAAAAAGTTAATGCAGATTTGTGAAACTGCCAATATATACATGACTTTACTGCTGATATCTGCTCAATGCTTTGCTTTTAATGTCTGTTTCACCAGATGACATGCAATTTTAAATACCATAATTTCTCTCTACAGGTGGATCTGAGGGTCAAACAGGTGAGCACAATTTTAGGGACAGGAAGACAAGGTCAGGACAAGGAGGGAGGTAAAGCTGGAACTATGCAAGAAATATCCTCCCCCTGGGACCTGGCCCTGGGTGGAGCACCAGGTATAACTTGACTCAAAGGAAACAAGTTAGAGTTGAATTCTGGATACGTCCAAACCTAGATTGTCTCTACTCCTTCAACATTTAGCAAGATATAGATATCAGTCTGGCAGCATTTTGATCGTCATCATTGTCATTGTCAGTATCAAAATTAGGTGTAAATGTTTTTTCTAAAGATATATATTTATATGGTACAGAATTAGATGTCATAAAAAAGTGTTATGTCTGTGGAAAATGTCAGTATTTCCAGAAATAATGAACAAAACTTAAAGCTGGTGCTTGTGTCATTTGCAGTCAACAATAGAGAGATAACATTGATATACATTTATCTCATCACAAGTAAAATGAATTTACAAATTTTAAGGACATTCCAGGGTTTTATCATGCATATGATAAGGGTGTCATTATTAATTTCTGTCACAATGTCCAGTTTCTAAAAAATAGTGAGCTGTCATTGATGTTCAGGTTACTTAGAAATCATAAATATACACACCCAAAATCATATAAACATCCTCAGAATGAAAAAAGTCATCAGCTTACAAATTATTTGTCACCATGTCTCTGACATAACATTGGCATCATAACTTAGGTGCCAAAATCAGAACAATTTATGCCAAAATTGTCAGCTTCAGACCACGTTTCACCTTGAGCAGAAATGATGTATATTTGTATTTTAATTCATGGTAAAATGTCCTAAAAAGAAATGAGCCAATAGACTTTTCTTAACAGTTTTCCTAATTATGTAAATCAATTTGGTGTTCCAATATTGTGTTTCGTCTGAATCTTAAAATAGCAACCGGGAAAAAGGCTGATAATGTCTTAATCAACATGGATAAATGTAACCCATTTATGATAGTATGACATCAGATACCAAGCACATGGTTTGCAAATACGGAAGACAAATTGAATGTATGTGTATTTTCTTATGACTTTCACATCAGTGTATATAACTATTTCTGTATTAAAGGTAGACCTGAATGCTATATACTACTTTCAGTAATCTTAATTAGTTAGACATTTCACATACACTGCGAAGACAGGATGCTCAGTCATTCACTTGATTAGGAGATATGGCCATTTAAATACCACCAAAATGCGACCTCTACGGAAACAGCCGAGCGATTTTTTGTAAATAACACGATACGCACGCGTGAGCTTGTGACGTCACAAGAGGAACCCACTTTAGCTAGCAACATGGCTTCTCCTTGTGACAGTTAGAGCGAACATGAACCAGAATTGGATTACTCGTCCTCTTCTTTTGATGAAGGCCAAGAAGAGGGTAATGAAAAAGGAGTTGATCCTTACCGCTATGAACCATACATAAATGAAGAGTCGGTAGAAGAAGAAGAAATGGAAGTTATTGCGCGAGATATTGGCAACAGACTAAACAATACCGAATGGTAAGTTGGACTTGGCTGAATTCTCTTGTTTCTGAGCTATTGAGGCTTATTTGTCGCATAGTTCTATTTATGATTTTTTCCATCATATCGTTTCATTTTCACATGTTTAAAATATTTGTGACATCACACGGTCTCCAGGCACGGAAACTGCTGAAGTTGTACATGGCTTCGGAGGAATATTCATGACATGTACATTTAAACTAAATATCTCACTAACCGTTGATTGCATCGGGTTGAAATTTTCAGATACTGCATAAATCATCATATTGAATAATTTAGACTTAAGTGATATAAGGGTCTCAGGTCTACCTTTAAATATTGCTCAACACAGACGGAAAATAGCATTTTTAGTCATAAATTGGTGAAGGATTTAAATTACTTAGCATTTTTCCGGAAATTCATTTGGAAACAGTTCCAGTTTTGGTAATGATTTTCAAAAAATCTATATTTTCCAGCGGCTGTTGATGCTGGATAAAGAGTTTAGGTTTGTGTCCATTGTTACATGTTCGTTAGATTTTTAAATTCTTTGATATTGGTTTGGGGATGATTTCCTAACAGTAATTTTTCAGGAAAAAGAGAATATAGTTGTCACGTCTAATCACTATGAATAAAGAAAACATGTTGATTTCATATTCGGTAGGTGAGATGTAACATGTACTCCAGTTAACAGTTCCTAGTTTTGTGTCCATGTTACATTTTTGCCGGATTTTTTAATGTAAATAACATTCTTTATCATTGTTTTGGGATGATTTCATACAACTAATTATTACAGGAAAAAGAAAATTTAACTCACATTTACTCAGTAAACATCCAGCTAACTTATTAGATAAACGATATGTAAATTGTACTCAGATCCACAGAACCATAGTTTTATGTCATTTGCTACATCTAATGGGTGGAAATTAGCAAACCTCTGTGTATTAAAATATATTCATGATAAAGCTTTATCAAATATGAAAAACAAAATCAGAATTCAGTTGTTATAATATATAATATTATAATATTTTGTGCAAAAGCTTGAGATGAAATGATATATAACTGCTCAGTGGAGATGTAACATTGACAACAAAAACTTATGTCTTTCTTGCATCTCAATGCATAATTTCTTGTTTGAGTAGCATGATTCCCATGGACCAAGTAAGTGACACAAACTGTGGAAATGATGCTAGGATGTAAGAACATGGTCACTTTCTGTTATTAAGCAGATGTGCAGCAAGACAATGAGCACAAATATTGTTCTATCAGATGTAACCAGGACACCAAAAATATAATAATTTTGTATGTCTTTGGTAACATCTAGAGAAAACTCATTGATTTCTGTATTCCATGAATATTAGTAACCAGCTTCTCTGATTTCTCTGATGTATTTTATTTGGTATATACAATTGTTCAAATATTTTGGTAAATTTTACACATTGATAGGTAAAGATATTATTTCTTAAATGTTTAAAATACAAGATGTAAGATATTATAGCTTTGATTTGAACTTTATTGGTGTAATTGTTACATCTGCCCTTATATCCTGTTCAGTTGGCTTGGTTTGTAAACAAGTTGGATCAACATTAAGCATTATCTACCCTTAATACCTTTGAAATATTTTCAAATGCTCAATGAGTAATTTTTGAGTCAATTTTAAAAACATGACCAAGAGTTTTTTTGTCAGGATATAACATGGGGAGTTGCAAGAGATGTCTTAGTTACATATTTTTCAAATAAATGTATGTTATGTTAATTTAAAAATATGAATGACTCTGCACCGAATTTTGAAAGCTGGTACAAATATGCACCGAAGTAGACAACTGAATTTGGAACCTAGATAACCTACATATTCATGCATAATCTTTTTAATAAGAGCAAATGTAAGGTTCATCTCTATTAAATATTTCAAATTTCTAATTTCAGGTTGAAATTTCAGAATCTTAAACTTTTTGTATAGGAACTGTAATAAAGTTACACATAAAAATGTTATGTTGTAAATATAAAGATGTATGCTTTCTTTAGTTAGTTTTTTGGATTTCATCCCTTTCCAATTGTATTAATATAAGTTCAGCATGGGTGAAATGGTTAATAAAGTAAATGGTCATCTGTTACTGTACTAATATAGTAAGGATGACAGCAAGCAAAATTTAACTAAAATGCAAAATCAAAGCATACTACAGCTGCATCTACACAAAAGAAACCTAACTCACTGTCAACCATGTCCTCAAGTTATATGCACCATAGCACATAATAGAGGACAGTTAATGGGTTATGGGCACATAGATATCTAAAGAATTTGCTCAAGATTTAGTGCAAAAAGTGAAATACTGAGAATATACTTAAAATGGATGATGTGATTTAAACGAAATGAAGCATTGTTGAAAATAATCAAGTTATACATATTTGTTGCTGGCATCATCTTTGTAAATTAATTTCATTCTTCCCTTTCAGACAAATGGCTGTCTGACAGTGACCTTATATTTTAGTAGAAAGGTTCATATTACTTGGAGTTGTTATTAGATGGTGAAACAACTTTATTGTTCCAGTTGATTTTTGAAGTTATCTTAAAGCTGTTGTCAATATAACATCTTTCCCCCAATCCCCCATTTTTTAGGTTGGAAAAATGTTGTTTAGTAGGATGAATTTAGATTCAGGCTGCATATGGTCAGATAAAAATGACAGAAGAAATGTAATACTAGCAAAAATTAGCAAATTATATCCTTTGAAAAAGTTGTATTCACTTTTTTCTATTTTAGTCAAAACTTTTTACTTCAAATTTGTACTATATTTCATCCATAAATACATAAAGGAATTCCATGAAAACCAATACAACAGCTTATTGTTTCTCGGCTTTTTCAAATCATTAAATGGTTATTAAATCAAACTCTGTTCATGGTTTGTTTTTTATAAGTCAATGTCTGTGAAAAAATACATTTTTTGGCAAGAAAAAGAGAGAATTGGGCTGTTGGTTTTCCAGATCAGGGAGATTTTGGAAAATTGCTAACTTGACTTTAGAATTGTTTTGAATGACTAAAAAGAACTTCGGCTTTGATAACACTTCTTTTTCATGGTAAAATTGGAATCTGAAATTGACCACTTATGGTAAAATTACACAAGCTCATTACAGTGAAGCTGCCATACATTACATGCAGGTAAGGTTAAGCTCAAACACTCCAGGTTAAAAGAAAAATAGAAATGACACTAAATGCAGATGGTGGTTAAGTTCAGGTATGTTTTTGCTACTTGAAAATGCAACACAGTTCAGTGTATAAACACACAAAACAAACAGATAAATGTGCCAGTGACTGAAACATGCAGAACTATTGATGCACAATTCTTCAACAAGTAGAACAATGATGAAACATCACAGATTTAATTGATGCACATTTTGGAAGTTTTGTTTTTATTAAATAATATCATTGCTTAATTTATACTTTGATACTGCTTGAACATAAAAAATGCTAGAGAAAACAAAATTATTTTAAAATATAGTGTTACATCAGGAGATGTTAATGATGGCAAAAACATGACAACAATGCTTTTATGGTTGTCCTTATATGTCAATAAGAAAACATTTTTACTAGTATAAAGACAACAACCCGAAGTTTATATAAAAGTGGATCCTGTACAATCTTTCGAACTGTTGATCATTCTTTTGGAGAGCCATCTAATGTACTACACATTCATTTGTCAAAAAGCAAAAATGGCATCATGTTACAGCTGCGACATATTAATGGCTACTTACTGACTATACCACAGCGTATAAGTGACCTTGACTTTGGAAATGGATTTGCACTGACTTTTCTAATGTTGTTTCAGCAGTGATTCCTTCTGGATTACTTTGGAACTACCGCCCTTAAAGTACATGTTACCATGGTAGACAGATGATTAACATTCATTCTTTTAGGCAAGGTAGAATTTTAAAAAATATTTTGAATGGCATAGACAAAAATGATGAATTTGTATTCTGTACCCCCACCCACCTAGTAAATTAATTGCCAACCTTGCCCATTATATATATATATATATATATATATATATATATATATATATATATATATATATATATATATATATATATATATATATATATATATATATATATCTATAGGATTTTTTTTTTCTTTTTTTCTCTGATATTTTGACATTTTCTTATTACATGGATAGAATTTCAAAGGTCTGTGGTCTGAGATATAACACAAATTTTATGACATCAAATTCTGTACCATATATACCTTATATCATTGTGTGTTTTAAAGGCAAGACATGTTGTTCCAGGAACACTTGTTCAAGGCAAGATATTTTGTTCCAAGGAATGCTTGTTCAAAAAGGCAAGACATGTTGTTCCAAGCAACACTTGTTTAAAGGCAAGATATGTTGTTCCAAGGAACACTTGTTCAAAAACAAACATGTTGTTCCAAGGAATGCTTGTTCAAATGCAAGACATGTTATTCCAAGGGACACTTATTCAAAGGCCAGACATTTTGTTCCAAGTAACAATTGTTCAAAGGCAAGACATTTTGTTCCAAGTAAAAATTGTTCAAAGGCAAAACATTTTGTTCCAAGGAACACTCATTCAATGGCAAGACTTGTTGTTTCAAGCATGACTTGTTCAAAGGCAAGACATGTTCCAGGCAGCACTTGTTCAAATCTAGAAGGTAATTCAAGGGACCTTTTCTCAGATGTATTGAAACTTAATCTTAACTATCAATTATCAAGCCCTTATTTAACCTACTCATTCTGGAAATAAATTCATAACTTTACATATCTGTAGGTTAATTTAATATAATAGGATTGCAAACATTTGGTAAGAAATTTTGCAATCTGTGTTCAGAAGTTTGATGATACATCATGTGAACTTTAAGTCAGTTTGTATATGCGAGTCAGTTTGAAATAATTCCATCTATTGATACACTATTCCACTTTCTCATTATAGAATCAAAATTATTTCTTGTACATGTAACAAAAATATTTAGAGAGGTTTATTCTTTGCTTCCTTCCCCTAAAACATAGTGATCACTTTGGCATCAATGTGCATGTCGTTCTGTCCATCCATATGTCTGTCTGCACCTAGATTAAGGTCAGTGTTAAAACTTTTTAGATTAAGCTCACTGTTAAAGTATTGTACTTTCTTGCTAAATAAAAAGGCAGGCTTGACAAAAAGGGGTTTTTGTTGTTTACAGTATATCCAGTTAATTAACATCTGTTCATGGAGTACCAAATTTGTTGGATTTTACTACTGTCATAATAAGAAGATCTTGTGGATTTTACCATTGCTACTGTCATAAGAAGAAGACATTGTGGATTTTACCATTTCTACTGTCATAACAAGAAGACATTGTGGATTTTACCATTGCTGCTGTCATAATAAGAAGACATTGTGGATTTTACCATTGCTACTGTCATAATAAGTAAAAATATTTGTGGATTTTACCATTGCTATTGTCATAATAAGTAAAAACTTTTGTGGATTTTACCATTGCTACTGTCATAATAAGAAGACATTGTGGATTTTACCATTGCTACTGTCATAATAAGTAAAAATATTTGTGGATTTTACCATTGCTACTGTCATAATAAGTAAAAACTTTTGTGGATTTTACCATTGCTACTGTCATAATATGTACTAATTTTTGTGGATTTTACCATTGCTACTGTCATAATAAGTACTAATTTTTGTGGATTTTACCATTGCTACTGTCATAATAAGTAAAAACTTTTGTGGATTTTACCATTGCTACTGTCATAATAAGTACTAATTTTTGTGGATTTTACCATTGCTACTGTCATAATAAGTACTAATGTTTTTGGATTTTACCATTGCTACTGTCATAATAAGTACCCATTTTTGTGGATTTTACCATTGCTACTGTCATAATAAGAAGACTTTGTGGATTTTACCATTGCTACTGTCATAATAAGTACCAATTTTTGTGGATTTTACCATTGCTAATGTCATAATAAGTACACATTTTTGTGGATTTTACCATTGCTACTGTCATAATAAGTACCACTTTGTGTGGATTTTACCATTGCTACTGTCATAATAAGAAGATCTTGTTTATAAGAAGTATATCTAACAATTGGAGTATAGACACAAATGTAATTTGTTACCAAAACACAAAAGCACTACACATGAAAACGAATGAATTCATGGTAACCTAAATGTTATATGTGTCATGTCACAAATGGATAGCTATGGCAGGAAGTCATCAGATTTGGGTCTACTTTCTCAAGCATGTTTGACCTGAATGTTCTTTGTTTCATGTCACAGATGGACAGAGCAACTGTGTTTTGTACCTAGCTATGGCAGGAAGTCATCAGATTTGGGTCTACTTCATCAAGGATGCTACATGGTATAAAAACATGTAAGTAAAAGTGTACAGAACTTTATTTTCTTCTCAGGGATTTATAATATTTCATTTTTGTAATATAGAATACAAGACACGGTAAAAAAATATTGCATTGTTTTTGTATGTACCTAAGAACACTAACTACCATATTTACCGTATATCTTGGGACACCGTATATGTTGGGACACCATAAATTAATTTTTAAAGTAATTTTTTTGTGCACTGTAAGTTCTGGGACAGATCGTTTTTTTCAAGTCGTAAGTTTTGGGACATCTTTTGAATCATAATATTGATGCTTAGCTGGTAAAAAATGCACTCAAATTTATATTTTATTAAATAAATAAAATAAAAACATGCTGTCAGTGTTGTTTGTTTACACTTTTCTTCTTAACTTAAAACTTTTGAAGAACAAAATTGATAAATCTATGGGCAATATAGGAGACTAGATGTTTGCACTACGTACAAAATACGTGCAAGTCGGAGCAACCAGTACCTGTATGATATTTTGTTTTGCTGTATAAACACTGTTTGATACAATAAAAGTTTTGAGTTGATTTATATTTTGCCTTTTTCATAAGCGAGATCTAATTCCCAAGTAATATTTCTTCATTTATCTGCCAGTGCAAATCCCTTAGCTTGTAAAGGCAGCCTCACTTTGTTTTCCCAACCCTTTGATCGAGCCGCAAAGTTGATACTTGTTCAGTGCCAAGTAGAGTCATATATTCAGCTGACAGAATTTATTTGAACTTCCTGTGATCATGCCGCACAATTGACACCTGTTCAGTTGTGGCAAATCCTTTAATACTGGTACATTTCACAATGTATGCTCAAAGTGTCACTTACAGACTCTGACTGCTACACTGTTTCAATTGATTTTCAAATTTCCTGTGAATACTGCTAAAAAGAAACCAAAGCCGGCTTCCCTTGGTTTGCCGACTTTTTATATAAAAAATCTGCACACTTAAATAAATCCAAAGTCGGCTTCCAGGGTCTGCTTGCTTTGTAATAAAAAAAACTTTGTATTTGATATCCTACTGGTAAGTTGAAACAATGAGTTTATTGCTCGCTACCAGCTGTGTTTATTCACCACCCGGTCTTCTATTGTTTGCCATCTGTAATCATAACGGCTTTTATTGTCTTTAAGAATACTGTAACAGAATCAAAACCAAGTGGGCCTTGGATTAAATGAATACAACAAACACAATGTATGTGAATGACGATATTTATGTAATGCACGATATGTCGATGGCACCAAAAAGACAAATGAAACACAAGCTACACAATATCGTACTCTTGCACATGCCATACACACATTCACAAAAAAGAAAAATATATATATATATATATAATGATAATGACGAGGATAGTGATAATGGCGACACAGTACTAAAGATAATAATGATAATGATGACAGTAGTGATAATGGCGACACAGTACTGAAAATAATAATGTTAATGATGACGGTTCATATAACCAATATGATATGGTTCATACAACCAAGATGACAGTCTAAAAAAAAAAAATATCACAGTTCCAAAACACTTTGTGGCTGCACTGCCTCAACACATGCCAGGTTCACTCTGGTTCAACTTCCCAGTTTCACTCTGGTTCAGCTTTACCTTCCACCAGTTTCAGCTACAAATAGATGAAACTGGTAGCGTATAATACAAAATACGCTATCACACAAAATACAAAAATATATCTATATGAAATATATGTATGGTCCACTCAACAAATGTCTATAGTCCATTATATCAATATCCCTAACGAGTTATACAAAATACATTAAACCCGCACTCTACGTGTAACTTTCTACTCGAATCCTACACGTGAAAAGGAATAAATCCTAACAGTGAATTGTCTGTTAAACATGGTTATTTTCTCTATCGAAGCTTTATCCAATTTACGATAATGATAAAAATAAGAATGTCATGAACACAATAAAAAGTATAAATGTACAAGGGAATCAAAGTTATCTTAGCAGTTATCTTACCCCTATGGCTGTAGTTTTGTGGTTCCAAGACCGACACTCCGTGACAAGATCCAAGCGATGATGTCCTGCTTATAGTAAAAACCTACTATTAATACTATATATAAAAAACAAGACGTTCAAGACCCAAGGGTAAAGTACCCATGCATGTCGAGAAACATGGGCATCACGCTGTAAACGACCAACAACGAGATGTACTCATTCCGTAACTATATGTCAAGGTAGGAAAACAAGCTACTCTAGTTAATGCTGTATGCATCGACAAAGTCAAATATACGTTATCATCGTTTAATGCAATACCAAATTATTTTCTTGCCTTATTCCGTGACAATACCTCCCCTCTAAAAATAAAATGGACACATTTTGCGCAATCACAGAATACAAGTAAAAGAAAATATTCATTACTAATCTTGATTTGATAGGCTGGGTAAAAATTTATCAAAATTGCCAATTATGCAATACTCAAGTAGTCTGCCTCTATATTTTCAACCCCTTTTATTGCCTCCACACGGAAGCGATAAGGTTGTAGTGTCAGCGCCCAATGCATCAATCGAGCGTTAACGACCTTGGCCTTATTGAAATAAAACGGGGGTTGGTGATCAGTCTCGAGAACAAAATCTCTCCCAAAAAGATACGCATGATATTTCCCAATCCCCCACACTACGACCAAACACTCTTTCTCAATTATGGAATAGTTTTTCTCATTAGGTAGCAATTTCCTACTCGCATAAGCTACGGGCAACTTATTGTTATCTTGCTCTTACGGTAAAACTGCTCCCATCCCAGTATCAGAGGCATCTGTTCTTAAAATAAAGGGTTTGCTAACATCTGGCAATTTTAATATAGGTGCACTGATTAGTTTCTCTTTCAGCACACAGAAAGCTCTATCTTGTGGTGGTCCCCACTCCACTCTATTTGGCTGCCCCTTCTTTGTTAGATCAGACAGTGGGCTGGCAATGGCTGCAAAGTTTGGTATAAACTTTCTATAAAATCCTACTAGACCTAGAAACAAACAAACTTGCGTCTTGTTGTCTGGCTTTGGTATGTTTCTAATCGCTTCTACTTGCTTGGGATGAGGTTTCAACTGTCCCGAACCACTGACCATATGATCCAAACACTCTAAATCTGTATAATCAATACTGCATTTAGTGGGTCTCACTGTGAGGTTCGCTCTGCGGAGTCTATCGAAAAGTTCCATCAAGACGGACACGTGCTCACTCCAGGTATCCAGGTACACAAATATGTCATCAACAAAGCTATCAATGCTTGGTAAACCCTTTCTGGGTCGCAAATGCTGTCAATGCATGGGACTCTTGAACAATGGGTACCTGCCAATATCCCTTGGACAGATCCAATTTGGAAATATATCGGTTGCCCGACAACTTTGCTGTGATTTTATTTAACTGTCAGAAGTCGATACAGAATCGGTTCATCCCGTCTTTTTTTCTGACTAGTACTACAGGAGAAGAATATGGCGAGTTGGAGGGTTCAATCACCCCTATATCTAACATTTTAATCACTTCTTTGTCCACAGCTTCTCGTGCGTTATATGGTACCAGATAACCTTTGATTATAATGGGGTCAGACGTATTCAGTTGAATTGTGAGGTCTACCAAGGTTGTACAACCTGGTCTGTCGGTGAATATGTCTGAGTATTTATCCAAGACTGCGTTGATTTGTTGACGCTGATCTTTGGTCAACTCCGCACTCACATTAACTTGATCTACCCCTTCCCTCACAACACCCAAGGGACACTCAAGGGAAACCTCAATTTCTGGGTCTACTACGTCATCGTCGACGACTGTCATACAAACAACATTTAAAACCCGTTTTTCTACATTGTCGCTCTGTCTTTTGATGTATAGCTTAAGCATGTTATCATGGAATGTTCTTAAATTACCGTTCATGTCAATTTTATAGTCCATGTCACCTTTGACCTCTTTAACTGTGTAAGGACCTTTCCACTGAACTAATAACTTGTTTGTGCTAGTAGGAAGAAGCACTAGCACCTGATCTCCTACAACAAATTTCTTATATCACGCTCTGCGGTTATAGTACTTGGCAAATCTGCGCCCCGATTTCATTGGTTCATCACGTGCCATCTGGCATGTACTCTCTAGTTTCTCGCGCAAATCTAACACGTACTGGTAGGTAGTTTTTATTTCCTCTTTCACTGCTGGAAATAGTTTGCTATTCAAACGATGAACTAACCAAAGGTTTCTCCCTTCTCGGGCTTGCTACACCTTAACTTTTTACGGAAACCCTGTTCAGTCAGCTCGTACCTTTTTAGAAGTGCTTCCTTCAGAGCATCGTAATCGAACACATAGTCTCTAGGAAGTCGCGAGTACACATCCAGCGCTTTACCTTTTAATAAAGCACTGAGATGCAGTGCCCAGTCATTTTGACTCCACTTCTGGTTCTCGGCGTACCGCTCAAACCGATGAAGATAAGTATCCATGTTATCTTTTTCATCGTCAAAGGGGGGTAATTTTGGGCCATTTAATTTGCTAGAGGCAGAATCGTGTTCTCCTTTTCTAGCTGTTGCTAACTCTACCTGACGTTCATGATCTTGTTGCCTTATTCTTTCTTCTACCTCTATGATTTCCAATCTTGTCCACTTTTCTAACTCTACCCTCCTTTGCTTACCCTCCTTTGCTTCCCTTTCTAATTCCACCTTTTCCTTTTGTGCTTCCCTTTTTTCTCTTTCAAGCTGTTTTGTCATTTCCATCTTTCTTTCCAATGCTTTCCTATCTAATTCCCTTGCCTTTGCCCTTTCATCCCTCTACCGGGCTTGCTCTTCCTGTATCAATTTCCTTAAACTTTCTCAGACCCTAGTTCTTGGCCTAAAGCGACCAAGTCCTTAAGGGATGACATGACTGATAGTGATCTTAATCTAACAGATTAGTTTTACAGAACAGACTCGGGGAGGTACAATTTCTATAGTTAACCTTATCTTCCTGATGAAGGCAACCAAAACAAAATTAATATGTATTTAAATATATTTTTTTTAATGGATCCACGGACCTAGAAAAGCTAAACAAATCAACACCCACTTGAAGATTATCTTGTCAAGAAGGTCATGCTCTATAATATGTAAACAATATGTGTAGACTTTCACAAACAAGATGATGGTAATTCACCTAATCCAAAAATCCCACTTCTGCCACCAATGTAACAGAATCAAAACCGAGTGGGCCTTGGATTAAATGAATACAACAAACACAATATATGTGAATGACGATATTTATGTAATGCACGATATGTCCATGGCACCAAAAAGACAAATGAAACACAAGCTACACAATATCATACTCTTGCACATGCCATACACACATTCACAAAAAAGAAAAAAAAAAATATATATATATATAATGATAATGACGAGGATAGTGATAATGGTGACACAGTACTGAATATAATAATGATAATGATGACGGTAGTGATAATGGCGACACAGTACTGAAAATAATAATGATAATGATGACGTTTCATATAACCGATATGATATGGTTCATACAACCAAGATGACAGTCTAAAAAAAAAAAAATATCACAGTTCCAAAACACTTTGTTGCTGCACTGCCTCAACCCACACCAGGTTCACTCTGGTTCAACTTCCCAGTTTCACTCTGGTTCAACTTTACCTTCCACCAGTTTCAGCTACAAATAGATGAAACTGGTAGCGTATAATACAAAATACGCTATCACACAAAATACAAGAATATATCTATATGAAATATATGTATGATTCACTCATTCCGTAACTACATGTCAAGGTAGAAAAATAAGCTACTCTAGTTAACGCTGTACATGTGAACAAAGTCAAATATACGTTATCATCGTTTAATGCAATACCAAATTATTTTATTGCCTTATTCCATGACAAATATGTTCTGTATCCCATGCTAGCGAAAATATTGTCCTTTGCTCTCACGGTGAATTTATTTCCTAATAATGATTTTTATTTGTGAAATATTGTTATATTGTTAATCTGGATATAATACACTCTTGGTTATTTTGCACCATACACCGGGTCATGCGTGAATTGCTGGTGCCTTCAAGCAATCGGTTGTTATTTCTCTGTCTATCTCTTTCTATTGTTTGTGATTTTGCTGGATCCAATTTTCAGTTTGATAATATACCAGTATTCAAGCTTTTGAGGACAACCAAACATGACTCGTTTATCTATATTCACGTCAATAAAACAATGTGCCAATGTTGTTACCTGACATAAGCGATACACATGACTGGTACTCTACATAACCGGACCATGTGGTGTTAGTGGATACGTTAGTGATAGTGGATACGTTTGTGTCTTTTATACATAAATTGCTTATGAAGAACAAAAAAGAGGAATAAATGTGAACAGTACATGGTTAGTTTCTTTCAGTTTATTATCAAATAAACGTTTAATATAACTAAATTATTGTAACATTAAGTGCTAAGGGGGAAGGGGGGCAGCAAATTCAACACAATTTGTTTCGGTTGTTAAGTTTTGGGACATATGATCTAGTTGAAAAAAAGTTGAACCATAAGTTATGGGACAGGAAAAAAATCATTTATTTTATCTTGTCCCAAGATATATGGTAAATACCATAGTCAATAAAAAGACAATTCATTTTTTTAACAGTCATCAGGAACTTCCCCAATGAGAGCAGCCTAGTATATATTTCAAAGGAGCATATTAATGGGACTGTGAAATAGCTGTATATTATTAGTTACCACAAGTCAGAGTGTCCAATACCAGAATTTTACCATTTTTTGCCAATTGTTATCGAATATTTGCCTAATTAGGAGGCTGCAAAATTCATTGCATCCAACTTTTCACTCTTTGAAGAAGGCGGTGTTAATTTGTTGTGAGCTGGGTTTCCACACCATTTTTTCGCTTTAAACATTTTGTTGTTCCTCCAGACAAAGTTCATATTAAATGAAAATCGCTCACATTTTAAGCATTTGCTTACCGTATATACTCACATATAAGCTAGTACCAACTGCAAACTGCATAGACCCAGATCTACCGTTGCATAATGCATTGGCAAATCTGGGTCTATGCAGTTTGTAAGGACTAATCAATAGAACAAACAACATAGACCCTGATCTGCCGGCACATTATGCAATGGCAGATCAGGGTCTATGTTGTTTGCATTTGGACCTGGGTTATATGCGAGTATATACGGTAGTTTCATAGAATCATCTTTGTTTTTTGAGATAGGATTATAATGCTCCTGTTTGTGTCAAAACATATAGAGGATATTTTCTTTCCTGATATATTTCATTTTGTGGTACAAAAAAGTGATTGAATTATTCTCATATCATTTCATTAATCTTGTAGCTATCCTTATAACATACTTATTACTTGTACATCTCATTGTTTGCTTTAATACTGGATTTTATGGATTATCCATGGACCTTTAGTGCCCTTAATTTCGATTGGTGGATGCTGACAGGCCAGTGGTTTTTGTCACCAGCCTTTTCACAAAAAGCAGCGGACATAGTATCCTGCAGGTCCACCCATCACTTTTATTTCAATTCTTTAACCTGAAGTTGTTTGAGATTAATTCGTTACTTCTCATGATTTTGGAGGTTCAACTGCCTAATTTGTACAGAATTTATCCATTAAGTCAATAAATTGGCAACCCATATGAGATTACTTCTTGTACAATAATAATTCCATTTATAGTGGGAAATTTCTTGTGGACACTGGATGGGTATTGGGTATACTTTATTTCAGCATGCAGGGGACGGCATATTCGGTTCCCATGGCAGCCAAATCCTGCATTGAATTTGTAAAAATCGTGACAAAATTACATATTTTTGAATATTCTTTTATATTGAGCTTTCCTCTGTGAAATGACAAGACTAAACACTTCAGTCAGTACATTTATTTGTTGTATTATCTGTGTGTGTATTTTTCCTTAACATAATCAAATGGTATCAGATATTTACAATAGAGGAAGTATTTTCATCTGAACATTACATTTGTTAAAGATATTCCAACAAAACACTAAGTTACTCAACTTGTTCCCACACAGTGACTGGTTGCTCCAGTTAGTCTAGGAGGGGTTTTGGATCTCATTTGTCTAACCCCCTCCCCTTTTATCCTGCCCCTTCATGACGGACACTCACAGCAATCCCATGAAGGTGGAAACATTACAGAGGAAATCAACACTTAGTTAGATAAACAGGCAGTAGAAGTATTTCAAAACCCGGTGTCCCATGGTTTCTATCCCTAGACTCTTTCTGGTTGTAAAACCCAACAGGAAGCTATGAACAGTAATGGACATGGGCAACCTAAATTGTTTCATCAAAGCACCTAAATTCAAAATGGAAATGGCAAGGTCTTATTTTCATCTCCCTATTCACTCCAAATCCCACAGATACCTTTGGTTTGGTTACCGCGGAGTGATGTACCAGTTCAGAGCACTCCCATTTGGCCTCAACATCAGAGGTTGGGTGTTCACAAGGATACTGGACTATGTAGTAACCCACTTCAGACTAACCTCATCATCCATGATGTCAGCGTACCTGGATGATATTCTACAAAAGCGTGTGATAAGTACAGTTTTAGTTCAAGACATAAACAAACTCCTTTATCTCCTTCGCAGCCTATGGTTGATAGTAAATCTGGAGAAGTTAAACCTTGTTCCTTCTCAACATTTCATTCATCTAGGTATAGTGTTCCTAACCCATGTCAATATTGTTTGTCTGCCTTCCACGCGCATAGACCAGATTGTTATTGCATCTTGAGAGACCTCTTCCAAAAAGCTATTACCGCAAGAGAGTTTCTTCAACTCCTCAGCCTCTTCAGTGCAATGGCAGATCTTGCATCCTTAGGTCGTCTTTACATGCACCTCATGCAGATGGCACTCCTCATAGTGGCACCCAGTATCTGCTCTGCTGAATCACCGCATCATATCAGCGGACATCAGAGATTTCCTGTCTCAATGGCAAAACAGGGATTGGCTAGAGGCTGGAATACTGTTGGAGATGCTACAACCAGAGTCCACAATCTGCTCAATCGCCAACTTGTCAGGTTGGGGGGTACACTTGCTCCCAGACTTCTCGACAGTGAGTGGCAAATTGTAAAACCAGGAGAAGGCTCTTCACATCAACCTGCTGGAAATGAAAGCCATTCTCCCACATTTGGTTGGATTGGATTCATTTCAAGACTGTCTTGATTATGTCAGACAATTCAACAGTGGTGACCTACCTTAACAAACAAGGGTGAACGAAGTCACCGATCTTTGTGTTCTGATGTGGGAATACCTCCATTGGTGCTCCCTTCTTCAAATCAACATTGAAGTCTGACACATTCCGGGTTGGCTGAATGTTCTGGTGGACTCTCTCTCAAGGAGAGGCCAACTGATTCACAAGGACTGGTTTATCCATCTGTCTACTTTCCATCAAGTCTGCACCCTGGGGGGTCAACCGTGGTGGATTTATTCGCAACAAGGTGGAACAACAAGCTGCCCACCTTCATCTCACCATTCCCGGACCCAACGGCATGGGCCATTGACAATTTAGCAATCATCTGGGAGGGAATTTGTGCCTTCCCTTCATCAGTTCTAATTCCGTAATTGATTCATAAAACTGAGAGGCACAGAATGCAAGATGATTCTTATTGCCATTCTCCGATGGGACAAATCATGGGTAACTGATCTGCTTAACCTAGCGACAGACATACCCAGAATTATCATAGTGACCCTGATGCTGCTCAAACAGCTGAGGTCTCTGGTATGCTATCTGTGTCCGGAAGAGCTACACCTTCACACATGGTTCTTGTCAGGCACGCGTTGCATAGAAAGTAGTTTCATCCAATTGTGGAGAGGATCTCATCAGCTAGATTGCCCTCCACTCTAAAAGCATACAAGGGAAAGTGACAAGTCTTCACTGACTGGTGTCACTCACATGACATCACACCCCAGTCAGTTGACATTCCACAACAGGCCAACTTCTTTCTCATTCTCTTTGAAGAGAAGTTAGCCCCCATAGCAATTAAGGGATATTGGTCCATGATTTCCAATACCTTCAGACATCATCAAAGAGAATACATTGGTCACAACAAGGACCTTTCTGACCTACTGACCAATTTCAATCAATCCCGACCATGCTGGCTGGCCCTGTTCCCAAAGTGGAACCTGTCGTGTGTCTTGACATGGCCCAACTGAAATAAATTTGAGCCCTTATCTACCACATCGCTATAGCAGCTATTATACAAAACATGTTTTATGATAGCCCTTGCTTCCACTTCAGGAGTGAGTGAACTACATGACCTGTCCATGGATCCAAACTATCTACAATTTCGAGACAATCCTTCATTCACTTTAATGATGCAGCCAGGCTTCATTGCAAAGAACCGACTGCCGTCCACTGGTAATAAAAAAATAACATCATATCTGCTCTCCTCGATTGATCCCTCATGAGAAATGAACTTACAGGACCCTGTTCTCCCACCCAATACCGCAAATGCAAGCATATTGTTTCATGGATTGCTCAAGTTAAAACTGACGACATCTGGGCTTCGGGTCGCTACCTGGGTGGAATAAGGGGAGCTACTCTATAAGAGTTGCTTCCCTTTGTCTATATCATTCATATATATATATATATATATATATATATATATAGACAAAAAGATGTTTTCACATCTATAGGAGGGCTGGATTCCAGATCCAGAGGTAGCAGAAAATATTTTCTAATGTTAATGTGATCTGGTAAGTATTTTCTCAGAAACATAATTTACTACAAAATTTATTTTCTCTTCATATGCATGTATCATGATTATTGTTGTTTACTGAATAAGATATTAATACCAATATCAAATATCAATATCAAATAAATCTATATCTTATCTACATCGCTTATTAATGAAAAATGGCAGTATTACTTTAGTTTATCCTTTTCAGAATTTTCTATACCAAAAATGGTTGTCATATTTTCCAAATTTAATAACCTGTCAACCCTCCTAACCATCGCATTATCAAAGCAAAATCCAACTTCAAAAGTGTTCCTGACAGCAGTACTTTAAAACTGCTACTGATTAAGAAATAAATTTTAGCAGCAGATCTTTGAAAAGCTGGGATAAAAGAAACCCCAAAAGAGCTTGAAAGCAGTTTTGATTTGCAATGTACATATAATTGTTTTTGGTTTTTGAACTGTGCAATGCTTGATTTACTCATTGTGGAACACAGACTATCATGCATCAGCTGTCTTAAGAAATTCAACAAATTATAAATGATGATGATTTAAAAATGATATGTAACATTAGGTAAAGATTTAAATTTATAGTGCGATAACCATACTCTACCAAAGATAATAATTGCAGAAGGGGTTTTCATTGTTTCAAAAAATAAACAAACATTCAGGTGACTTCATTTATATATATTTTTTATAATGCTGGATCTTTAGCAGCTAAATAGTCTTAAAATATTGAAAATCCATTTCTTTTTAAGAGATTGGTGGTTCTTGGTCATATCCTTATGCTAAAAGCATGGAAATTAACATTAGCAGCGATTACATCAGTACAGTATTTTTATCATATAGCCTAGTTCCAAAGCTTGCTTCGATTTACCTCAGTTTTGATGAAGCCTTGATAATAATTAACAGAACAGGTTAAAAGCCCGGAATGTTCTCAAACATATTTTCAAAAATCTTTTAGCTGTAATAATAACATTTTCAAATGACTTCACAGTTGTTACCACGGGATACTGAGCAGCTGTTTATAAATGGCAGACATGCTGTTACATAGAATTCATGAGTGTAGATTGAACAGTATACATATAGTTATTTTAATTGTGCAATTAAATGAAAGATTTACTTCATATTTACTCTCCAGTTTCATATTTTAGCCGTGTAAGTTATAGTTATGGTTGTAAAATCTTTATTTTGGTAGTACAGGGTATCTTAATAAGGCTTGTTGCGAAAGGCATCAAAAAGTCATCATTGCACAGTAAAGGGCTTGGTGTTGAAAGGCATCATTGCACAGTAAAAGGCTTGGTGTTGAAAGGCATCATTGCACAGTAAAGGGCTTGGTGTTGAAGGTGTCATTGCACAGTAAAAGGCTTGGTGTTGAAAGGTGTCATTGCACAGTAAAGGGCTTGGTGCTGAAAGGGGTCATTCCACAGTAAAGGGCTTGGTGTTGAAAGGTGTCATTGCACAGTAAAGGGCTTGGTGTTGAAAGGTGTCATTGCACAGTAAAGGGCTTGGTGCTGAAAGGTGTCATTGCACAGTAAAGGGCTTGGTGTTGAAAGGTGTCATTGCACAGTAAAGGGCTTGGTGTTGAAAGGCATCATTGCACAGTAAAGGGCTTGGTGTTGAAAGGTGTCATTGCACAGTAAAGGGCTTGGTGTTGAAGGTGTCATTGCACAGTAAAGGGCTTGGTGTTGAAAGGTGTCATTGCACAGTAAAGGGCTTGGTGCTGAAAGGTGCCATTGCACAGTAAAGGGCTTGGTGTTGAAAGGTGTCATTGCACAGTAAAAGGCTTGGTGTTGAAAGGTGTCATTGCACAGTAAAGGGCTTGGTGTTGAAAGGCATCATTGCACAGTAAAGGGCTTGGTGCTGAAAGGTGTCATTGCACAGTAAAGGGCTTGGTGTTGAAAGGCATCATTGCACAGTAAAGGGCTTGGTGCTGAAAGGTGTCATTGCACAGTAAAGGGCTTGGTGTTGAAAGGTGTCATTGCACAGTAAAGGGCTTGGTGTTGAAAGGTTTCATTGCACAGTAAAGGGCTTGGTGTTGAAAGGTGTCATTGCACAGTAAAGGGCTTGGTGCTGAAAGGTGTCATTGCACAGTAAAGGGCTTGGTGTTGAAAGGTGTCATTGCACAGTAAAGGGCTTGGTGTTGAAAGGTGTCATTGCACAGTAAAGGGCTTGGTGCTGAAAGGTGTCATTGCACAGTAAAGGCCTTGGTGTTGAAGGTGTCATTGCACAGTAAAGGGCTTGGTGTTGAAAGGCATCATTGCACAGTAAAGGGCTTGGTGCTGAAGGTGTCATTGCACAGTAAAGGGCTTGGTGTTGAAAGGTGTCATTGCACAGTAAAGGGCTTGGTGTTGAAAGGCATCATTGCACAGTAAAGGGCTTGGTGCTGAAAGGTGTCATTGCATAGTAAAGGGCTTGGTGTTGAAGGTGTCATTGCACAGTAAAGGGCTTGGTGTTGAAAGGTGTCATTGCACAGTAAAGGGCTTGGTGTTGAAGGTGTCATTGCACAGTAAAGGGCTTGGTGTTGAAGGTGTCATTGCACAATAAAGGGCTTGGTGTTGAAAGGTGTCATTGCACAGTAAAGGGCTTGGTGTTGAAAGGTGTCATTGCACAGTAAAGGGCTTGGTGTTGAAAGGTGTCATTGCACAGTAAAGGGCTTGGTGTTGAAAGGTGTCATTGCACAGTAAAGGGCTTGGTGTTGAAAGGTGTCATTGCACAGTAAAGGGCTTGGTGTTGAAAGGTGTCATTGCACAGTAAAGGGCTTGGTGTTGAAGGTGTCATTGCACAGTAAAGGGCTTGGTGTTGAAAGGTGTCATTGCACAATAAAGGGCTTGGTGTTGAAAGGTGTCATTGCACAATAAAGGGCTTGGTGTTGAAAGGTGTCATTGCACAGTAAAGGGCTTGGTGTTGAAAGGTGTCATTGCACAGTAAAGGGCTTGGTGTTGAAAGGTGTCATTGCACAGTAAAGGGCTTGGTGTTGAAAGGCATCATTGCACAGTAAAAGGCTTGGTGTTGAAAGGCATCATTGCACAGTAAAGGGCTTGGTGTTGAAGGTGTCATTGCACAGTAAAAGGCTTGGTGTTGAAAGGTGTCATTGCACAGTAAAGGGCTTGGTGTTGAAAGGTGTCATTGCACAGTAAAGGGCTTGGTGTTGAAAGGTGTCATTGCACAGTAAAGGGCTTGGTGTTGAAAGGTGTCATTGCACAGTAAAGGGCTTGGTGTTGAAAGGTGTCATTGCACAATAAAGGGCTTGGTGTTGAAAGGTGTCATTGCACAGTAAAGGGCTTGGTGTTGAAAGGTGTCATTGCACAGTAAAGGGCTTGGTGTTGAAAGGTGTCATTGCACAGTAAAGGGCTTGGTGTTGAAAGGTGTCATTGCACAATAAAGGGCTTGGTGTTGAAAGGTGTCATTGCACAGTAAAGGGCTTGGTGTTGAAAGGTGTCATTGCACAGTAAAGTGCTTGGTGTTGAAGGTGTCATTGCACAGTAAAGGGCTTGGTGTTGAAAGGTGTCATTGCACAGTAAAGGGCTTGGTGTTGAAAGGTGTCATTGCACAGTAAAGGGCTTGGTGTTGAAAGGTGTCATTGCACAATAAAGGGCTTGGTGTTGAAAGGTGTCATTGCACAGTAAAGGGCTTGGTGTTGAAAGGTGTCATTGCACAATAAAGGGCTTGGTGTTGAAAGGTGTCATTGCACAGTAAAGGGCTTGGTGTTGAAGGTGTCATTGCACAGTAAAGGGCTTGGTGTTGAAAGGTGTCATTGCACAATAAAGGGCTTGGTGTTGAAGGTGTCATTGCACAGTAAAGGGCTTGGTGTTGAAGGTGTCATTGCACAGTAAAGGGCTTGGTGTTGAAAGGTGTCATTGCACAATAAAGGGCTTGGTGTTGAAAGGTGTCATTGCACAGTAAAGGGCTTGGTGTTGAAAGGTGTCATTGCACAGTAAAGGGCTTGGTGTTGAAAGGTGTCATTGCACAGTAAAGGGCTTGGTGTTGAAAGGTGTCATTGCACAGTAAAGGGCTTGGTGTTGAAAGGTGTCATTGCACAATAAAGGGCTTGGTGTTGAAAGGTGTCATTGCACAGTAAAGGGCTTGGTGTTGAAAGGTGTCATTGCACAATAAAGGGCTTGGTGTTGAAAGGTGTCATTGCACAGTAAAGGGCTTGGTGTTGAAAGGTGTCATTGCACAGTAAAGGGCTTGGTGTTGAAAGGTGTCATTGCACAGTAAAGGGCTTTTTGTTGAAGGTGTCATTGCACAGTAAAGGGCTTGGTGTTGAAAGGTGTCATTGCACAGTAAAGGGCTTGGTGTTGAAAGGTGTCATTGCACAATAAAGGGCTTGGTGTTGAAAGGTGTCATTGCACAGTAAAGGGCTTGGTGTTGAAAGGTGTCATTGCACAGTAAAGGGCTTGGTGTTGAAAGGTGTCATTGCACAGTAAAGGGCTTGGTGTTGAAAGGTGGCATTGCACAGTAAAAGGCTTGGTGTTGAAAGGTGTCATTGCACAGTAAAGGGCTTGGTGTTGAAAGGTGTCATTGCACAGTAAAGGGCTTGGTGTTGAAAGGTGGCATTGCACAGTAAAAGGCTTGGTGTTGAAAGGTGTCATTGCACAATAAAGGGCTTGGTGTTGAAAGGTGTCATTGCACAGTAAAGGGCTTGGTGTTGAAGATGTCATTGCACAGTAAAGGGCTTGGTGTTGAAGGTGTTGTTGCACAGTAAAATGTATTTTATTGAATGGTGTCTTTGCACAGTAAAGGGCTTGGTGTTGAAAGGTGTCATTGTACAGTAAGGGGCCTGGTATTAAAAGGTGTCTTTGCACAGTAAAGGACCTGGCATTGAAATGTGTCATTGCACAGTAAAGAGTTAAGGAATACAACTTTAAACTTGGTATACTTGTACATCATTATTAGAAGGTGTGTCACATTCCTCACTGGGGGTCAAATGTTCACTGTCAACGTCATGGCTCAATATTTTATGATTTCCATCACACTTTCCTTTCCACTTTTTAACTTTCAGGCCATTTTGAAGTTGAGAAATGAAACTTAGTATACTAATACATCATTAGAAGGTGTGTTGCATAGCACATTGGTGGTCCTATCATCAATGTCAAGGTCATGGCTCTGTTTTAAGTTTTCCCTTACACTTTGAAGTCCATTCTATAACTTTAGAGCTGTATGAGATTAAGGGCGAAATGTATTATACTTATATATCATCATTAGAAGGTGTGTCACATACCACATTGGGGTCCTGTTTTTAAGATCAAGGTCACAGCTCAGTATTTTAAGTTTTCCATCACCCTTTATAATGTTAGATCTGTTTGAGATTAAGAGGTGAAATTTGGTATACTTATGCATCGTAATTAGAAGGTGTGTTGGCTACCATATTGAGAAGCACATCTTCAGGGTCAAGGTCACAATTTAATATTTTAAGTTTTCCATCACGCTTTCCAGTCTATAAGTTCAGATCAGTTGGAAAGTGGCATCCCTCATATAGAACAAATTGCAGAGATGATGTGTTATTGTGCCAGTTGAGTATCAGACATGCATATCTGACTTGTATATACCTCATGAAGGGTGACCCTCAACTGGAGTGCATACCATCTAATCTCCTTTTCCATTCTTCCATCTGTCAATTTATTCATACTTATTGTCTCTTTTCAGAACTGAATGTGTGGTTGCATATGCTATAACAAGTATTTCTCATAGATCTTTAAAATGGTCTTGCATCAATAAATAGCACAGCATTTGATAGTGGAATATGTGTGTAGAGCAGGTAGACAATAGTCAAAATCAGGTTTTTTAACTTTTGCAGAGAGTACAAAGCTGGGACTTGTGTGAGATTTGCTGGCACTGGGAATGAGGAGAACAGGAATAACAGTTACCCAGAAAAGTCTGGATTTGCCCAGCCCTCAGGTCTGGCCATATCTACACACTCAGATATCCAAGCTCTCTATGTAGCTGACAGCGAGAGTTCCAGCATCAGGGTCATCTCTCTGAAGGATGGGACAGTTAAGGGGTTGGCAGGAGGAGACATTAACCCCATTGTGAGGGTTTTATTTTTTATTATTGTCTTCAAAGATGTTGGAAATTAAGGACCACAGAAAAAATATATCTAACTCACCCACACTATTATGCAAGAGACTTTATTTTATCTTCCTTTAATCATTGGCATCTTTATTTGGATGATATGTACAAATACAGGGATTTTTGAAAGGAGTCCTCAGAGGCCAAAAGTGGTCCAATTCCAAGATAGTGAGACAAATTTTCCTCCCAAATCATACAAGAAAAATGTCTGAATGATTCTAATGACTCTGTAATAAATCAAAGGTGAAATCCATATAAAATTAAATAAAGACAGTTCAAGTAAAACATACTTGGGACCCAGGGAAGGCACCTTCAATTTGGGGTTGTCATCCATATATGCAATTTAAAATTTTGTATCATTTTCATATGAAATCTTTGAGTAATCTGAGTACCCTGGCATATATTTTTAAAAATCTGCCTTTCCTGGGTACCATGTATGTTTAAATGGATCAGCCCAAGACACGGCATTTAAAATGCATAAATACTGTGTATAAATGCAAACTAGATAGTGATTTTGAGTTTTGCTCTTTCAGATCTACATGGTTACTGATAGTGATTTTGAGTTTTGCTCTTTCAGATCTACATGGTTACTGAACATTACCACTGTTCAGATTTTTGGTCAAGTATTTCATCTATGCAATTCCTGGTAAAATAATATTCCTAAAGGTGAAAATATAGTGCTAGCAAACTTGCTGTAGTGGTCACTTTTACATAGGAACTACTTGAACACAAAGACTTATTTATACAAGGTCCATATCTCCATAACTTATAGCACATTTACCTATATGTAAAAGCCACATTTTCATTAAACTATACATGACACTCATGGACAACTCCTGTGGAGCAATTGGACTCCTAATATATGCAAAGTTTAGAAGTTTATTTTTCTTCTACAGAATTTATTTGCTTATGGAGATGAAGATGGTGTTGGGGTCAAGGCCAAGTTTCAGCATCCACTGGGAGTAACTCTAGCATCCACTGAGTCAGGACCACTGCTTGTAGCGGACTCTTATAACCATAAGGTACCATTGTACAGCCACAATCTTGTCCAAGTTGTTTTATTAATGAGTTACCATTGTTTTTGTCAGGGTTCATATGGGTTCTTGAAAACCTTGAAAGTGCTTGAATCCTAAGATGGTGAAATAAAGGCCTAAAAATGCTTGAGTCCTAAGATGGTGAAATAAAGGCTTTGTAAGTGCTTGAGTCCTAAGATGGTAAAATAAAGGCCTTGAAAATGCTTGAGTCCTAAGATGGTAAAATAAAGGCCTTGAAAATGCTTGAGTCCTAAGATGGTAAAATAAAGGCCATGAAAATGCTTGAGTCCTAAGATGGTGAAATCAAGGTCTTGAAAATACTTGAGTCCTAAGATGGTGAAATCAAGGCCTTGAAAGCGCCTACAAAATAACATGTTACCTGTAATGTGCGTGAAAGTCCTTGAATTTTTAGAATAAGGTCAAGTGTTGCTTGTATAATTTTCTACAACAGTTGCAGTCAAGTCGATTATTTGCATTGATTTAAATAGAAATGGCCCATATTCTAAAAAAATTTTTAAAAGTGCAGTCAAGAAAAATAGGTAGATAATTAAACCATAATTTGCTGTTTTAGAAGCATATGATAAAAAGAAAACTGTATGCTCTCTCTTTATCTATTCTAAATTAGGTCCTTGAAAATTATTACTTGCATCTTGGAAAATCTTCAACTTGTATGCTTCAAAAACTTTATATCTTTTGCAAGAGTTTAAGAAATACATAATGACCATGTTTAACTATCATCATATCTCAATTGTAGGCTGATTCTTTGCTCCTGTTATAAAAGTTCTTGGAGTCTTATTTATTTAGTGTTAAATCTATTCATACAATCAATTAAGTAACAGATGTGCACAAGCTCAGGTAGTCTTGGCCTGCCCTGACTGCATCTGTTTTGAGAATTTGCAGATATCATTCTGGGCAAAATACAGTACAAACTGTGCCTTGCAGATGTTTTTACATCAAACCAATACATTTTGACCCATCCCTTCAGCAAGTGTTGACAGCATTGAGATTATGATGTCATAATGTGCATCATACAAAAAATGGCATAAGGCTAAAATACCAAGAAAATAATCTTACAATATTCTTCCTTACTGATGTAAATTTACTTCTATTTACCTTAAAGACATTAATTGGCATGCTTCATTTTTAATATAAAATTTAATTTACCCTAGGCAACACTCATAGTGCCATTTAAGTGCCCCAAAATGTTGGGAGCCTCATTTTCATTTCATGTTTTTTCCCTAGACCCTGGTTTGGCTTTCCATTGCCTAGCAGCAAAAGCTGAAGCAGGCTGGATGATTTAGGCTAAAGCTCAAAATCATATATATCACTTCATCTTAAACACCTGAAAGACTACCTATTTTCCAAATCATGGGTAATTGATCACAGTTCATTTTTAAACATGTGGACTACAATTTGAAACTCAGAAAGTGAAACATATTGATACTGAAGAAAATTTCATTTAGTAAATTCAGTTGGAGGTTCTTTTTATAATTATTGAGTGGAAATAGTGGTCAAAATAAACCTGCAGTAATGGAAATAATGGTCAAAATAGGCCTGCAGCAATGGAAGTAGTGGTCAAAATATGTCTGCAATGATTGAAATAGTGGTCAAAATAGGCCTGCAGTGATGGAAATCATGGTCATAATAGGCCTGCAATGATGGAAATAGTGGTCACAATAGGCCTGAAGTGATGGAAAATAGTGGTCAAAATAGGCCTGCAATGTTGGACATACTGGCCAGAATAGGCCTGTGATGATAGAAATAGTGGTCAAAATAGGCCTGTAAGTGCTGGAAATCATGGTCAAAAAAGGACTGCAATGATAGAAAGTGGTCAAAATAGGCCTACAGTGATGGAAATAGTGGTAAAAATAGGTCTGCAATGATAGAAATAGTGGTCAGAATAGGTCTGCATGATAGAAATAGTGGTCAGAATAGGCCCTTAGATGTTAAAAATAGCGGTCAGAATAGGCCTGTAATGATAGAAATAGTGGTCAGAATAGGCCTGCAATGATAGAAATAGTGGTCAGAATAGGCCTGTAATGGTATAGTAGTATCATACCCCAATACATCATCTGTAGACCAGTAAGTTGTTGTTTGACACTTTTCATAATTTTTTAATATTATTGACTATGATGGGATTTTTAAAAAAGTACAGCTGCAAATCAAGGACGGACAGTCTTAACACATGCGTCTTCAGTTACAATTGGACTTCAATAACTGTCAGATTGATACAACTGTCAGATTGATAGGTGGAAGTGCTGAAGAACAACTTGTTGGTCTGCCTCTTCTATATCTGTTATATTTCCGTCATTATAGAAGCAATCTGTTTCAGCTGACAAACATTTGTCATAATTTGAAAATGTAACACAGTTTAATTTTTTAGTTTTCTGCTATATGTTGCTCTTTAAGTTGCTTTTCTTCCTTTTAAGTTTAGCTATGTATTTCTTCTTCTTCAGTTTTCAAAGAACTTATTCATGCTTGTCATTATGTATCTTATAATTATCACTAACACTGTTATCTTTATACAATAGTATTCCAAATCAAGGATTGTATGGTTCCATTTCAGATAAAGTCCATAGATCTAAAGACAAAAAACTGCACAACAATAATGGGAACAGGTAAAGCTGGAAGTGCCAGGGGAGATAACCCCCTGAAAACAGAGCTGAATGAGCCAGGGGGTTTATGTGTTTGTAACAGTCTACTGTATATAACAGACACCAACAATCATGATATCAAAGTGCTGGACTTAATGCTTCAGAAAGTTAGCAGTGTAAGTGACATACAGTGACACCTCCCTATAAAGCCCCTCAGCATACTGCTGCCCCATTATAATGCAGGTATAGGCATGGATCCCAGTAAATGTTTTCAATTTTTTATCATTTTTAGTGGAATTATTTCACTGAATTTAGTTATGGGCTGATGAGAACCAGTTATCATATTGATTTTAATTCAGTGAATACCCTGTTTTTGTGTTGCGATTATGACACAAACTTGTTGAAACATCACTCTATATAAGGCTACCACACATAGATTGCATGTAACTTCTATGGCTCCCATGAACAGTGTGATAAAGAGAGAGCACTATATATTACTTTATGTCAAATTTGCAATATTTTTTATTCTCTAGTCTTAAGAATGTCGCATATCAATCTTTGTTTTTAGAATGTCTTTTTTTTTGTTCTTGTGAGTTTGATTTCTTGTATCAAACATAACAAGTCCATTAATAGTCCTTGAGCTAAAGATCCTTATAACAATTAGAGTTCATTAGCCACTTGATATTCAGAAGTTGCATTTACATTATACACTCATTAGAAAACTCTCTCTTAGTATTTGGTTGTTTTAAAAGTTTTATAAAATGGAAATTTTCATTTTGATTTTCCTTTAAATATTGGCATGAGGGTATTACAGATAAATTTCTGCTCTTGCATTGAACAGTCTGGAAAGTATTCTTCTAGTAGTCCTTTTTAAAGTCCCTTGCACAATTAACAAGATTAAGTAACAGAAATTCTCCCAACTGTATGATAATAAGTTTTTGCCCAAACTTGCTAAACAAAATGCAATCTTTTCACAGCTAAAAGTTAGATTGCATTTGTTTACCTCTTCAGATTTGTATTGTTTTACTATTGACAGCTTCCAGTAATATTCCCCAAACATAAAAATAATGAACCACAAAGTGCAGATACATCTAGTACAACTTTGAAAGAAACAGAAGAGCAGTTCATCCCAGTTCAAATGACCTTGAAGATGTCAGAAAAAGTACATTTGACTGAAGAAGCTCCATCATCATGGGAACTCAGATGTCAAGGTAACAACTATTGGGATTTGTTAATAAAAGATAAGTTATGTGTACAAGATTGAGTATATGTAAAATAGCGACTGGAGAATCCAGCTTCATGTAAGTTGGTGCAAAAGAAGTCAAAGGCAGGGTTGATGTATAAAAATAGGATTGACTGAGCTGTGTAATCTTTTCTCTGGTTGTGTCAGCCTCTTTAACAGTACTGGATTAGTCCATTACATACCTGATTGTTTTAATAGGCTGGTCTGGTCTAACACATGTACAGGTCTAATCAGCTGGTTTGAAAAACCCAGTCTTTAATCATAGATGGGGGGTAAGGGAGGTAATAAATAACTGAGGAAGAGTCAAGAATATGATACCTTCTGGGCGATTTTTGTCTTACAAAGGAAAACTATGAGATCTCACCATAACATTACTGAAACTTAAAAGTACAGAAGATTTGGAATTGAGAGTTCTTCCAGAAATAGCAGAATGGAGGGAGGTTTTGACATTGGAAGGCACATCATTGGAGGGTGGGGGGTGCTGTTTGTTTCATTGCATTTTTTTTCCATAATTGTATTTTATATTCATTAAAAATTTTATGGGCACTGGTTGTTTATAAAAGTGCCTTTCAATCCCTCCACAACTTTATTAACTTGCCTATAGAAAAGTGCAGGAGAGCATATGCTACACCACTGGTATTATAGTTGTAAGCATAATTGGTATTGATCTTAATAAATTTATGCCTTTTATATGTGAATCAGATTCCCAGACACTGTTGCATGTACAGTCAAGACAATGTTAGTGTACATACATCCAGAGGAGTACCATACAACAGTATAAAAAGTAGATCATTTGATTCTATTTATCCTTGATGTGTACAAGCCTTATATTTCTGTAAACCTTTCTCCATCCCTCAGCTAGCCAAGTATGACACCTGTTTGATTATAGAGTCCTACCCATTTATCTCTACATCCTCTGGCTCTAAGTAATATTGTCGACATAAACTTATGTCGAGGAAATTTTGATTAAATGAAAACAAAACCAGTGTGAAATTCACTTGTATATTGACAGCTTACATTTTTGTTACCTTTGTGTAATAAAATCCATAATGCGTTAAGTACAAATCCATGAATTAGAGTATAGAGCCCATGTTAGAAAATTCATGTATCGGTCACATCTTGTTAGAAAACACGGCTATACAAAAATGGTAGTCCTCATTTAATCAATATCCCATTGTTAACCAACTCCTGTGAAGAAACAAGTCACTCTGATATTCATTGTTGCCAGTAGCACGTGGTTGTATAATTGTTATTTACATGTTAATTAAATTGGCCTAGAGTTTTTTCTGATTGAGGCAAATGACATAATCATCTTACTGAGGCTACCAAGGGTATGAGGCTATTCATAGGGAAATGAAAACCTGTCAACAAGTTATGAATTCTCTTGAAATAGCAGTTAAAATGTATGTGACAAATGATTACAAAACATTTAATTACATTTTTTTTTTAAAGTCTTAATTAAGCACATAATAAGCATAAATAAAGTTACTTTTCTTCCTGCAGAAAAGGAAACTTTTATGGCACAGTAAATGTGTTCCAATTAGCGATCACTTTGAGGAAAAAATGCAACAATTGATCAGATTCCTTTGCTTTTATTCATGCTTTGGTGAAGACTTCTGTTCATGAAGGGTGCATTGTTTTATTGAAGATTGTAGACGGGTTGCTTTGATGAAAGGTGTATGCGTTATTGAAGTCACCGCGAAAGGCCAACTTTGGAGGACCAAACAAATGCCTGTTTGTTAATGTGACGGCAACATTAAAGCCTGGCAGCAACATCAAATAATTGTTGAACAAAATATGGGTCAGAACTGGCAGTTTGTCAACATAAACAATTAAAAAACAAAGGATTTGTTCAAGTTGGGACCTATGGCTTCTGTCGACATATACATTTATTTTTTATCTCGACATCGACATAAGCGTGACAGATTTGGTAGTAGCAAAGGACCATGGGCTGGGGACTTTGCTTTTTTGTCGATATAGGCAGTTTGTAAACATAAGCGATGATGATATAAGTGGGTAGGACTGTCTGATATTATGCACAACTCCCAGGTCAACTCCCGTTATTGACCCATGTATACTGTATGAGATTGCAGGTAAGGACTATTTTCTTGAATGGCAATACTACTACTCCTTTTATTACTACTACTACTACTGTTATTGTTGTTGTTGTTGTTGTTGTTATTGTTATTATTATTTCACTTGGGTGCCAATTTCAAATGAATTGTTGAAACTAATTTCTGTAAGGAAACTTAATTGAGCCTTAGAAAAAAAATGAATTTTTTTTAAAAATAAGATTTATTCATTTCTTTGGAAATAAACACAAATGTACAAGACTGTACTGAGGATAATTGGATGTTTTCAATAAAGCCACATATAAATGAAGTGAAATGACTTTCCAGTTCTTTGTTATGAGTACACATATATAGTTTCTGTTGTTGTGATAGTTGTAGAAATCTCTTTAATCTGTCAGATTTTGTATTGTTTCTCATTTCAGTAATGAAGATAACAATTTTGAACAGTTGAAACAAAAGAAATATCGATTAAACTTAAGAAAAAAGTATTTTGTACAACTCTGAATTAGTATCTTTATTGTAAACTTTTGTTTTTATTGTATATGATTCTAGCCTCAAAAATAAAATATCTATCGAAAATAACTAATAGTCATCATGCGATCACTCTCCTGTACCTTATAAAAGACGCCATAATGAATAGATTTATTTATTTATCTTTGCTAATACTCAGTATAAAAAATGTTTATTGAGATATATGCTTGTGTTAGAGCTACACAAGCATCGCATTATCCTAGGGTATATCAAAGTAAATTTGCAAATAACCTATCATAGTTACAGACAGATATGGCAGTTTAATCAGCAACACAGTTGACTACAAAGCATGCATATACAACACAATGACACTGTATATTGCTTCTTTAATTCATAAGTAATAGGAGCTGTAATCTTGTAGCATTTAATGGAAAAAAGGGAAATTGGTAAGTGGAATTTAGTTTGGGAAAGAAAAGTCAACTTATCTTTCTCTGAATATCAAAGTGAAGTGACAGTTTCACCTAATCACGCTTCTTACTACTGTGGACACTGAATTATATTATTGAAATTAATTTTTTTAGTTGACCTACCTTTAACTTCTTATTGTCTAATTTACAGATCTTAAGAAATGACTTGGAAATATGCATTGAAATATTCATGGGCATTGTAATTTACAGTATGTTATCTCAAAACAAATGTGTTAATTATTACGTTTTTGCACTTTAATGATCAAAACATAGTATTGTAGCAATATAAATTGAGGAATAATTATAGGTTACTGAATTTGTATGGAAAAATATGCAGTATAGCTAAGAAAAAATGAATTCATATTTTCCTATACAAATGTAGTAACTATGAAAGTAACATTTTTATTATATGCTAAATTTTTTCTACCTAAGGCCGAATAATCAAAAGAACACACTACAAGAAACACAATAGTTGAATTTCTGTCAATTCCAAAGTGAATACACAACTGTAGTCTAGTGAGCCACAAACAAATAGACAATAACAGTATTCATGCTCCATTCAGTGACCTTGAACATGGTAGCATACCATGTTCTCAGTCATTATTTTCAACTTGAAATTGATATTTAGATTCATACACCACTTTCTCGATAACTCGCGCTTGTAATGCGGGGTCAGGCATGAATCCCAATCTTTTTTTACTAGAAAATGCCAAACAAAATGGCCCATATTTGTTTAACGTGAAAAAAATTGTGATCAAAATTGGTAACTGCAACCTTGATATGTTTTATCATTGAAAACAATGGTTAGTAATCGCTCGTTTTATCGTTGAAAACAATGGTTAGTACCCAGAAATTTGAATCAACGTCATGAAATTCTCAACTTTTAATAAGAAGTCATATATTTTGTTCAATTTTCTTTCCAAACAACATTCTCAGTACACTGTAAATAACAATATTTGACGAAATTTCAATCAATGAAAATGTCACTAATGCCTGCTGCTGGCAACACTTTAAAAAATAAATACCATTCAATAAGTTTTTTCAAGTGAAATTTGTGTTTTAGTTCTCTCTTTTAATTTGGTTTTAGTGTAATCATCATAAATGCAATATGCCCTCTTGTATTAAAACGTGAAAAATATCATTCAACCGTCACAGCTATGTCCGTGAGTGTTTCCATGAGAACCTAATTAAGTGCTGACCTTTTTTGATCTCCAACTTCTGGAAGTATTTGTTGTGTTGTTACACTCAATTAAAAGCAGACCTGCTTTGTATTACCATGTTAATTGCATCTTTTGTATCAAATGAAATAAAGGAGGGTGGAATAAAACAGAAGTTAAAAGGTGTGCAAATCCTCCCTGTGTAAAAGCTAGCACTCACGGCTGTGTGTCAGGTCAACTCATTTTAATTGATCAATTGAACACTGTTATAAATATTATTATGTAAGTAATATAATTAAACTACCTTAAATTAGCCTACTCATTCACAAATGTGATCAAAGATAGTAAGGCAACCAAGCGAAATGAGTACTTGGTGAATACAAAGCTTTGTTTCACAGATACAGTTCATTATGGAGAAGCAAGTTCCAGAGTTTGTAGTAACTTAAAATTTCTAAAATCCCACTCAAAGATTTCCTCAAGAGAAAGAAGAAGTTTCACTATTACTTGCAATGAAATCACGGCATCCATATTTTATTAATAGAACAATAAATAAATTGAGTTTTGACGTTTACGGTTGTTTCGCGAAATAAATATCCATACTTTTTGTAAAAAAGGAATCTTGTTTCATTGTGAATCAACAACAACAAAAAGCAGGAACATAATGCACTGTTTTTGCGTACATGTGTTGTTGAAACCGCTTGGACTAATGTTGTCAACAATCTTTCAGCAGTTGGGTATCTTGAAAATAAAGGTAATTTATAATTAAAAAAAAGCAAACAACTATATTAGAAAAAGCTCTTTATTGACAATTATTCCCAATGCAATTATAAAATTAGTATTCAGCCATTAAATAGCCCTGTAACCCCTTCCCCCCCCCCCCCCCGTGGTTTTCTTGATGTCCAGCGGGGATGGCATCCCCTTTTTAATTTTTTTAGGTCCCTCTGTAACTCGTGCCCTCACATATAGTGTGGTCTATGTTTTTTGGACCCCGTTGTGCGCAAGTTATCAAGGGAGAGGTGTATTGTGAATGACTGCATCTTGGAACAACTTACCAGTTGGTTTGAAATGGAGAGATTTTGAATTTCTGTCAATCAAACAGTAGTGATGAACTGTAGTTATTAGCTGGGTCAATTTCATATGATATTGATATACATGTGGCTGGAGGGAATGGCCTTGACAGCAAGCTGCAGATGTGTTTCTCTTCTGCCATTGATAGTTTGGAATCATAAGCTGGAAAAATGTGACATTCTTTTAATTGAAATTCTCATGAAGGATTTAATATTTTTTGTTAGGGATGATCAAATTAATGTCATTTTGGAGTGCAGTAAATTCTCATTTGGAATGTGATTTTCTGTTGGAAATGTAGTCTAGATTGCAGTACAGTTTCACATTGAGGATCTATTTTTGGAACCTATGTAATTCTAATTAGCAGAAATAACTATGAAAGTACATTTTGAGGAAATTGAAGATGCAGAAAGGCAATACCATTTATTGCCATTTTTATTACCAGCTATACTATGACCTCTCACTTGCATGATCTTTGTTGGAGTGATCCCAGCTTTTGATAGGGTTGTCACAGTAGTCTTCCTTAATGAATGGTTGGTGATTCTCCCCTGGATTTTTGCCCATTCTGAAGCCAATTTCATCAAAGATCCCAGATGATTAACTCCCATTGGTCTAGGGTAATACCTGCAATTTTAAATATTTTCTCCTGTAAAAGCTATTTTTATTTAGATTGTTTTCCAGAGTACTTTTAATTGTCTGGCTTTGTTATCTTTTACTCATTTATATTTAAATATCTTTGCTTTCTTATATCTTTCAATGTTTATTGATCCATTTGATTCTGGCATGTTTTGTGCAGGGTACACTTTTTTCAAAGATTTTTTTTTTTACTCCCAGATTTCTTTATTTTATTTTTTTTTTAATTCATTCATTCATTCATTAAATTGTCGGAATGTTTTTTGGACTTTGTTTCTTTGTCTATTTATTGCTTTATTTGAAATAAGATCATTAACTGAATGTGTAGAAATATGATTACCATATTTGGGAAGTTTCTGTCAGTTTTTGCACTGAAATTGGGGTAAAATAAAAGGGGCTGTCATCATCCAACATTTCTGAGGATCTCCATTTCAAATACTGCAGATAAAGATGAAATAGGATCAGATGCTGTTCCGGTGGAAAAAATGCAAGGTATTGTGGACCTGTAGTTAACCCTCCAAGTACCATCAAAGGTTTTGCTATCCCTCTCAACCAATTGAAGATAGTGGATACTGGTTGAATCTGTCAATACTGATACATCTCCAAACTTTAATTTTCTTTGTTCATCTTGGCCTTGAAATCCAAACATTTTCCAAAAGAAGTATAACAGGGAAAACTGCAAAGCAGCTGAGGTGTTAGAGCCCATTTCACCAGCATAAAACAAGACTTCATCATCATCTTGGCTTATAAGCTCTGAAGCTCTTGCTTTTGTGCCAAAACCCACTTTCTTCAGTTGCATTTATGTTAATTTAGTGCTTGGACTGTCTTGTAAAATGGGTGGTTTCTAAGAGAGGCGGAATAGCCCTTGGCCTTAAGATACCTTTCTGTGCTATTTTTTATAAACTCTGGAGAGCATGGCTCAGTCTGTGCCATTCAGTTTGTGAATGGTTATGATGATTCAAGCTAAATAAGTGTTTAAATGAGCAGGGATTATATTTTCAGTACAGCATGTTGCACATTTGTTGTCATAAAGCCATTGTTGGGCATTGCAGATATCATGTTTTGTCATAAGCTTGGTTGAAAGTATCTTTTGGGACTCGGTGAACTCATCCGCATCATCAACTTCATCATCTCTACTTTCAAAAGGCTCAAACAGCTTGTTTAGTTCATCCACAAACAAATCTAATAAATCAAAAGTGCCGGCATTGGCTGCATAAGCATCCATTGTTTGTTTACAATAAAAAGTAGTTAATAACACTCAAGACTCTATTTTTAGACACACTTGTCATGCAGTATGAAACAGTGCAGTATGGAAAAAAAATGAGTATATAATAATGAATCATATTGGAACTATTTTTTTGTGTGCCTTATTTTGATGAGATGAATTAGACTGACACAGACTTCTTGTACCTCTTCTCAAGAGCAAGCTTTGTAAAATTTGTTATTTTTAATGTAGAATTTCACTGAAAAGAGTGATTTGTAAGACCTATTACTGTAGTTTGTGATTCTGTGATAAAAGTATTTTAAGGATAGATTTTTATTCTTTTCAAGACCACAGTCAGGGATGTAGTTTATGCCCCTGGAGGTTTGGTTACCTGGGATTGACTGATGATGCATAACGAGAGCATCCCTCCCAACCTAATCTGGCCTTAGGTAGCCATTCACACCTTGGTGTGAAGAGTTAGAAGCTAAAACCTGAGCATCCTGAAAAAATGCCTGTTTGTTCTCAGGTTACTTAGGGAAAAAAAAGTTCACAACATGACACTCCATGTAACCTTTTATGTTCGAAGTGATTTTTGTTGTTGTTGTTAACCATTAGTTATATAGTCATGAAGCTTTATACAGTAAACTCTTTTTATAATGGAATCAGATGAATCAGAATATTGGATATTATGAAGCAGCTTGTAAGGCCCTTCTGGTGGTTTATATAATATTTTACTGTGGTTTTAACGAAGTTTGGATATAACACTGATTTTTGGTATCCCATGGACTTTGTTAAATCCAGATTTTACAGTATGCGCATACATATTAAGGAGTACTACACCAAAATACCCAAAGTAAGTCGAATACTTTTCATGCTTCTGTGACCATGCATACATTAGATCTTTACATCAGTTTCTCTGAGAATGTTGCTATTACTGTAACAATAGTAAAACTTGATTCATCATTGTGAGTACTACACCACTATATCATAAGTAGGTCACTATGACCTACTTGTCATACTTTCATTGACTATGTACATCAGTTATGTTCAGGTCAGTCTCTGGGACACCGTTACTTGGACAATCATGGAAGTTGAGAAGTATTACACCATCCTCCCAAAAGTAGGCCACTGTAATCTACATTGACCTTCTGGCATGTATTCATTGTAAGTCAATTTTGTCATCTTTGGGATTGCTTATTTTTCAAGAACCCCAAAATGGTTTTAATGTCTTGAGAGCCATTATCTTTTAGTTTTATAATAGGTTCGTATAACCATGAAAAAGGGGTTGCCTTGAAAACTCCTCGAATTTAAAATAAGTTTGTTTTGTCCTTGAAAACTCCTTGAATTTATCAGCGGGAAAACAATATTAGGTGGATCATATGATGTATGGCATGGGTGATCCGTCCGTTGGAGTAGCATCCCTTTGCTGTAGTGGCATGCTGATTTGTTATGTGTTTTTTCTTCTACTTTTGTACCAATATATGCAGTGATAAACAAAATAACATCTAGAGACAAATCAATTTCTATAAGAAAAATTATCCCTTGAAAACTTTGGAAGTCCTTACAGATACACTTCTTTAAAAGTCCTTGAACAAAACTGTGTGGGCCTGCATGAACCATGTTTTATTTCTTTTTCCTAAACATATGTTTTCTTCATTTTCTTTATTCAGATGAAGGAGTCTTGCCTCAAAATGTAGTAAAAGGTAAAGTTTCCAGTGAGAAATGCCAGACACTTACAAACATTCGAGTTTCATCACTGCAGACAGCCAAGCAGACAGCATTAGCCCTGAAATGCAAACTGTTTATCTGTGATGATACAAATGCATGCAGAATGCATGAGGAGTGCATTACTAAGGAAATAGATACCACACAGATGCCACCAGATCAGTTGTCATTTGTGTTCAGTGTTATTGTAACTTGAAGCAAATGAATTACCAAATTTAAGTCAGTTGTACTATTGCCCACAATGATATGTCTTATTGTACTATCGCCCACAGTGATATGTCTTATTGTACTATTGCCCACAGTGATATGTCTTATTGTACTATTGTCCACAGTGATAAGTAAGTTGTACTATTGCCCACAGTGATATGTCTTATTGTACTATTACCCAGAGTGATATGTCTTATTTTACTATTGCTTAGAGTGATAAGTCTTACTGTACTATTGCCCAGAGTGATAAGTTGGTTGTACTGTTGCCCAGAGTGATAAGTCTTATTGATGACATAATAGTGAAATGACAGGTCTTCTCTTAAGGAAAACTGAAAAAACAACGAAAAGTACAACTTTGATGGGTATCAGTTTTTGTGGCTTTAGAAAAAATTAAAATTTTTATTAGGTAGGTAAATTAGTGGATTTGGGATGAGGGTCATATTGTCTCCATAATTATCCTTATTTGTTGTGTCCTTTAATTTGTATAAAACCATGAAATTCAAAAACATTGGTACCCCTTGAAAATTAGTAACCCATGAAAACATTTTAATTTTCAGTTTATGAACTTGAAGAAAGCTATTAGAAATTTAATTTACAACCTGATATAATTTTACTCTACATATTTTAGATTCCAATTGTCTTTTTGTTTTGCTTTTGATGAAATTATATATACAATTCACTCAGTCTAGTGCAAAAGAATTACAGCAACCTACGGGTTTCTCTTGTGCTCTTAAATTGTTTTGAGTAAAGTTATCCTGATATTTCACTGTAATCATCCTTGCCTATACAGTGGTCCCCCTCTTGAACGGCCCCCCTGATCAGCGGCCACCTGCTTTATACGGCCACAATCCCTTGGCACCGACAAGTTTGTGTTCAAAAGTACCCATCAAGGATGGCCACCCCTCAAAAGCGACCAGCGGCCAGCATTTTAGTGCAAAAACGGTCAAATTTACCCTTCGCGAGCAAGCACATAATGGTTGTTTACAGACTAAAATCTCGCTAATATTTTTTAATTTCTCAACTCAACACATTGACATTTTGTTCCAACATGCCAATTAAATAACTTTAATCCATACAAAGAGGTAAGTAATCCGATTATCCTTACTGCCATGTGTTCCTTAGATGTTAGCCTTTGTCACTTTGATAATTACTGGCTATTATTACCACCTATAATTATCAAGATGACAAAAGCTAACTGCTGAGAAACACAGCATTGTTCAGCTCAAGTCGGTGTGACATCCGGTCGCCAGATAGTAAAATGGTATGTTAGCCTTTCTGGCTTCCCTCTCGTAGATTATGAAATGTACATAACCGAGTACCAGACTGGAGAAGAAAAAAAAGTCAATCACGTGACAGACTCACTTGAGTTGTAAACACTGTGCCTCTTGTGTGATTGCCCACAAAGGAATAAGTTGTTGCAAAATATCGTCAGACATTCTCAGTTTAGAACGAAAAGTGAAAGCAATTATATTAAACGAAAAGAGGGAGAGTCTTTTGATCACTACTGAGAAATTTTATGTCAGAAAGATTCAAATAAACATCGTCAATATACATTCAAGTGCATTGAGTGGGAGATGGAATCGACGGACGTACAGGGATAGTTACAACCAAATGTTTGTACCCAGAATTTACCGACAAGGTGGTTTTGAACCACGATTCATGATTATTCATATTTTTTTTAAAAATAACATTGATATTAGTTTTATCACATTAAGTCCTTAACCAGATAATATTCCTGTAATTTTTAAATGAAAATATTAAATATATAAAAATTAGTTACATCTTTTATACTTTATATGTAGTTATTACTCAAAACTGTGTGATCCCCCTCTAAAAAGGCCACCGCTCCTATAAGGCCACTTTCTTGCTGCAGAAGGGGTGGCCTTATAAGAGGGGGACCACTGTACAATCATCCTTACATTACCTATACAATCATACTTACTTATACAATCATCCTTACCTATACAATCATACTTACCTATACAATCATCCTTACCTATATAATCATACTTACCTATACAATCATCCTTACCTATACAATCATACTTACCTATACAATCATACTTACCTATACAATCATCCTTACCTATACAATCATACTTACTTATACAATCATACTTACCTATACAATCATACTTACTTATACAATCATACTTACCTATATAATCATCCTTACCTATACAATCATACTTACTTATACAATCATACTTACCTATACAATCATACTTACCTATACAATCATCCTTACCTATACAATCATACTTACCTATACAATCATACTTACTTATACAATCATACTTACCTATACAATCATCCTTACCTATACAATCATACTTACTTATACAATCATACTTACCTATACAATCATACTTACTTATACAATCATACTTACCTATACAATCATACTTACCTATACAATCATACTTACTTATACAATCATCCTTACCTATACAATCATACTTACCTATACAATCATACTTACTTATACAATCATACTTACCTATACAATCATACTTACCTATACAATCATACTTACTTATACAATCATACTTACCTATACAATCATCCTTACCTATACAATCATACTTACTTATACAATCATACTTACCTATACAATCATACTTACTTATACAATCATACTTACCTATACAATCATACTTACCTATACAATCATACTTACCTATACAATCATACTTACCTATACAATCATACTTACTTATACAATCATCTTTATCTATACAATCATACTTACCTATGCAATTCTTCTTACCTATACAATCATACTTACCTATGCAATTCTTCTTACCTATACAAAACATTCTAGCTGACTGAGTCAGTTGAATTGTAGGGACCACACTGAATACCATATGTTGCAGAACATAAGTTATATAATGATACATACAGGATTTCTAAGTTTTTTTTAATACATATAAGGAAATATTTCACAAGTGAATTGGAAACATTGTATTGTCAGTGACAATACAAAATGTTTCCAATTCACGAGTGAAATATCTCCTTTGTATCTCCTTATATCTACTCAATAAAGCATAGATTTTTTTTTGTATTATATATTATTGAAGGCAAAAGCCATTGATTTACATGGATTTTTTCCCCCCATTCTGTGCCAATGTGATTCATGGCTGCATTACTACAATGATAAAAAGAAGTTAAAATATTTTACAATAATTTAGGACTGACTTTTTTATAAGTTTAGCTTCTACATATAATGCTTCAGATTGTGTATCAAATTAATGACATTTTTCATAAACAAAGAGATTTTTACTTTCGTTAACACATTTCTTGTGCGGATTGATATTGTGAACATTGTTGGGGTGGGGATACCGTGGAATCATCAAAGAGAAGTCATATCTGAGAGACTTCGGAGCATAATATCTTTAAATAATTTTTTTAATGATTGTGAGTTTACCTTTAAGGATTTTGGTTCATTATTTTATTTATTTCTGCATTCAGACAGGTATTCTGTTGCCTTGTCAAGCATGCAGTCTAGTTCAGTAACATATGCTGTATCAAAATTTTGATAGTCACTTAATTTATGTTTGCAGTCAACACTCATATATCATCAATTTCTCCATCATTTTCAAACTTGATTATGAGTGTGATGAGAGTTACAGTCGCTAATTAAATCATTTTAGTATTATATTTAATCAAGAATTTTTCCCTAAAAACTTGTAACTTTTGTGGTAGAGTGTAACAGGTATTGTATGGTTGACACTGAATATCAAATAGAAACAGGTTATGTAAGTTCAGTCATTGACAATTTGTATGATTCATTTGGATAACTATTTTTTAAATAAGTTAACACTTGAAACTTACTTTTTGTTCTTTGAAGTTCCTTTTTAGGCATTTTTTTGGCACCTCCTCATTACTTACAAAACTGTACAGTCTTGACATATTTTAAGATCTGTTCATCCTGATGGAGAGAGAGAGAGAGGGGGGAGGGAGGGAGAGAGAAGAAGATGAAAAATTAAATAAGCATAAATATGGAAATATTAGCTTGAATAACTTGCACAAGGGCAGATATATTTCTGAAATGGGAAAAGAAAGTAATTCCAGAGGTGATATCGCCACAGTGGCAATAGATCTTTTTTTCGCTACTGTGGCAATATCAATTTTTCACACACTGATACATTTCAGAATCTCGTTATGAAATATATAATAAAAGGCTATTATTTTCCCAGTGCTTTTATATAACCCTGCAAATCCTGCATGTGAATTATTACTGGCAGTTGAACCTTCCCGTGACCTTGAGAGTGGTTATTCTAGTTTTTGGGAGTAAAGTTTATTTACCATTCTTTTAAGGTAGTTACTGTTCTGCTGAATTGTGCAATATTTTAGTTAAGTTAAAAGGGAACATTGTTTGTTTCCAATAACAGAAAACTTTTAAGTATGACAGGAATTTTGTTATAAATATGTCTTATGTTATGAAGCAAACACAGTGTTGTATAAAGCAAACACAGGTATGTATGAATACTTCTGTTTAGTAGTAAGTTTGTTGATGCGATTTTATTGTCTTTTTCAACTGTCATAATCTTGTTAGGTCTTTTTTGATGTTTCTGACATTATTTTATTATTCTAACATGACCCTATATATTTGTAGCTTATATTAAGGTTAATACTTTTTAGGGTTCTTTACCACAGCTTTTTACTGTGCAGATAAAGGAATTAAGTAAATTTTTTATTCAGCTTTTATTGTACAGATACCAAGCAATCTGTTAAATTACTCTAACCTCAGACAATTAATTGGTGAGCACTTACGATTATATATATATATATTATATATTGTTTTTTTAAAATTAGTTTTAGTGGAAAAACCTCCTTAGCGACCTCTATCACACTAACTCTTGTTTCAGTTGATTATCCAACTGATCACTTGTACTACACATGTGCAGTGCTTGGGGAAAGTGATCCACAAATTTTCCAGTTATTATAAAATTGACAAATTTACCTCTTCTATAACCAAGACATTATCATGTGCTGTACTCAAAACATATTGAATCAATAACATCCATGAACTTTCGAATTCCAAAACCAATGAAATAACTATTTAAAAACAGTTTTAAGTACGCTGGAGCCATTATATGAAATAATACTGTGGTTTCACTAATTTTAGTGGGTTACAATTTTTTTGTAGATTTAGTGGTTGCACCTAACCATGAAATTAATGACCTAATGATCTAATCAAAAATGAGTCACATGTGATGCAGAAAGCCCGCCCCTCCCCCCCAGTTTTTACATACTGACACATTCATTGTGATCAACAAAACTGAGCTATTTGATAATTCAACATCATGACTGTAATAAAATATAATTAAAATATTATCTTTTACATGTGTTTCTTTAATTTTAACCAATTTTAAAAAAAGATAAAGCAGTTTATACTGTTTCACTGCACATGTATGTATACTGTATCCAGTAGCTGTCTTTTTTACTCACTACCTTAAATTGATATGTATAAGGATAGAGAGAAAAAGGGAAGAGCATAAAGTATTACTGAAAATGAAGGAAAGAATAATGAAACAATATACAAAAATTAGATTTAATACTTATATAAACTGATCCTTTTTTCAAGTGAAACTGCTGTCAAAAATTCTGCACAGTAATAAAAACTTGCACTTTAGTATCTACAATTTTCTTTGATTTAAGATTTAACCACAGTTGTGATCCATCTGAATGAATAATCTACATAAAGCATAGGTAAATGCAAACCTGTATATTTCTAATTACAGGTAGCAAACTTTCCTGTTAAAATTTAAATACTCTGGAAAGCACATCTTTATCCATGTATTTTAATCCAAAGGAAAAACATGACTGTAAAATACTGAAACTATTGCTTGATGCACAAGCATTAATTAAACACTAGGTATATATAAACTAATTAAATCACAGTACTAAAGCTCACACTTCACTGATTTCAGACAAATCCACGAACGTACACACAAACGTTTGTCATGTAAATAATCCAAAAATTGCGCTATTACACAAAGTCCAGCTTTCTCAAAGTCACATAATTAGGACCAATCTCTCTCACATTTTATCTTGAACTGCTCTCCTCCACTGCACATCAAAGGTTGTCACAGCCTACTGATTGCATTAAGCAAGTGGCAGTTGTTTATATGTTTGGTTCACATATGAAATGATGACATTATCCATGTAACATGATTGTGAAAACATACTGATGGTGCAACTTTATGGAAAGTGATTTAAGTAAAAATTCATATAGATATGTTTCAATTACTGCTTGGCTTGGTGTTGTTTCGCTGCAGCGGCTCCGTTTGATGTTGAGCACTTGGATGAAAACATGGTGTTAGGGATTGACCTTGACAGGTGTTTGATTTGTGCTCATACTGTTGGTAGTATTATTTTAACCATGGAGGCCACCAACATTGTCAGCATAGTTTTTAAAAAAGTCTTTATTCTGAGTATTTGTAGAGGTTAATCCACAAAATAAAATGCCTATAAATATGTAAACTCTGACAGAGGCAAATCCACAAATGTCTTTTTATTTTGCGAAACTGAGAAAATAGAGACTTCTGAAAAAAAAAGAATCCACAATATCCCAAAAGAGGTCAGAGAATCATCTAGGATATCAGTCTTTCACAATAGAGATATTAAATGAATGAAATCTAAGACTTAATAGCATTGGGCCTATCCACCTCTTCCTGCTACTTTTCTGTATGTAAATGTTGGGCCTATCCACCTCTTCCTACTACTTTTCTGTATGTAAATGCTGGGCCTATCCACCTCTTCCTACTACTTTTCTGTATGTAAATGTTGGGCCTATCCACCTCTTCCTACTACTTTTCTGTATGTAAATGTTGGGCCTATCCACCTCTTCCTACTACTTTTCTATATGTAAATGTTGGGCCTATCCACCTCTTCCTACTACTTTTCTGTATGTAAATGCTGGGCCTATCCACCTCTTCCTACTATTCTATATGTAAATGTTGGGCCTATCCACCTCTTCCTACTACTTTTCTGTATGTAAATGTTGGGCCTATCCACCTCTTCCTACTACTTTTCTATATGTAAATGTTGGGCCTATCCACCTCTTCCTACTACTTTTCTGTATGTAAATGTTGGGCCTATCCACCTCTTCCTACCACTTTTCTATATGTAAATGTTGGGCCTATCCACCTCTTCCTACTACTTTTCTATATGTAAATGTTGGGCCTATCCACCTCTTCCTACTACTTTTCTGTATGTAAATGTATGTTGGTATGCATTATGAATGAGTTTAACTTTGACTAGTGAACAGTGACAGCAGTTGTTTCATCTGTATGCATGATTACATTTACATGGATAACATAACTGGTCTGGGTCTGTAGTGTGTGTCTGAGATGGATAATGATTGATTGCACTCCGTATATATATATATATCTGCATATATCTTTGAAGATCTTAAGATAGATTAGTTCTATTATGTAACTAATAAGTTACCCTCATTAAATAAGGTTTTTATTATTATTATTATTATTATTATTATTATTATTATTATTTTATGTAATTTTCTTATTTGCTTCCTGTGTTGATTAAAAAATAGCATGGTAACCACGAATCTGCTGTTTTCATGTATGTGGAGGGTACACCTATATCAGACACTGTACTTTATTGAAATGTAAATTAATTTTACAAACTGTATTTTAGTTCTCATATGTTAATCTCCATGACCCAAATTATTGAGTTGCCCCACATACTTGGCACATGCTGACTTTATTAACAGAATGAGCTATAAAATGGGCTATAATTCTGTCTTTCAACTACATTTCATGCTAACTGAAGAGCTTATTAGCATCAGGGATCATACTAAATTTGGTTTGAAACAAAGAAACAATGCACTGGAGTGTCCATTTAATGCATTTTCTCAGTAAAAGAAACAATGCACTGGAGTGTCCATATAATGCATTTACTCAGTATGAGCCGTAAAATACATCACTACTGCTGGGATTAGTGTGATGTTTCTTATCATTTTAGATACTAATGCTGTAAGGCTTTGGTCATAAACTCTTATGGGATATTTTTGGATCCCAGTGACTCTGCAACTCGCTAAAAGTCCTTCTTTAAATGTAAACAAAATAATGTATGAGCTCCAACATGTCTTCCATAAAAATATCATGGGAAACACAAATGGACATGTTGGTGGTGGTCCTAGCACAGACAGCAGCTAAAGATAAGCAAACATTTAATTCTCCTTGACTTCAACAAAGCTTTCAATAAAGTAAGTCATGAAAAATTGATTCAAAAGCTCCATGTTTATGGAGTAAAAACAATAAAATAAAAATCTGAGGTGGATTCAAGCTTTCCTATATGATTATTCTCTGATGTTTGTGCTGGAAGGTGAGAAGGATTCTGGAGTAGCTGTGTTATCAGGGGGTTCCACAAGGATCAATACTTGGTCATATACATGTATTATTCTTGGTATTTGTTAAATGATTTGCACAATACTATAATTTCACAGTGACTCTTACCTTATGATGCTGCTGTATACGTGTATTTAAATATTGACTCAAATGGTGATACTTAACAAACAAGATATAGATAGGCTTCAGGTATTGGAAAAGGAATGGGACAAGAATTTAATCCAGAAAATGTCAAATCAGTCAGGTCACTGCGTCAAGAAATTCTTTACCCATAAAGTATTATGCATGGGCAAGTTTCACAAGTTATAAAAAATGCTGATATTTAGGTGTGTTGATCTTTTAAACAATGAGCCTTGGAATACACATGTTGATATAATTACAAATTTAGCAAATCTTAACTTCAGGCTTAGTTAAAGAAAACATCTAAAGGAAAAATTGTTTTAAAAATTTTAATTAGACCAAAATTGGAATATTGCCCAAGCATTCAGGACCCTAATTAAAGAAGAAACATCAGAAAATTAGAACAAGTTTAAAGAAATAAACACAATGGCTACATATTTATTATTTTTTTTTATTCCAATGTATCCAACATAGACTTGGCTGGTGTAGACTGAAGCAGAGAAGATCAGATGCCCACCTAATACTTTTTTTGAAAATTGCGTATGACTTTGTTGATGTACCGATTCCAGAGGACATTCATCTGTCTGACCTTGTTGTGGTGCCACATGACCTTGTTCCGGTACCAATTCCAGAGCACATCCATTTGAATTATAGAATTTTGAGATACACTCATTCAGTTAGATTCAGAAACACCCGTGCTTCCAAACTTATTTTTTTAGTACATGCATTCCTTTATTCCTAGGGTCGTTTCTCATTGGAACACCCTGCTGTGCAATCATTGACCTGTATTAGGGCCATTTCTTAGTGGAATACCCAGCTGTGGCACTTTGTACGATCAACATACCAGGAGTCTGATACAACATCAGTAGGTAACTTTTATCTTGTTAAACTTTGATTTTATAGCTATCTTTTTACAATTAAAACATCAGAATTTTATTTTCTTGACTTTTTTCATTCTTTAACATGCTAACATGTTTAGCATTTTAAAACACACGTTCTCTTAAAAACCTTTACTAACAATGCATAAGTTGCATATCATTGCCAAGAAAGGGTCAAACAATATCTGTAAATATAAAAGCCTGGATAATTAGCAATTAAAACTGTGCTGAATAGACTGTAAACAACAATGTGGCACAAAGGCTCTTCTGGTCTAATAAAATCTCTATTGGGCATTATTGGGGCATTGGGCATATTCACTTTTTTGGCTTGTTTTAGGAATCTATTGGTTAATAAGTACCTGCTATGGAATACACGAGACTTGTTTTTTTGTGTTTTCTCGTCCAGGATTTCATCGAACTGTAATTAACACACACAAATATTTTTTTTATCAAAGTCAACAGTTCATAAGTAGCTATGTAAACCATCATTAAACATTCTTGCCTAAGTCAGCTACATGATTTGAGTAAACTGGTCCAACAAGTCAAAGATATTGGAAAGACGGGCAATCGTTGATAACAACAGACACACAACATAGGAAAGGTATAATTTAGATGCAGTTTTTTATCTAGTGGGGCCCCAAGTGGCTGAGTGGTCGAAGCTGCTCGACTTTACATATCATTCACACCTCACCTCTGTCCATGTGGGTTCAAGTCTTGGCTGAGCCAGCATGGGTGAGAAAGCTTGCCAGTAGCCTCCCGTGGATAGGTGGTTCTTCCATATACTAGCTATATATTTCGCCAATACTAGTTTGAAAAGACAGAAATTAGAAACTGAATATTAGGTAATGGCAAAGTTCAGGTTCATGATTTTTATTTGAGATATAAAATTACAACTTTTTATTTCTGCTTAAACTTGGCAATTTGTCTGTTAGCAAAAGTTCACAAATTGGAGAGTTAAGCAACAAGTACAACCATTTCAAAAAAAAAAAAACAACAACAACATAAAAGATTAATGAGGATGGACAATCCCAGTAATGTTAGGATCCATATGTATCAATATAGACAATTTTTTTGCAGGAAGATAAAAAGTTGTTTCTCTTAGTGAATGACTAAAGTACTACCGGTAATTTTCCAAATATAATGATTTTATCAACTTTATCAGACCTAAGTTGTCACATGGACGATCAGTAATTGCTTTTGCATGTAATAATCAATTAAAATTTGCATTAAAAAATCCCTTTGAAAGATATTTAAGGTTTTCTAAAACAGAAAATCTCCCAAATAGATCCAAAATCATTTTCTTACAACATTTGCTGTCACTGAAGTGACCCCAAATTTATATTCTTGCTATGAAGATCCACATAAATATTCTATGCTATTTTAATTATGCCAATAATGTCTCCCAAGCGGTGAATAGACAAGTTTTATTTAAAGTTGGTTTGCATTTACATAGAAACATTAGCTAATTGGAGCTAATTTACCGACTACACTATTCAGATGTCCAGATGACTAATAGCAAACACGAAGTTTGAACAAGTCTAACTTAAAAAAGCCAATATTGACCATGAAATAAAAAAAACCCACTCATTTATATTGATACTACCAACTGAAGGAGCTTCTGTAATTTGTTTTTTGAAGTAAGCCCTGATAGCTTAGTTGATTGAGCTTGGGACTTGTAATCCAAAGGTCACAGGTTCAACACCCACCCAGGCCAGTCTATGTAAGCTGCCTTGGTCTCCCCATGGGAAAGGCACTTAGCTCCTATTTCCTCAGCATGATACAGATAATAATGTACATGTATTACAAATTCTGTTAAAACCAACCAACAAACAAACAAACAATACTTTTTGAAATAGGTTATGAACCTCTAATCATGCTTTGCATGTGTGCAAAGCACTGTCGTGCTGTACACCTGAGTTTGGCTCAGTCCTACATGTTGCTTTGTTACACCTTTGATCAACAATGCAAATAGCAAATCCACTACATCAAAACGTCTCAGACTTTGCTCTGCAAAACCAGTAACATGATTTACAGTATCATCAACTTGTATTTGATCTTGTTTTTGTATCAAATAATCATCATCATTATCTTCATATAAAGAATTTTGAGATTCTTATTTTCAAAACCTTCACTCTGCCATATTTTGGCTATTTAAATAGTGAAGATTTACTGTTAATGAATGGACAAAGCACAGATGTAAAACTGACCGATTCATCGAATAAAAAAAAGGGATACCTCCATTACTTCAGAATTGGAAGAGTACAAAAAGGAATATAGCTAATGGAATGTACTCATAGATAATGGGCAAAATCTTGAATTGAAAGGAGTTGGGAAAGATGGACAAGAAACAAATGAAGCAGACACATGAAATCTTTGTCAATGTTTGCTGATAAAATTTTTAAATAATTGTCAGATGTTGTAATATATACTGTTACATGATTGTGTGGCTGATTTATTCCAATAAACAACATAAATAGTTTACAACATAAACTGAAACACGATTACATAATATCAAATGGAATTAGATACTTTACTGAATTTTTGTCATTTGAGCTTGGTTTGCCTCTGTCTGCACTGAGTGCTAGTTTGAACATATTGATTTTAAATGGGGAAAATAAAGTAAGGAGGAAAGAGACAATACTGAAAAATGCTTAGTAAACAGATGTGTCCTTGTTGCTTTTGTTATTGATCATTTGTACCTCTGACAAACATTGTTACAATAGTTGTCATTACAGGAGTATCTGGTTACCATACAATACAGTCTTACAGGGCAAATTGTTTTTTTGTTTTTTTTTTGTTTTTTGTGTGCTCCTCAGTCTTTTTCATCGAGGATATTTATCAGTTGTAACTGTTTTCACTGGCAATCATCATATACCAAGTTTTTGTCCAGTGGAAACATTTTCTCTGTTGATCTGGATCTGATAGCTCCAAGGATGAACAAGGAATAATGTGATCAATGTCTAAATCTTCATCACTGGCTCCTTCAGGTTTAGTGAAGTTAAGCCATCTTCTATCGAAGTCATTAGATGATACACAAATCATTTTCAAGGCTGTATCTGATTTAATGTAGTCTCTTAGTGTAAATAAAATTCTGACTCTTGTTGTTTGAATTAAGCTTACATTTTTATCATTGTGGACCTTTGTCTTGCATACTTTTTCATCTATCCATTATGGTGCTCTTTGTTTGTATCTCACCATTTTGTGTGTGCTCTTGTTTTCATGTCTCCATTTATTAATGTATTTTTGTCTGCATGGTCTGCAATAATCATCACCTCTGTTGACACAGATATGCTGTTCTCTTCTTGACATTTCGATCATATCTTGAAATTCATATTTTTTTATTAACCCAGTAAGATTTCATAATATTTTTCGCCCTTTATAGTAAACTTTTAAATCAACTTGCAACTAACCATTTTAACATCTTGAACTACTGTTAAACCAACTTAAAAATTTCCTTGTAAATTAAATGGAAGGTGAACAAGACAATAAAGAAGACAAATCTAAGGTTAGCAATGAACCAGAAATGGTTAGTTCACAAAAGCCAAATGATCCACGTAAAATTAAACTTGGAAGACAACTTGGAGAAAAGTTAACAGGAATTTTAAAAAGCCCAAGCCAAAAATTTCATGGAGGAACAAGAAAAGACTGCATGAAGACATAACAGAAACAAACTAAAACAAATCTGTACTTTCATTTTGCATGCATAGCATGATCAATTATTATCAGTGGTTCATCTGTGTTAGGTATTTTGCTCATTTGGTCAAAAAGTAAAGTTGTTTCTTCACAGAGCCCTCAATATTGTACCTTCGGCACAAGTGCCACAGACAATCCAGTTGTAAACAATGCTGATGTTGAACGAAGTACAGGCACGGCCAATAACAATGAACATTGAACTAAAGTTCAAAATGACAAGACTTTGTCTACATATAACCCAATAATATAAATGCTTTAACTTTTCAAGTAATAAATAACATAGCTTTTACATACAGACATATGTCGAATGAAACAAAAAGCTTTATCAATTCTGTTTACTATGCAATCCTTACATATGCTCTCACAGTTGTCAACAGCCTGCTTTTAAAAAAATTGTTTAAGATGTCCATGGGTCCAATTTCCGACATGTATATTGAAGAAATTGCGCAGATACTTATTCCATTTCTTTTAGTTCACAATCGACTACCTGATAGCTCATGTGCTGTTACTTGACAAAATTGTAAACACTGTAACCACCAATGTGAAATCAAATTTACATTGCTAAATATTTAACGTTTTGGAGCAATACATAGCAAATACCAACTGACATTGACAGAAACAAAACACATTATCACCACAATTTATGATGCAACATAAAACTCTGCTCTTATGGTAGCCTACATCATGCTTTTGAAAAAGATATTGATGTTTAGAATTGGCCCACAATCACGCATTGATTTTTAGAAAGTTGTAATGCTTATCCTTCCAGTTTCTTTTAACTAGTTCACAACTGAGCAGCTGATAGAAAATATACCTTTACCGGACAAAATTATTCAATTAATGAGAACTGATGATCTTAAAGACTACATTTCTGTTTGAAAAGCAAGCTAAAGAAAACTCGCAACAGTGCACGAACATTTCCATCCAAACAGACTATTAAACCAGTTATTACTACAAAGGCTGTCTCGTTCCTATATATAAATGAGTGAAAAGTTACCAAGTGCTCCACCGTTATATCCTACAATGCGTATAGGCAGTAATGGTCTTCGTGTTAGACTGCAAAAAAAGTAAGTGAGATTAACAATGATTTAGTTCGTCTCTCAAATCGAACACTACAGACATGTTAAAAAGAGATATTAGAAAGAAATACAAAGTAAAATGCAAAGTTTTGATGTGGGCGGAGGCATTGATTGGAATAGTTTCTGCCGGTATATGTGTTTCTGCAGCTGGATTGAGTTTAGCCGAGACAGTTGCAGGCATCATTGTTCCTCTGGATTTTGCTGATGTTAGTACAACACTGGTAGACAATAATGCAATTGAAATTAAGAAAAAAGTTATTTAAAATAAAGTTTATAAACATGACAAATTAGTACCAAAAATGTTAGAAAAAGGGAAGAATTCGACAGAAAAAGAGATTTTAGAAAAACTTGCAACAAAGGATGCCAGTTGAAAATAAAAATGTTAACAGCTGGAGCCTGTACCTTCGGCACAACTCTTGGCTGTTGGAATTCTCCAAATACAAATTGAAAGTTATTTTACAATCGATCAAGAAAGGCATTGCCTGCGATGACGACGGACTTCACCAGAAAGAAATATATCTAAAAAAATCCAATTAACGTCAGAAATTTTAATATATTTATATCGCTGAAAAGAAAATATTTTGGTGTTGACTATTACAATATTTCCGATGAAGTAAAAAACAACATATTTTCATACATAAATGACAAGAGTGAACAAGAACTGTTTTAATTCCTATTAGATTTTATAACCATGAAATATACATGTAAAAGTCATAGAGGTAATGACTGCCTTCTTAAGGGTCATTCCACGCTATTACAGTGGGGTGCAATTAGAAAACGGAATTTCAGTATCAGAGATGAAGATGAAAAAGTAATAGATTTTCATGGTATGCCTGTTACATACATTTTTCATGTAAATTAGCAGCCGTGATAGTAGAAATTGTGATATCTTTAAGAGGTTATAGTGAATTAGGTCTACCATTTAACGTTGAGACAAGAGCAGAAATTAACAGTGACTTAAGTCTCAATAATAACTGCATTACGAATCAAGCAGAGCGTTTTAGTGGTGTGTCAATTAACGAATTTTGCTGTTAGGCAAGCCGTATATCTTAGTTCGTTTAAGCTAGTACTTTTATTTTTTATTTTCAGTGCTATTGTATACACTATACGAGTGTGCTCGAATAAAAAGTTCTTACTGCGCTAGTAATTGTTTTATTTTAATGTTTCGTCCATACAAGAGTTGGTTGATGCGAATAAGTATACAGTGCCAGTGAGCTAGTAATTTTTAATCTTTATTTTAGCGTTGTCGAATTTCAACACTAATTGGTTGGTGCCAAATACATTATACTGCGCTATTAATCTCATCTCTATTAATTTCATCTTCCTTGCTTGGGTGAAATAAAGATTTTTTTGTTTGTTGTTGTTTGTTTTTTTGTTTTTTGTTTTTTTCTTTCTTTATTTTTGATAGGCCACGCTAGTCTATAATTTTTTATACAGCCCAGTGAACGATGCGAATTAGTTTTATTCAGATAGTATAATACCAGCATTGTTAAGGAAACTGTTATGTGAAAACATAACATTTAGGTTGATGAGATTTAATGATCAGTAATGACTTTGCACGATACGACTTAATCTCTTTAATTAAAATATAACTGGATATTTTGCTTCTAGATATCTCGTTTTATTTACATTTCTTAATTTTCAAATTCTCAAACTTTCCTCTGAAAATGTTTCGGGGGAAAATTTTGAGTAGTATTGTCATCAACCGCATAAAATGAATTACGTTGAGGAAAGTCCAGCCCATCGTCTCTAATATTATTAGTTCATTTGAATTGCTGTAGAATTTGAAATTCTTTCTTCTGTGTCTACGGATTCTTAACAAAAAAAGGTATAAACGATATTATGCCAATTAAAATTTGTATATACCTGAGTGATACCTTGACAAAAGTATTTCCATATTCGTCACATTATGATGTTGTGAATTGATGTTGTAAATTTAAACTCAACATATAATAAGGCAACGACAGAAGACAGCTCTATAAATTAAGACTTAGGTATTAACATGAACATTATAATTAAAAGGGAAATTTATTAAACACTGACAATGAGAACTATCATTGCCTTACAAAGGTATCAAAGCCAGGGCACCGTTTAACAAAACAAGGTACGCCCAAGATTTTCGTAAGTTTTTACGTACGGCTTTCGTATGTCATTACGGATGTTTCACTAACGAGATTTACGTACGTTGTTTTGTAAGTTTCCCTTACACTTTTACGGAACTTTACGGCAAGTCCCAGGCAGGCGTAAGTGGAAAGTTTTTCGTATGTTTGTGGACAGCGAGAGTCAGAGAGAGGGTTATTTTGAGATGCTCCCTGACATTGCAATATATATATATATATATATATATATATATATATATATATATATATATATATATATATATATATATAGCGTATAGTGGGTCTTTCTCTAACAAAGCTTTTTTTAAACATGTTGATAAGCGTTCTCTGTAAAAGAATAGCATGTAAACAATAATATGCGTATGATACTTATACTTTGTTGATTAGCCCGAAAATATAAACAAGTGAGACATTATATCACCAATTTTAATGAAATTATGTCAAAAATCACGGCAGAAAAATTACCTTTTTATATACTGTATGTTAGGGTCAGGAAGTGCTGGTATTCAGAGAGGTATTCAATCCAATGTGATATAGAATATATTGATGTTAGTAAGGAGAAAAATTAAGATGCGGAAAAATCTAAACCAATAGACTAAGTTCTTTTCCATAGCTACTATTCATTACGTAAAACATTTTTTTTCTGGGTGTTGACATGTGACGACGTCAACATTTCCACTCCTTATGGTAATGGCAGCTGTCTTTAATAAATCAAACAAAAAAAAATATTTAAAACAATCCCTAATGTAAACGATTATCATCATTATCATAATCGTTATCACCATAATCAGACAGTCGTATCCTCAAGAAACTGGAATTAATAAATGTTTTAATAATGGCTAATAAATAGAATTCTTTCATTGTGACTCTGTGGTCCTTAGATAAAATAAATACGTGTCAGCTAAGACAAGAAAGCAATATGAAAGGGACATCTGTGTTATTGAAGAATATTTAAAATGAAAAGTTAAAATATCTTGGTTGGTATTATTCATAATATCTGTACAGTATTTAGTTCCAATTGGATATTGCGCAAAATTTCATTCCGACATAATGATTCGATAGAGAGACTAATATAATATTCCCACTGGTTTGTAATGATTCCATAGTGAGATTAATAAACTATTCCCACTTGTTTATGTTCCTATTTCCATTAAAATCGCATATTTGTACAATAATTCCTCAAAGCTACAAATATTGTGATTAAGAAATATTGCTGCATCTATGTCAACCTGAGCAAACTATTATTATAGTAAATTATAGGTTTTCTCTGTATGCATCAGGTAAAATTTGTGTTGCACAGTGCATGGTAACAAAATTCGACTGAAATAATTTCAACAGAACATTAAAATAAAAGTGTCCAAATTTACGCATATGCCTGTTTACTCGAGTAACAGAATTCTGATAATACTCATTATCAAACATCGGGGCAATCACTCGAATAGCGGCGGAAAATAGCAGTCAAGCGAACATATAAGATGTAAAAAAAATTTAAAAACTTTAATTATTCTTAAAGCTTAAATTACATTTTATTCAGGCGTCTATTTCGAGTTTATAGCTGTCTGCAGAAGAATTTTGTTCTTCCCTTTTCCTAAAAAATTATCATTTGCTTGACGTATTTACTGAACAGATTTGAATGTTAAATTGTATATTTTATTCAATCAGGACATTCAGACATCTCGAAACAGTAGCCCTTGGCTCTTAATTAATTTCTATAGCCTTACTATGGCATTTGATCTTAATACGCATTTTTTTTTTTCAAGTGTGCTGGTCTACAAAGATAATGGTAACGAAAAACACTAAAAAAAAATGCATTTTGTATGACATCCAAGTGAACAGACTAATATTCCATCAATGGATAGAATGTATATACTTTGGGATGTTTAAATGCTGTTCAAAATAAAAAAAATTGAAATGATTATCTTTTCCACGGGACTTCCATGCCTCGGGTTCGATAATGCAGGAAGAGTATATGTGCTACTTTCACTTGTTACTATTAAATTTCATTCTTCTGCCACAAGCGGTTTATGCTTAATCTTGTTAACAATGTTTTATTTATTTTTAAATGACCAATTCCAACAGTTTTAAACTGTGTAAAAACAATAAAAGATTGCTGTAATGACCAATTCCAACAGTTTTAAACTGTGTAAAAACAATAAAAGATTGCTGTAATGACCAATTCCAAACAGTTTTAAACTGTGTAAAAACAATAAAAGATTGCTGTAATGACCGGAAAATTTAATCAGATTATCTACGTATGCATACAAAAATGCTAGCTAAAATTCATTGTATACGTTGATTGGTTCTTGCACACTGTTGCTAAAAATCTTATCGAAACAGACAGACTTACAGAAGTACAGACGTACGAATGGGCTATACGAAATCAATATCCCCTCACTGATTGACGTAGTCAAGTGAAGTTCGGTTGACTTGTTCAATCAGACTTCATTGTCATGTAGTTATTTTGTTAACTTTCATCAGTGGATAGCATACGTGTTTTGCAAACAAATATAGTTTATAAAGTTTAAGTCGTGCAGTAAACGTTTCAGAACTTGTAGAGCATAGTGGATACAATAGATAGGAAGATAAAACGACTCATTGTTTATATGGATCTGAATCTAATAATTGGAGACATGACCCTAATAGTTTATCGAATTTTATTTCTTTGCATTAATGTATTATCATGTAAATAAAATTTTGATTTTGTTGTTGTTGTTGATATAGTTAAAATAATTATCAGATATAGTGATTAACTTAACTTAATCTTGTGTTGAGATAATTTATGAAGAGTGTGTGTGTGTACCTGAGAGAGAGAGTAAGAGAGAGGGGGCAAAATCATAAATCCGTCACTGCACACACACACACACACACACACACAAAGGTACCCTATCTTCTTTAATCAGAAATAATACCTATATCTCATTCAGTATGGCCAATAGGTCAAGGCATTTTTTTCCCGATATTGTTTTGATCACACTGTTGTTATTGTTGTTCTTATCGTCGTCATCTTCGTCACCGTCCTTTGTAAGTATCTTGCAGGTACCCTATTACATTTGACCGAGTTATCACCTACCTCCCATACAAAAGAGTGACTTACGCAAAAGTTTTTTTACGAAATTTTCCTACGGATATCTTTGTGAAACACACTTAAGAAATAGCGTAAGACTTTATTACACTTAAAACTTACCAAAATTCTATGCGCAAACTTACTTTGCTTCGTGAAACGGGGCCCAGGCCTTTAACTAGGTGAAAGTTATCGATTCACATTGTATTTGTAGTGTTATGCCAGACGATTTTTGTTACATTGTATCGGACTAGGCAGATAAAAAAAAAAGAATCCGTGTACTTCTATATCAATTTTCATTGTTCAATAATTGTGTCTAAGTTTGATGGATATGGAATGGTTATGAAATGCCAATTCTTTCACGTTCTTTTTTTATACCTGTGGTAACCAAATGTCGCTCCCCATTATTGAGCATTCTTTCTTTTCGAAGGTAAACCGATTAAACACACGTGCTATATTTGGATGGTAGGAGAGAGGTCTTTAAAGAAATATGACCAAAATAAGAGTGAATATCTGTATCTTTCAAGATTCAAAAGCAGTTTTAAAAATAATGTCAACGCAAGAGAACCTTCTCAACTGTTTACAAGGTTCCACGTGACGCTGCTGTGTTCTATTCAAATACGAGCAGCACAACTCCGGTCTCTGTAATATTTTGTTAAATTGTTTTGTTTTTTTTTGTTTTGTTTTTTTGTTTGTTTTTTTTTTTTGGACCTCAGATTGTAGAGATTTTTAAGTGTAAATAAAATCCAGACAAATTATTCAGATTGAGCATGACCGTGAACTGAATTAGGGAAATTCACATCCTTTTCTTGATCGCTGAGTTTTCCTCTTGATGTATTCAACAATAAACGTGTCCATGTACATGATCATGATAACTAGAGCTGTACACAAGATCGCATGATGCACAGATGATAAATTTATCCAACTGGAACAGGGCGTGTGTAGTTGGCAAGAAAGGACTGTTTGTGAATGACACACTCACAGCACACACGGATTTCCTGGATGTAGAGCTCCCAGTCGTCGATGACGATATCCTGACCGCTGTGGACCATCAACATACAACCGCCTGGCCGCTTCCGGATCATGCGTAGGTTGAACGTCTTCTGCTTGCAGATGCCGTGCGCTGGAACAAAATTCGGACAAATTAACACCTTGTCTAAATATACAAGGGGTATTTAAAAAGTTCTGAATATTACTGCACTGTACAACAAAGTTCTTTCTTAGTGACCAATACGTTAGTGCATCCTCAAAGTACACCCCATGCACCTGTGCACACTTTCTTAGTCTGATTAGCGCATTATTAAATGTCATTTTGTATTCACTTTTTCGTATGCTGTTTATACACCGGAAAACTGCACTTCCAACCGCATGGTGGTTTTCATATCGTTTATCTCTCAGCGAATCTTTGCTAACAAGATACAGCCAAAAATCACTTCGAGCAAAATCAGGACTGTATGGAGGATATGGCAAAGTTTGGATACCGTGCTCCTTCAGGAAGTCTGTTGATGCCCGGCGCGTTGTCGTGGAGTAGACTGATACCTCGGGTATCGGTGCGAGGGCGGGTGGTTTGGTGGTGTTCCACAACTTTTGGCAACACTTTGGAGGCACACAAATGTCCAGTGACAATAGCAGTCAGGCACATCCGTAAACTTTATCCAAGTTGGCCTCGATATCAATGAGAAAGTACCCTAAGAGCGCCCGGATTGTACAGTATACTCTTTGCTCAGTAGTAGAATTGTTTCTCCTTCTCCAACATGTGTACGTGCTACCATTTACCTGTGTTACGTCACACGCATATATCTGCAGGCGTCCGGCGTGCTGTGCTTGCATATGCAGATCAATTTATGGAACGTTATTTTGTCTATCGATCGGCATTGCATTTATTAACAGGTTCAAAGAAACAACAAGTTATAACAAAATAGTCAGAACTTTTCAAATACCCCTCGTTTTCGATATCAGCTTTAATGTTTAAAAGTCCATGAAAAAAGCAGAAAGGATATTACTCCAACTCCGAAAGTTCCCGCCAGAAATCAACAAATTGCCACACAAGAGAAAACTTGTATCGGACTAACATTTGCATTAGCGAGATTTCTAGTGACATATATTCTATGAATACTGCTTACTTATTATATATTTCATAAGAGATATTGAAATATATCAGTGGGGGGAAAATTATATCACCACAATGTGATACCACATTTATCGCCACAGTGGCGATATCACCTTTGGAACTACTTTCTTTTTCCATTTAGGAAGTATATTTGCCCTTATGTATGTTATTCAGAACTGTATTTTCATATTTTGGCCTATTTCATTTTTTCTTCTTCTTTTCCTTCTTTCCCTCCCTCCCTTCCTCTCTCTCTCTCTCTCTCTCTCTCTCTCTCTCTCTCTCTCTCTCTCTCTCTCTTCATTAGAATAATTAGATCTTAAAATGTGTCAAGACTGTTGACCCTCTATACATTTATGTAATCAATGAGAAGGCGCCATCATGAATGCATAAAAATGAACCCAAACAACAAAAAGTAGGCTTCAATTATTAACTTTTTTTATAATTAGTTTCCACATGAATCATGCAAATTGTCAGTGACTGAAAGTACATGACCTGTTGCTATTCGATATTCTGTGTCACCCATACAGTATCGTATACCTGTTGACAAATGGTACCAGTTTCTAAGAACAACTCTTGATTACATATAATAATAAAATTGTTTAAGTAGCGATTTTAACTGTCATCACAATCATAATCATGTCTGAAAACGATGGAGAAATCAGGCATGGTTAGTGTCGATTGCAAACCGAAATTAGGTGACAATCGAAAATTGGGTGCAGCGTCTGTTACTAAAATAGACTGCAAGTTTGCCAACACACAAAAAATCACGTCTGAATGCAGAAATTAGCAAAAATAGAAACCAAAATCCTTACAACTAAACTCACAATCATTAAAATCTGTTGTTTAATGATGTGACACCCTGAAGTCTGTTGGACCGTTCTATCATGTCTCTATGTTTCTATAATACTCCTACCCCAGCAACGTTCACTGAATCAATCCGCGCAAGAAATGTGTTAACAACAACAAAAATCTCTTCATTTTTGTATAAAACAGTCATTAGTTTGACAAAATAAACAATTTAAAGCATTATATGTACGATCTAAATTTGTAAAAATTCGTGTCCTAAAATTATTGTAAAATTTCGGAACTTCTTTTTATTTATGTAGCAATGCAGCCGTCAATCGCGTTAAAAAGAAAATCTATGTTTCTACGTTTTTTTAGTAGATATAAGGAAATATTTCACTCGTGACAATACAATGTTTCCACTTCACTCGTGCAATATTTCCTTATGTCTATCAAAAAAACAAAGATCCTCTGTTACTAAAATAGACTGCAAGCTTGCCAACACACAGTGGTACACGTAATCGCTGTAAGCAAGAAATACCATTTGGTGCCTCGTTCCTACAAAGCTTCATGTGAATGAAAGATAGTCTGATTTGTGTCTTACGTGTTCCTGCGATGGTTAAACAAGTCCTGTCATTCCTTTCGCAGACAGCTTCATTGATATATCTTGGAAATATGTCGTCTGGAAGAGTAGTTGTCACTGCGCATGTCGAGCACATGTGCAGAAAGCCATCACCGGTCTGACTTCCTTTTGTCGTGCAATATTCTATAAGACTTGTTGACCCTGGATAATAGACGATGACGTTATGAATATTGTTTGATAACCTAGACTGAATGTAACTAGCGTGTCAGCTATCAAACCTACAAAACCACGCTTTGATGTGAACAGAACCTAAATCATTGAAGTTTTTACTCTTTTGTTGGCTAATAGAACGTTTTAATGTCAGAGTTAGTAACAGTATGATATAAAAAAATTATACATGGAAGCATCATACCAATAATAATTATTTATATGTGTTATTCATGTGTAATGAATTATTTTATCTCTTTAAAATTAAAAGAGATACAGAGAGAGAGAGAGAGAGAGAGAGAGAGAGAGAGAGAGAGAGAGAGAGAGAGAGAGAAGAAGAAGAAGAAGAAGAAGAAGAAGAAGCGGTTAGCAAATGACGATTCGGTCATTGGCTTTTGATCGTCCTGTCAATTTTTGTCTTTTTTTATATAAAAAAAAGTTTTTTACATAGCAAAACCTAAGAGTAAATAAGCACTCTGATCTCTTGGTTAAATAGATATTAATATTTTGAATATCAACACTTCCCAGCAAGGAAAAGAAAGAGTAAAGAAAAAACCTTACCGTCAGCATTACGTCTGACCCTTTGTTGTGGCAGAAATAAATCTTTTAGAACTGAAGGAGGAGATGAAATCCCGGCTTCCCTGAATATCCTCACCATAGCATGTCGGTCTAGGTTTGGGAACTGATTTTGTGATGACGAAGATGTAAATGACCCCTCCGTACTTAACAAACTTGATGGATCCATTTCCGTATGTGTCTGCGTTGTTGTTGTTGTCACTGTCGATGTGGACTGTGTTGATGTTAGTGAAGTGGATGCCACTGAGTTATTCCTGTTCATGCTTAGGCTTGCAAATGAAGATGTTGCGTTTGTGTTTCCTGCAAGCCATGTCTGTATCTTCAGCAGGTCTTCTACTATGGTTTGCTTGGCACGATAATTATCGAACTCACTAACAGCAAAACTTGAATCATTCTGTTGCTGAAATGGACACAAAAAGGGCTTTATCGTAATTGGAACCCCAAGCTACTAGACTCGTGGTTAGCTTGCCGGACTCGAAACCAAAAGGGTTCGAATCCTGCAATTAGATCTGCATGAGTTTGCTACCGTTGTGTGTCTCTGTGCAAATAACTTGACTCCAATCTATTATTTTAACGTTCTGGCTAGACCGGGATGGACGCCTGTTTTCGGTAGGTGAAACCATTTGGTCTACTCCGGTCTTATAGTTCATCCTGCCGTAAAATTTTCTAATGGTGTAATCATAGAATTTCTAAACATTAATGTTGGTAAATCTTGGGAATAAACGTCAAGATGTTATTTATTATGACTATTTAGTAATTAAAAAATAGAAGTCTAAAAGGATTCACCATCAAAGTCAAAGATTCAAGGCAATATAGTTGATTAGTTAAATTCTAATGATAACTTAATAGTAAAGTTATGGATTGCATTGGCTCGATTTAACCTTTTTGTGTTGCAATGTTTGAGTATTTGTTTTTTATTCGTTGAAATAAAAACATTGATTATATTATGGTAATGCTGCTTTCACTATAGCCTTTCAGTAGATTCGTTTATTTCGTGGTGATCAATTTTCGTTGGTTTGCAAAAAATGACATTAGTTTCTGCTTAAATTTGTAGGTTTCGGAAGGCATCCAGTTGTGTCCACAAAAGGATCATTGTCCATTGGGTAGTAACATTCTTGGTTATGGCAGCCACAAAATCCACGAAGATTGGTACTCAACGAAAAATAGCGAATTCGCGGTAGTAACATTTATGTGGATCATATTTTGGTGATGATGCTTTCACTATATTATTTCAGTAGAAACCTATAAAGACAAATTACAGCGCTGACATATTTTGTTTTATTATTATTTTTTTTTACTTCTTTTTCAGAGTACTAAATCTCTACTTGAATCTTAAACAAGTCTGAGTATTTAATTTATGAATCACATTAAATTTTAAAAATGAATAGAAATAATAACTTCATGTAGGAAAATCAATGTTTTAGACTGAAATCATAGTGATATTGAAATTTGAAACCAGCAATGCACATAAGGCATCAAAAAACGTTTGATAACAGTGCTGCCTACTGAAACAATATTTACATATCGTTTATATCCTTATGATGCCAATATAGAACGGTTTAGTCGTGATATAAACTTTTTGTACATTTCATTATTGTTGTGTTGGACCTTTAAGAGCCACAAAAATGACGCGGCTTCTAGACAGTCGACAGATTAAACGGTCTATGAGAGGGTTCATCTTGTTCCACACCCTGGCCATTCATAACGCACTGGCAATGATCCCAACGCACCGGCAACGTTGGGACTTGTATTGATTGTTTTATGGCCGTTGTTCACTAAAAAGCATTGTGCAAAGATTATGTTTCAATGTAGATCCAACAATGCTCGCATTGTGTATGCAATATCTCTGATTACCTCGTTCTTTATTTTTGTCATTTTAAAGCAAAGTATTCCCTTGAATTTATCTGCTCTGTCATTCTCTTTTCTAGTTTAAGCTGATGAATATGTGTAATGTATCTTTTTGTAGTTTAAGCTGATGAATATGTGTAATGTATCTTTCTGTAGTTTAAGCTGATGAATATGTGTAATGCATCTTTCTGCAATTTAACCTAGTGAATATGTGTAATGTATCTTTCTGCAATTTAAGCGGATGAATATGTGTTATGTATTTTTCTGTAATTTAAGCCGATGAATATGTGTAATGTATCTTTCTGTAGTTTAAGCTAATGAATATGTGTAACGTATCTTCAGAAGAGCATCTGCCATCTGAGGGTGAAGCCAATTATATTACCATAATGTGCATATACACTTTTTGTTTCTTTTAACCATACCATTAGCTTCTATATTAAAAAAAATCAAATTGGAAGGGTATCTCGAACCAGTCTGCATTTTCTCGGTTTATAGACCCTTTTAATTAATATGAAGACTAATAGCGTGCATTTCTTTTCTTTTCTTTTTTTTTTTTCTTTTCTTTCTTTAATGTAAAAAAAAAAATTACTCCAAGATACATTTGAATATAATCCTAAAAATAATTAAAAATAGAGAAAACACCCTTTCCCTGCCTTCTGCTTCTGCCATTTCTTTGTTGCCAGTGCGTAGAAATATTAATACCGGTGCGTTTGCATCCTGGCCGGTGCTTAATGAATTACCAGCCTGTTTTACAAGTCCAACCGTCACTACTGTTTTTTGGAAGTGTTTTTTTTTTTCTTTTTCTATTCTTGGAAATTCAAACAAGAAGAACAGATTGTCAACAATGATACAAACCTTTAGAAAATATATGAACTAAGAAAAGCAAAAGTACTTTCTAGACGATTTATATGAAGTTAAACAAACAATCCATATTCATAACTCATGTGATAATACAACAATTGGTATTTAATTATGTGAATTCACACTATAATTGGTCTCATGATCCAAAAACTAAAAATAAAATGAAATAGATTAGGTAGCAAATGCTAAAACAAAATGTGACCAATTTAATAGAATCCATGACCAATATACTAAAAGACTTTATAGTGAGCGACCATTGTATTAAATACGTACACCGTAATCTAGGGCAATCATGTTGATGAAGTACTCCTGTGAATCCGGGATGTTGGTGGCCATATAGTCGGGAATAAAACTTCCTCCCTTCTCCCGAAAGATCTGCATCAGCTGAGTGTTGCTCAAGGGCAGGCGCCGTGTCGTGGGGGCGTCCTTACACAAGATGGAACTAGAGCTGGTCATATCGAGGTACTGGAGGTTAGGAGGGGTTTCGGGCGTGGCATATCGTTTCACTCGAGTTTTCTTCTCATTTACAGCTACAAATTTCAATAAATTATTCAATAAGAAGAGAGTGCCGGTATGAAGGACAATAAATACGGTTAACAAAAGGCAGAAAACATTAAATACAATACAATAAGAGGGTATGAAACATTGGATAAGTCAGGCAATTTGTTGAGTTTATAAACTAGGCATGGCAACACAACGAACGTTATCAATGAGCCTTGCACATTTATTTATTATGTATCAGTATCTTGAACAAAACAAAGAAATCAACTGAAATAGCTGAATACTATCACTCCAAAGATAATATCTGGACTCTTGAGGACTCTAATTCTTACAAAGATAATATCTGGACTCTTGAGGTCTCTAATTCTTACAAAGATAATATCTGGACTCTTGAGGTCTCTAATTCTTACAAAGATAATATCTGGACTCTTGAGGTCTCTAATTCTTACAAAGATAATATCTGGACTCTTGAGGTCTCTAATTCTTACAAAGATAATATCTGGACTCTTGAGGTCTCTAATTCTTACAAAGATAATATCTGGACTCTTGAGGTCTCTAATTCTTACAAAGATAATATCTGGACTCTTGAGGTCTCTAATTCTTACAAAGATAATATCTGGACTCTTGAGGTCTCTAATTCTTACAAAGATAATATCTGGACTCTTGAGGTCTCTAATTCTTACAAAGATAATATCTGAGGTCTCTAATACGTACAAATTTTCAAACACGAAGCTAAATATATATATATATATATATATATATATATATATATATATATATATATATATATATATAACACCACGAATAAAGGTAAAACAATTTAGTACATGTCATCAAAATTTAGTATATAAAATTAAAGCTACATTCTGCCAGTTCTTTTACTATAGTCAGAGTCAGATTACAAGCAGTCAACAGCAATATATGCTGGGACTGACTAGGAGATGTCCACAGATAAAACATATGAATATATATATATTGTTATATATATATATATATATATATATATATATATATATAGTTATATATATATATATAGTTATATATATATAATTATATATATATAAAGCTATATATAACGTTATATATATAGTTATATATATATAGTTTTATATATATATATAATTATATAGTTATATATATATATAGTTATAGTAATATATATATATATATATATATATATATATATATATATATATATATATATATATATATATATATAACTTTCTGTCTGAATTTAAATATGCATAGAAAAACTAATTGGATAATTAGAATCAATAGGCTGGAAACACAGAGGGGAAGCTACATGAAGAGATTCGTTAGGAAGTTACATACTATCGAGTATTAAAAGAAGCCGAATTAGAATTGAGTAGCGAAGTTAGTCCAGGAAGCTGGTATCTGACAAAGGATGAGGTAAAATATGGATACCAGTTATGGAGCATCAATTTGACAAAATAAAAAACCTAGTATGCGACAACGAGAGGGGGCAATTCTGATGATGAATGGAAAAAGGAAGGGATAGTACTTGTACAAGCAGCAGTAGTAGGATGAGGAGGAATAGGAGAAGGAAGAGGAGGGGTAAGAAGAAGAATTATTTTATTTTTCAATCTATGAGTAGCGTATATACTCGCGTATAAGACGATACCAACTGCAAACTGCATAGACCCAGATCTGCCGTCGCATAGTGCGCAGGCAGATCTGGGTCTATGCAGTTTGTAAGGACTAATCAGTAGAACAAACAACACAGACCCTGATCTGCCGGCGCATTATGCGACGGCAGATCAGGGTCTATGTTGTTTGCATTTGGGCCTGATTTTTACGCGAGTATAGACGGTAATTACGATATTTATGATAGGTTTAAAACATAAGTCTAAGTTAAATTATTTTCTGATTTATTGTTCAGTCGATCGCATGAACAGTTTATTGTATGTAAGGAATCATTTATTTTAGTGGCATATGCTTTACCCAGTACAAATATATAAAACCTTCTTATTAATACACTAATAACAAGAAATATATAATAAACATCCGGCTCAATGGACCTATAAGTCACTTGAAATACATAAACAGGTAAACGTTCAATGACGCATAGAGAAACTACAGAAACATACTTACATCATTAACATTTCTGAATACTAAATTTTGTTTAAAGGAAATGATTGACAATAAACTGAGATGTCTGTTTTGGATATTTTTGCATTAACTGCTGCAACATAAACTTATGAGAATGAAACATAAATCAGTAGATTTAGGTAGTTTTTTTTTTAAAAATGGAAAGCAGAGTAACACTTGCAGTTTAACAAAAATGTAACTTATCTACAAGGATATTATCATTACACTTTGTAAAAATTTTGTCATATATTTGTTCCTTACGGTATCTTCCAGTTTATTATCGTTACACGTAAGTGTTTATTATCATTACACTTTGTACAAAAATGATGTCTTCTACTTGTTCCTTATGGTACCTTCCATTGTATTATCATTACACTTTGTACAAAAATTTTGTCTTCTACTTGTCTCTTACGGTACCTTCCAGTTTATTATCATTACACTTTGTACAAAAATTATGTCTTCTACTTGTTTCTTACGGTACCTTCCAGTTTATTATCATTACACTTTGTAGAAAAAAATGATGTCTTCCGCTTTTTTCTTACGGTACCTTCCAGTTTGTTATCGTTACACTTTGTACTTATTTGGTGGCACTGAAGTAGCTACTAGAGTATGCGTGGGGTTTAATGGCATGTCAGAACAAAACTGACAATATTGTTCGATTAAAAGGTAAGTTCTAAAATTGTATAGATAAAGAATTGCAGCAAAACAATTAAGAGAGAGAGAGAGAGAGAGAGAACACAAGCGAACAGATATGAATCTTATTATGTATTAGGTAAATACACAAGTATATGTCTGGGATATACATGTATTATAACTGTTATAGAAGATAATCGGTAACGTGATCGTAATAATGCGTGTGAAAAAAAAATTATTTTCGCAGTTCCCAGAGGTATATATCAGTGTCATCATGGAACATTAAAAAAATCTTTCAATCAGTCATACTCACCTAAAACATTAGCTTCGGTTAATTCAAAAAATCCTAGTTGAAAAATTATTGAAATTCCAATACATATAAATTTCATTTTGATCACACTACCGCTTTTCATGTTTGATTTACAAAATCCTTAAACCACAATACAAAAACAAAAACACTCATTATGTAAAGCGAAATTCAAGTCCGCCGAAACATTTTAGTCCATGCTCTACCCGGGGGATATCGTAGTCAATAAATCACAGTGCCCTATATCAACTACAGAACAATGCCTTAATCCCGCCTTTTCACTTCGAAGATAACTTTGCACACTGACCTTATGAAACCGTCGTTTATTCGTAAACCGAATGCTGATAAATACCCCTTTGCCAAACTTCCGTTAAGAACAGCAAGCGATAAAGTGGATTTGTAGAGAATACTGCACTGTTTCGATCGGAATTTAAACAACATCTAAACATGTGAGGTCGTGCCCCTTGAGGAAGCCAGTGACATATGCACCCAGTCATTCTCATTAGTTGATTCGATATCCAGCCCACAGAACTGGCGAGGGGTCAAAACACAAGTGCGCATGCATCCGCATTAAGTATAGATGTATAAAGAACAATTTTAAAAATTGATTTCTGTTCAATTACTAATTGTATTTATGTAGTACACAAATGTTGACTTGTACCAAGGTTGTTGTTTTTTTTTTGTTTTTTTTTATATTTTTTTTTTTGACCTAGAATAAGGATAGACTTGTGTGCGGTTACAGTTTCTGCCTGATATCGTCAAGGCCACATGATTGTAGTTCTATAAAGGATAAAATATTACCATTTAGAAACCAGGGGCAGAGGCGGAGCGTACCCCCACCCAGTACCTAAAAGTGAGATCGAAACAACTGGAACGTTTCTTAGAGTAAGTTTTCTTTGCAGTTAGATGGTTAAAATTATGCCCTGGAAACGCTGAAAATGCAGGAGCTTTCGGAGAGCTCTTTGCCCAATGGGACCCCACCAGTGGATCCTTTATATAAACTCCTTGCCTACTCGTTTACGCCCCCTACCCCCCCCCCCCAAGATATTCCTGGATGCACTCCTGAGTACTTCACTTGGGTACGACTAGTGAGTAATTTTCTACCATTAAATCATTACACTCCCCCCCCCCCCTTTAAACCCGCATATACTAATTGAACTATGTAATGCTTCTTTAACAAGATTTCCATGTCTACAATATGATATATGATACTTACATTATGTGTACCGGTACTTAATTCAGATACATTAGACCCAATGTTACTTAATATAATGAACTTTACTTATAATCTTATTTCAAAACAACGAACATATTTGAATTAATCATTCGATTGCGATACGTTTAATTTCAGTGTCAGATTGATTACATCGGTTTCACGATAATTCTCTAATGGTTATGAATATATCCCATCCAACTGGTAACCATTCAGATAATACGTCCAATAAATATTAACCAACTGGTAACCATTCAGATAATACGTCCAATAAATATTAACCATATTAAAAATGAACAAGAGATCTTAATACAAAATTTCAAAATAAGAAAGAAAACTAAAACTAAGAATAATGAAGATATTTTACGATTCAGGTAACTGCTTCTTCGCCTCTTTCAACTTGTGTACTGTTCAAAGTTCTATTTCATTTTTGATACTAATATATTTAGATAGAATTTTGATGAAGATCAGCGTTCTGTTCATGTATGTACGTGTTTTGTTTTTGAGCAATTTATGCATTAAATGTAATTATGTATTACTGAAATATTAAATATACTTTAAGTTGTAAAATGCTGACATTTATTTTATCTCCTTATGAAACTATTTTGTATTTTGGGGTGAAAAGCAAAAGATCCCAAACAGATTTTGCATCATTGACTAGGTATAACATTGTTCAATGTATGCAGTCCTTTTCGCAGGACCTGTGTTGTATATATATATATATATATATATATATATATATATATATATATATATATATATATATATATATATATATATATATATATATATATATATAAACAAGCATTCCACGCATCTTGAAATTTTGTCAGGTACCCTCATTTGCTACGCAACGTTGGAGTAAATATTATTAATCTCAATTTTTGATTTTGTGACCTCGAATTAAAGTCTCTCGTATGTCTCAGATGGGCTTTTAAATACAGGAGTTTGAAACGGGATGGTTGCACGGTTTGTACCTGTACAGGTAAGAGACCAGGCCTAGCTATCAAAACAATCAGCCACAAAATTAACCAGTCTGGAGCCGATCCAGAGGACTTTTCACTGCCAGAGTTAGGGAGAAAATGATACAGCTGCGTTAATTCTCCTCTTTTTACTCCAGCCCTGTCTTTAAGATTCGTTATTAATCGCGTGTAAAACAAATAATGATCAATAAATCGGACATACAAACATCTTTATTTAAATTTTATTATAGTTGTATTCAAAGTCATTTTCTTCTGTTGATATTACAAATAAGAAAAAATAGGTCGTTTGAGATATTAACCGACTGCAACAATTTAATAACAATTAACTTTAACAAAGACCCCCCACCCCTTTAATTTTGCCGCCCTAGGCGACAGCCTAGTTTGCCTAGTGGTTAAACCGGCCCTGTGGCAATTTTTCACAAAACTTATATTAAGATGGGAAGGGGGGGAGGAAGGAGGATACAGGTTGGTAACTGACATAAAAACTGTTCTCTTTGGCAAAATAGGGGCGCCACTAAAGAGCATTGCTATCGGGCGCCTCGAACCCTCGCGCATCCACTGGTTGAAATGCATATACTTTTAGATTGAATCGGAATGACAAACTGTCATCCCATTCAATAGATCATGGGAAATTAAACATATGTCTAACTAATGTTGTGATATTTCCCCCTCAGCTAGTCTTTTTTCTGAACCCTTTTTTATGGTGTAGTTTTTTCGACAAGAATATGGACATTTTTTAGAGAACGTCAAAAGCATTAATTCTTTTGAAAAATCCCAAGCTGAATGGTCTAATGGCAATTTCCTTCATTTTTTAATGTTTGGACTTTTTCTGTCTCAAATCTTGATCTGAGCCTTGTTTTCGTTCTGGTAAAGTAAAGGGGACTTTCCTGTACTTAAAAGTATTTTTTTTTATCAGAGATAGTGGGATATCATATATTGCACAGATAAAACACTTTAACACAATTTGTGTTCGTAAATGCATCTACCTCCTTACACACCAGCCCAACTTATATGAGCTTTTATGAACTGGACTGGTGTGTAAGGAGGTAGATGCATTTACGAACACAAATTACGTTAAAGTGTTTTATCTGTGCAATATATGACATCCCACTATCTCTGATAAAAACAAAAACAAACAAAAAATTACTTTTAAGTACAAGATTATGTTTTACCTAGTAACCTATTCTTATGAAATCATTCTAGGCCTGAATATGTGAAAGCCAACAAGTGTTTACTACTCTTGGTGCTAACTGAAGTGGGTTATTTATATAATTTTGATCCGAGTTGTCACGAAGATCCAACACGTGTCGGAGATATATATCAAACTATACCTCAAACTTCAACAACGAAAAGATTGCTGTCAGTTCTGTAGTATTAAGGTAAAATAGATAAGGTGGAAACATCAATTAAAGTGTTGACGTCATCATGTGCGTCAGACGGTGAACTTTAAATGCTTATTGCATTACCTTTAATTTTATCTATTCCCTATGCTAACTGGCAAAAATGACCTTAAAATATAAAGATTGTGCATATGTGTTTGATACGTTACAACTGAATGCCCAGGATGACTTATGTAACATTTTATCCACAATTCCACCACATTTAAAACGAAAAATGAAACTACCAGAACTGTATATTAGCTTTGAACAATAGAAAACTAGGGGAAAAAATTAAATCTTTCATTGCAATTTTTAAATATCTGTCCCAATCTAGATAACAAAAAACTAGTTATTATTATTATAGTTGATTCGTATGATGCGATAAAGGAAGAATAGTTATTTAGAAATAATTTATCAAGTAACAAATTTAATTCAAGTGATAGGATAAAGAAAGCAAGCACATTTTCGCAGAATTTTATTTATTTATGCTTTAATTTATATAGGGTGTATATTTGTCCATAAGCCAGTCTTCCACATAGGCCTCAATGTATTTACATATCCAAATCAAAAGTAATTAATGTTTACAGTGCGTATAATTAAAAATACAACAACATGCTCACAAAATGCATTAGTATGCCATAAGACTATGCATATACATGTACATGAAACCCTGTACTCTAACAAACACAGAAAAAAAGCTTGAGGCACGCAACGCACAAACAACACAAAAAATAACCAGAAACCTAAATTCATGACAAATACGTGAAGATTTATCATAAACAATATTAATAGGAATAAAAATATTTTGTATATACAGGGGCATGATGTGATATATTTCAACACAATATTTTGTATATACAGGGGCATGATATGATATATTTCAGCACAATATTTTGTACGTACAGCGGCATGATATGCTATTTTTCAACACAATATTTTGTATGTACATGGGCAAGATATGATATATTTCAACGCAATATTTTGTATGTACAGGGGAATGATATGATATTTTTCAACACAATATTTTGTACGTACTGGGGCATACTTTGATATATTTCAACACAATATTTTGTATGTACAGGGGCATGATATGATAGATTTCAACACAGATTACCGTCCATCACTAACGATTAAATAGAGCCTTTAATCCATTTAGAAAAGTTAAATGTCTGACAATGGAAGGAATTATATTATACACGCTCCAAGAATACAAAATGAATTTTTGAAGCTAGAGTTGTACGAATTTTAGGTATAAAGAAGACCTTCAGTGAAAGAGAGTAAAGAGGATCCATGAATGTTAGTGTGAAGGGTAAGGAGTGTAAAGAGCATCCATGAATGTTAGTGTGAGGGGTAAGGAGCGTAAAGAGCATCCATGAAGGTTAGTGTGAGGGGTAAGGAGCGTAAAGAGCATCTATAAATGTTAGTGTGAGGGGTAAGGAGAGTAAAGAGCATCCATGAATGTTAGTGTGAGGGGTAAGGCGAGTAAAGTTCATCCATGAATGTTAGTGTGAGGGGTAAGGAACGCAAAGAGCATCTATGAATGTTAGTGTGAGGGGTAAGGAGCGTAAAGAGCATCCATGAATATTAGTGTGAGGGCTAAGGAGGGTAAAGAGCATCCATGAATGTTAGTGTGAGGGGTAAGGAGGGTAAAGAGCATCCATGAATGTTAGTGTGAGGGGTAAGGAGGGTAAAGAGCATCCATGAATGTTAATGTCAGGGGTAAGGAGGGTAAAGAGCATCCATGAATGTTAGTGTGAGGGGTAAGGAGGGTAAAGAGCATCCATGAAAGTTAGTGTGAGGGGTAAGGAGCGTAAAGAGCATCCATGAATGTTAATGTCAGGGGTAAGGAGGGTAAAGAACATCCATGAATGTTAGTGTGAGGGGTAAGGAGGGTAAAGAGCATCCATGAATGTTAATGTCAGGGGTAAGGAGCGTAAAGAGCATCCATGAATGTTAATGTCAGGGGTAAGGAGGGTAAAGAGCATCCATGAATGTTAGTGTGAGGGGTAAGGAGGGTAAAGAGCATCCATGAAAGTTAGTGTGAGGGGTAAGGAGCGTAAAGAGCATCCATGAATGTTAGTGTGAGGGGTAAGGAGGGTAAAGAGCATCCATGAATGTTAGTGTGAGGGGTAAGGAGGGTAAAGAGCATCCATGAATGTTAGTGTGAGGGGTAAGAAGGGTAAAGAGCATCCATGAATGTTAGTGTGAGGGGTAAGGAGGGTAAAGAGCATCTATGAATGTTAGTGTGAGGGGTAAGGAGGGTAAAGAGCATCCATGAATGTTAGTGTGAGGGGTAAGGAGGGTAAAGAGCATCCATGAATGTTAATGTCAGGGGTAAGGAGGGTAAAGAGCATCCATGAATGTTAGTGTGAGGGGTAAGGAGGGTAAAGAGCATCCATGAAAGTTAGTGTGAGGGGTAAGGAGCGTAAAGAGCATCCATGAACGTTAATGTCAGGGGTAAGGAGGGTAAAGAGCATCCATGAATGTTAGTGTGAGGGGTAAGGAGGGTAAAGAGCATCCATGAATGTTAATGTCAGGGGTAAGGAGGGTAAAGAGCATCCATGAATGTTAGTGTGAGGGGTAAGGAGCGTAAAGAGCATCCATGAATGTTAGTGTGAGGGGTAAGGAGGGTAAAGAGCATCCATGAAAGTTAGTGTGAGGGGTAAGGAGCGTAAAGAGCATCCATGAATGTTAGTAGATAAGAATGGTAAAGAGCATCCATGAATGTTAGTATTAGGGGTAAGGAGGGTAAAGAGCATCCATGAATGTTAATGTCAGGGGTAAGGAGGGTAAAGAGCATCCATGAATGTTAGTATTAGGGGTAAGGAGGGTAAAGAGCATCCATGAATGTTAGTGTTAGGGGTAAGGAGGGTAAAGAGCATCCATGAATGTTAGTGTGAGGGGTAAGGAACGCAAAGAGCATCCATGAATGTTAGTGTGAGGGGTAAGGAGGGTAAAGAGCATCCATGAATGTTAGTGTGAGGGGTAAGGAGGGTAAAGAGCATCCATGAATGTTAGTGTGAGGGGTAAGGAGGGTAAAGAGCATCCATGAATGTTAATGTCAGGGGTAAGGAGGGTAAAGAGCATCCATGAATGTTAGTGTGAGGGGTAAGGAGGGTAAAGAGCATCCATGAAAGTTAGTGTGAGGGGTAAGGAGCGTAAAGAGCATCCATGAATGTTAATGTCAGGGGTAAGGAGGGTAAAGAGCATCCATGAATGTTAGTGTGAGGGGTAAGGAGGGTAAAGAGCATCCATGAATGTTAATGTCAGGGGTAAGGAGGGTAAAGAGCATCCATGAATGTTAGTGTGAGGGGTAAGGAGGGTAAAGAGCATCCATGAAAGTTAGTGTGAGGGGTAAGGAGCGTAAAGAGCATCCATGAATGTTAGTGTGAGGGGTAAGGAGGGTAAAGAGCATCCATGAATGTTAGTGTGAGGGGTAAGGAGGGTAAAGAGCATCCATGAATGTTAGTGTGAGGGGTAAGGAGGGTAAAGAGCATCCATGAATGTTAGTGTGAGGGGTAAGGAGGGTAAAGAGCATCCATGAATGTTAATGTCAGGGGTAAGGAGGGTAAAGAGCATCCATGAATGTTAGTGTGAGGGGTAAGGAGGGTAAAGAGCATCCATGAAAGTTAGTGTGAGGGGTAAGGAGCGTAAAGAGCATCCATGAATGTTAATGTCAGGGGTAAGGAGGGTAAAGAGCATCCATGAATGTTAGTGTGAGGGGTAAGGAGGGTAAAGAGCATCCATGAATGTTAATGTCAGGGGTAAGGAGCGTAAAGAGCATCCATGAATGTTAATGTCAGGGCTAAGGAGGGTAAAGAGCATCCATGAATGTTAGTGTGAGGGGTAAGGAGGGTAAAGAGCATCCATGAATGTTAATGTCAGGGGTAAGGAGGGTAAAGAGCATCCATGAATGTTAGTGTGAGGGGTAAGGAGGGTAAAGAGCATCCATGAAAGTTAGTGTGAGGGGTAAGGAGCGTAAAGAGCATCCATGAATGTTAGTGTGAGGGGTAAGGAGGGTAAAGAGCATCCATGAATGTTAGTGTGAGGGGTAAGGAGGGTAAAGAGCATCCATGAATGTTAGTGTGAGGGGTAAGGAGGGTAAAGTGCATCTATGAATGTTAGTGTGAGGGGTAAGGAGGGTAAAGAGCATCCATGAATGTTAGTGTGAGGGGTAAGGAGGGTAAAGAGCATCCATGAATGTTAATGTCAGGGGTAAGGAGGGTAAAGAGCATCCATGAATGTTAGTGTGAGGGGTAAGGAGGGTAAAGAGCATCCATGAAAGTTAGTGTGAGGGGTAAGGAGCGTAAAGAGCATCCATGAATGTTAATGTCAGGGGTAAGGAGGGTAAAGAGCATCCATGAATGTTAGTGTGAGGGGTAAGGAGGGTAAAGAGCATCCATGAAAGTTAATGTCAGGGGTAAGGAGGGTAAAGAGCATCCATGAATGTTAATGTCAGGGGTAAGGAGGGTAAAGAGCATCCATGAATGTTAGTGTGAGGGGTAAGGAGCGTAAAGAGCATCCATGAATGTTAGTGTGAGGGGTAAGGAGGGTAAAGAGCATCCATGAAAGTTAGTGTGAGGGGTAAGGAGCGTAAAGAGCATCCATGAATGTTAGTGTGAGGGGTAAGGAGGGTAAAGAGCATCCATGAAAGTTAGTGTGAGGGGTAAGGAGGGTAAAGAGCATCCATGAATGTTAATGTCAGGGGTAAGGAGGGTAAAGAGCATCCATGAATGTTAGTGTGAGGGGTAAGGAGCGTAAAGAGCATCTATGAATGTTAGTGTGAGGGGTAAGGAACGCAAAGATCATCCATGAATATTAGTAGATAAGAATGGCAAAGAGCATCCATGAATGTTAGTATTAGGGGTAAGGAGGGTAAAGAGCATCCATGAATGTTAATGTCAGGGGTAAGGAGGGTAAAGAGCATCCATGAATGTTAGTGTGAGGGGTAAGGAGCGTAAAGAGCATCCATGAATGTTAGTGTGAGGGGTAAGGAGCGTAAAGAGCATCCATGAATGTTAATGTCAGGGGTAAGGAGCTTTAAGAGCATCCATGAATGTTAGCGTGAGGTGTAAGGAGCGTAAAGAGCATCCATGAAAGTTAATGTCAGGGGTAAGGAGGGTAAATACGTAGCAAGAGGTTGAATGTAGGCATCAAAGAAATGTTATTTAACATTAGTTGCAAAGTATAAGGATATACGTTTTATCTGAGTAATTTTAGTTGAATTTATTGAACAAGGCTGATCCATATGAGTTTTCCAATGTCGAATTTCATCTAAAAAATACCCCTAGTAGTTTTGGAGAAGAAACGTTTATTAGTTGAATACTTTCAATAGACAATTTCAGGTCAGGTTCATCAGTCAATCGTTGTCGAATACCGATATTCACACAAGAACGTTTTCATGGTTTGATCATGATGTAATTAGATTTACAACATTCAAAAACAGGGACTAAGTCCTTCTGCAGTTTGATTTCAATATCTTATGTCGATTTCCCAGCACTATAGCAGAGGTATAATAGGTATTTGGATTTTTTTACTGACATTTGTCAGAGACTTTTATACCAACCTCTATGGCTATTAGTATTTGTATTGCGATTGTCAATTATTAGCACATGCACGGTTGGGTTTGCAAAATATAATCACACGTGTGTGAGTATAGTTTCCAGTTATTAAGCAGACCGATCAATATTAGACGTGGAATAATAACTGTCTGCTACGTAGCAAAACGATCAATATTAGACCTGAAATAATAATCTTTTACGCAGAAATCATTTTAGGCTGGCCCATGTTTGAATACGAAAGTCAATATTTTGCGTGCGTGTCTCAAAGAAGAAATATTTGACTTGTAGTAATTTCTAGCGTGTTTAAATCTCAAAGACGGAATTCTACATTTCTTATTTAAATAAGGGCCGGGTACGATAACTGTCAATGTGAAAATTGATCAAATGATTGGTGGCGGATGTGCTATCTATATTTGAGGGTCCTACCATTACTATTTCAAGACTCTGTATGCGGAGGCATATTATAATCCATGGAATAAATGATTGATGGGCATAATGTTTACATTGGCTTAATAGGGGAAGGTGCGCGCGCATGTTTTCTCACGAGTCTGTTAACTTCAAATATGGGTTCTTTTTATATACTTGCAATTGAGCTCAGTGGCCAAACTAGTTAGCGCGCTATAATTACGATCAGAACATTGCATGTTCGAGTCACAAATATTTTTCCTTAGTAATTGAGGAGATGTCGATGCTTAGGTTGGTTGTGCATTAAAATGAAAGTCAACCGATGATACAAGTACGAAGCACGCATACATTCTTTGAGACGTACTTTGGTTTGAAACAACCTCTGGGCCTTCTAGTCTACGATTTGGTAAGCTAAGGGTTCATCTGGGATTGCAAATTCAAACAGCCGTAATTAATATGGACTGCGCACATTGGTTGATTGTAGAACTTCATGTACGATTATTTAAAATAGGCAGTGTGCTTTTACTCTCAAAGAATACATCTAGACAAGCACGACCGAGGAGGGATATCTCCTTTTGTATTAAACAATTACCGCGGTGTCTATTTAATGGCGAAAAATTTACAAATCTACACACATAATATTTCAAAAGAATTTATGAATATAAACAATTGTGGGATCATTTTTTTATATCAATCCAGTGTTTAAAACTTTACAAAAAAGGTTAAATCGTTGTTTCGCTTAAATGACTCATACGGATTTATCAAAATGGCTCAAAAGATGTATGATTTTTCAAATTTGTATCCGGAGCATCTTAATAAATTAATCAACTTGGGAATTATCTTCGAATTGCAACGACGCAGACTTGGAGAACAATATGTTACGGCATTGTGTATTATCTTTAAATAATAATAGTTTTCATTTGGGTTTATAATCATTGTATTATAATTCCTTAGTCCAGTAGCGTATGCTATTTATAAAGTACAATGTACTTTAAACATGTTTACATGAGTGATGTTAAGTCCTGGGAAAATCAATAATTATGTCGGTCAGCTTAACTCACAATGAAGAAACCACGTGCTAGAGCGTGCAGATTTATGACCTTGAATCCTATGTCAACATCATGTTGATTTGAAATAAGGTATTTTCATTGTAGTGCGAAGGCACTTTTAACAGTATCATGCGCGACCTAGTTTCTGATTGGTTAAAGAAGGTTGCTTACAGAACAAATTCTAAGTCGCAGTATTAGAAGTTAAATTCTCTTTTACGCCGTAAGAGACTATATATGCCAAAATAACCACTGAATCTTTATTCTTTGGCAGTTCATCAGAATCATAAGATTATTGAGGAAGATTATTATTGTTTGTAAAATCAGCTTGTGAAATTCAATTATCTACATAGTACATTTTGGATTTAAATACTATTCTTCAAGGAACGTAACAATATTCTACATTCACAGGAGTTTACCTGGGATTAATAACATTTGGATTTAAAACTGTGTTTCTTGTGGCATATCAACACTTTAGTGACTTCATTCGGAATACTTTGGATTAACTTCCGGATTATCAAAATTCAATAGGACATTTAGGATTATTTAGGAATTTCTAAACTGTGAGTTATTTTTAATTCTTTCACTTTGTTTGTTTGAAATATTTAATATTTTAGGAAATTAAATTTATATTTTATAAATTGTGAAAGCTTGTCTGTGTCGTTCTTTCATTTGTTACTATTTCTAACCCGTAGACGTAACAAATACAACAAAAAACTTGAAATGTCATTATACGATATTGTGCAAGAAAAGTTTAAGTCGCTAACGTTGACTAGACCACCTAGTACAGATAGCAAAAGGAGCAAATGATATAATGACGATGACGATGACATTGAAACATCAAGCAAATATTATAGCAGTAGCGAAGATCACTAAGAACAAATCAATTAGATAAATGTTTTTGGTATAATAAACAGAATCACCAACGTCACGTTTTTGTCATTCTGTGAGAATTTTGAAAAGTGAACAGTGTATGCTGGATATGCATTGTTATGAGTTTCGCAAAAAGAGATTTTCATGCCAAGACACAGCAACTATGGCATCAATATACATAAAACAGTCATTTACGTACGACGAGTATGTGGTGATTTGGACAAATGCCGAATTGAAGAAAATTATATTTGAACACAAAGATCTATTTGACTTTGATCCTCAGTTTATGCGGCCTGGGGACCGAGTTTATTTACAACGCACTGCCAGGAATTTGGAAATATAAATGGCAGATGAAAAGTCTTTTACGCCAAAGGGTCGTACAAACAAATACTATCCACTGCGAACAACTGTGCTAACTATTGTACCAGGTGCAGAGTACATACGCCTAAAGTTACGTACACCATCAATCGAAAACATAGATAATTATATCTATGAAAACACAGATGATTATGTCTATTCGAGAATAAAATTTGTAAATATATAAGAAGTTCAATGACATTAGGACGAAATCAATGCAACAGCAGCGGAACCTCTTGCGGAAATACCCAACGTTAACAACCACGACGACAACGCTGATGAAAACGATACAGAAGTAAATGAAATAATAGCCAGAATTGAGGAAATTGCCGTTTCCAAGCCTGATAAAGAAATTTTCATGAACAATTTATTGACGGAATTCACAATTAGACAAAAATTTTCCTTTATATAACAGTATACCGACTGTGAATCAACTAAGACAATTCGCGCAACAGCTTGGGATACAAATACCAAGACACGTGCGAACAGCTGACATACTTGCGTTATTAGGACCCGTAACTGAACCATAACCGTGACAACTGCAACCGTTTGCATTGGCAACAGCAGATTATGTTTGCGAGAGTTTGAGTTACACACGCATAAGGACAATTATGTACATTACCTTGCGATTATTTCAAACACGTACGCGACAAGCAAAGACATTATAATACTTTATCAAATATGCGCCCGGAAATCGTATTGATGTTACAACACTCTGACAGCCCCAGTATTAAAACGGATATTATTGTCCATGCGCACTTGACTATGCCGCATAATCGCAAGTCATCAGACAAGAATGGATTTAAAACCACTGGCTTCATGGTGGTCCACTTATAATCACAAACCGTAACGACGTCAAGGATATAAACGAAGCAATCGATGAAGGTACTGAAAATATTCTCTAGACGTTGGAAAAATGGACCAACAGCGGTTCGGGATGGACTCTTGACAGATGTACAGAAGTTCAACTGTATATTTCCCCAAACATGCCATTTCGCGGATCAATCTATTTGCCAACACCAAACTATGTTCCGCCGCGGTCAGAGACAAATTTAAAAAACTATGACAATCGATGTTTTGAATGGGCGCTCTTATCCAAGTTACATCCCCGGGCGATAATACAGCACAGCCTCGACAAACATAAACAATACTTAATTTTGGTGACAACGAATTTCCGGTGCAGGTTACCAAGTCTTTTATCCGCAAAATTGGCATGGACGGACCACGATTAATCTGCTGTTGATAAGCGGCATGAAAGGTTTAGAGTCGTTATCTCATTACGTATGGATAAAGTATTTTTCCAGGTTGCTTAACCGACACAGTAAGCACCACGGTAAAAAGTTTCCATGCGAACGTTGCCTGCATTTATTTAGCTCTCAACAGCTACCTGATAATCATGACTATTATTGTGGTGGAATCAGTGAAAAAGCTCAGCGTACAATTATGCCAGAACCGGGCAAAAACATTTTGAAATTTAAGCAGTGCAGCACAAGATGAAAGTACCGTATATCATTTACGCGGACCTTGAATGTTTGAATGTTCTAGTAAACGCTCCTGAGGTCGTAACAAATACAACACAAGTTGCGGAACAAATCCCATGCGGGTTTTGCTACATTGTTGTCTGATGCGACGGAGCAGTGGAGCCACCAATATTATATCGTGGTCAGAACTCGGTTGAGGTATTTCTTAAATCGCTTGACGTTACAGAGAAATGGATTCGCAAACAGCTTTATTCATCCAAAGACATGATTATGACCCGTGATGATATTCATAAGTATTTCCGCGACCAACCATTGCTGGATTTGCGTTGTTTCTTTCGGTTGCACATATGCGAAAGTTCATGATCACTAACATATCATTGGCGAGTACAGAGGAGCCGCACATAACGCATGCAAACTTAGGTTGCAAATTAAACCAAATAAAATAATAATTCCTGTGGTGTTTCATAACCTACGCAGATATGATAGCCACTTGATTATGCAAGTAATCGCAACAGCATTGAATCCGCCAATAAGCGTCATCCCCAACACGATGGAAAAATACATGAGGTTTACGGTAGGTCAGTTGCAATTAATTGATTCGCTGCAGTTTTTGAATTTCAGCTTGGACAAGCTAGTTAGCTACCTTGCAGTGGAAAGCTTCAAAATCACCAGTCGATATGGTATCACTGCTTACAAGTTAAAGTTGATAACGCGAAAAGGAGTGTACCCACACCAGTACATGACTGGATAGCAATAGTTTTCCGAAACTCAGTTACCTCCTATCGAGGCATTTAATTAATCATTGTCTCGCGAAGGTATTTCCACCAACGACTATGTACACACAAATGCGAATATGGAAACCTCGGTGACTATAACGATTTGAATCTACGTATGGATGTGTTGCTGCTCATGTATGTCTTTGAGGCGTTTCGCGATACCGCCATGAGAATATTGAATCTCGACTCCGCGCACTATTTTACGTCACCGGAAATGTCATGGGATGTATTGCTGTTAATTAGAAAAGTAGAGTTGGAAGTACTGCGAGCACGCTGTGAGGGGTTAAAGTGTGTGCAATGCATACTATTTATTTGTGGTCAAGTGTGTTGCTAGTTTGCAACACACCTGACACGTTAAAGCGTTAAGAAAGCTATTGTCACACCCGTCCATCGCTGCATGGTTTCGCCACAATTAAGGGGGTTCATTGAAGGCGCGATATCGGGGAGGGGGGGTATAAATGTTTATACCCGTGCATAGGACTAGAACCACAATGTTTACAGGTATGCAGGTGTGCGCGAAGCGCTCATACACAGTTAATCTTATAATGTCTGGAGTGGCAGGCAGCACGGCCTAGGCAAGGGAGGCGCGAAGCGTGACGGAGAACTGAAACGCCATAAACATACATGATCAAATTCTACCCAGTTAGCTAAGTCGGGCTGTCCCTATTACAAATTGTGTGTTAGCCACATATTGTAATTACAGTCACATTTAATCAAGTTTTATCAATTTTCCTAATCTAATATCAATTTTGAAATTTCGTGTACAAAATGTACATATGTTTTCCGAAAACAATGAATAAATTTTTGGTTTAAGTAACCCATTAAATTTTTGTGATCTTAATGTGATTCAGTGGATAATTAATCATATTTGCATTGAAATAAAGTTATATTCAAAAAGGTTTCCATGCCAAAATGAAACCGTATTAGGCAATTTTCAAACTCTTTTAGTCCTTAGAAGGACTGAGGGGCGGCCCTTGAAGCGGCCTCAGGAAAAACGCCTTCATTTGGTCCGACATTCCTTGCGTGAGCGTCCGTCTTGTACGCTCTTTCAGACTGCTCGGGTCTACGAGGTCTGCAATGTAGAGTTCTTCCAAGGTTATACGGAAGGGAACAGGCTCAATCTCTAGTCCGTGATATGTTATCAGACTGTTACTGATATACGTGGCTAATGATGTTGGGCAGTTGGCAATCTTCTTCCCCCATTGTTGTAGTAGAGATTCGGCTGTTTTTCTGGCCCGGGTTTTACTAACTTTAGATAGTTTGCCACCGGTCATTTTTTGTTCCTTCGCTTAAAAGACATTCCTGATATCTTCGATGAACTTTATGGCAGGTTTCTTTTTTAGCCATAAATCGTTCATTCACATTTCATACGATCGGTCGTACACATATTGCCCACCCTGCCTGGTCAACTCGGCTTCACTTAATTCCGGTGGTGGGATCGGTTTTGAGGTGGGAGGGGGTAACTTGCACGCTTCCGCCACTGCCTGTGTTTCCGTCTGTTTAACCGGTTTTGTTTTTCTTTCGCCGCCCTTGGTGTTGAAAAGGCTAATGGCGCTATGGGGGCAGGTTTCGAACCTTTCGTTTCCTGTGGTTTTATTCCTGCTGGAGTTTTCTTCCTACCTTCAACAGTTGAATTTGGAGTTGTCGATGTTGTTGTTGTTGTTGTTTTCGTGGTAGGTGTTTCAGTCGTTGTTTTCTTGGGTTCCCTGGGAGGGGCAGTTTGCGTGGACTGACTCTGCCTCTGCAGTGCGGAAGACGTCTGCCTATAACGCCCCCACTGTGAATTTCCTCGTCCTCCCTGTCCCGGTCTTCTGTTGGGTCTATTTCTTTCCCATGGACGTCTCTCAGTTGGGTTACTTCTTTCTTCCTCCCAAATAAGAAGAAGAGTTGTCCTCTTCTCTTGAGCCCGAAGGCTCCACCCAGTTGCGACTGAAAGGCCTAAGCCTTTCAGGGCATTCAGGGCGTGTGCAATGATTAGTACTTCCATAGCCAACGCTTTTACTACGTGTTGATACTTCTATGTTCGCTGCTGACTTGATGGCGCAACTGATGATGATGATGTTTGAATTAGAGACGCGTGCGGTCATTCGACCATGTACGTCTCCCTCTCCTCCATTTCCTCCAGTTCCCTTAGGAGCTGCCACGCCACCTCTCGGTGTTCCCTGATCTTTGTCAGTGTTTCTGTTTTGTTCATCTTCTTCTGTTGACAAGTCGATGAAGGTAGCTCAACTGGGAATGCGTCGCTTTATCTACTTTAAGCACGGACGTGAAGGTAAACATCCCTTTCCCACCAAAAAAACATCACTCACACGACCGCGTCTGACGTCAACCGTATGACGTCATTCTGTGCTTCGCGTATTCTGCACTCCACCACACACACCAATACGCGGACTTAAAAGAAAACACTTTTTAATTTTTTTTATTTTTTATAAAAACACAAACACACACCACACAACCATTTTTTAAATTTTTTTATTTTTTATAAAACACAAACACACCACACAACCATTTTTCTTTTAGAAAGTTTTTTTATTTTTATTTTTATAAAACACAAACACACACCACACAACCTTTTAAAAAACATTTTTGTTTTTATAAAACACAAGCACACACAACACAACCCTTTTTTTGAGAATTTTTTTCATTTTTATTTTTTTATAAAACACAAACACACTCTATGCAAACACACACCCTACATACACACATTTTTTGAAAGGAAAGGGATTTTTAAAAAAAACAACCAACACAAACATGCAAACACACATACATTTTTTGTTTTAGGCAATCTGAGAGTTTTCTTTTCTAGAGATCTGGGTGACCCTGAAAAGGGCCGTTGGGGTAAGAAGTTTTTTGTTTTAACTTCTAGTAGCAGCAGCAGCACCAGCAGGGCGGCCACGTTTCGCCACAGGTCTCATGGCTGCAGGACAAGGTCTCTTTCCACACAATATTCCACACTGTGATCGTTGGAAAAGTACACGGCCACCCAATGGGTTCCTGGTCGATGACTGTCGTCGGTATTGATGACATAGGCATGAATGTCTTTATGTTTGCGATGGGGAAGTTCATCTTTAGCACACACCACAGGATTCCAAGAAGAAGTGTACGAACTGCGAGTCAACAGGTAATGAAGTTCCCAGGTATCCATTCTTTTTTTTTTTTTCTTGCTTCACAGATAATGATAAGTCATCAATTCACACTTGACTTTATGTTTGAATATATCTGTCAAGTAAGTCGATGAATCACGGACAGTCTATATACTCTTTTGCAAGAAAGCTTCGATGCGTCGGATCTCCAGAGGAGTGAGTGGAGGCGAGAACGATCCTGCAAGTCTTTATACCACTTTCTCAACACCTTTTCGTCCGAGATCAGAGACCATGCGTCCTCCAAATATTCGTCCAATGTTTCTTCTGCACTCATCATCAAACATTTGTCGTGTTGTTTCTGGCTCGGATGATCGATTTGACATCCATGACAATGTTCTCTAGACAGATCTGTAATTTTGGCAGCCAATTCCGTAGCAAAACAGGACACTAAATGTTCTTCTTGTTCTGGCCATCGACAAGCCATAAATCCAGCAAACTTCGGAAAACTATTTGTCTCTTCTTCTTTCTTTTTTTTTTTTTTGTTCTGGATGAATCACATCGTCATCACTGGTGGTTTGTGACTGCTGTGGTTCACAAAATCCCTCATCTTCTTCTATCTCCATAGGTTCTTCGTGTTGCATCTTTTTTTTTCTTCTAATAGTCTAGAATCACTTCTCTCAAACTGTTGATTTCTAGAGTATTATCAAATTCTGCATACAAGATGATGTTCACAGTGTTGGCTAGAGCTATAGCAAACTGAAGTTCCACACGAAGTTGGCCTTATTTTATAGGGTGGAAATGTCCTTCGTCGCTACCTTAGTCAGGAGTGAAATCAAATCCCCACAACGCATATCCTCATGCATAATCCTCGTACGAAATGCCGTAGCTGCTATTGGTGCATAATTGTCCCGTAGCTTCAAACAGGGTCAAGTAAGATCGCAAGTAATTTCACTGGGCCAAGTTAGGTTCAAAAGGTCTGGTACACAACGTCTGGCCATCTCGACTGATTTCTATCTTGGAGACGTTAAAGTGTTGAAAGTCAAACGGATTTTGATGAGGGCTGCATTACTGACAATGCCAATCAGCAAACGTTTGGGGAGTTATCCTTGGAAAACGTGATCTTCGACTTTTGATCGGAGTCCAGAGGCAATGGTAAATGTTTTCACTTCCACTCTTCGCACAGGATACTTGGCAGTGGTTCAGCTCAACGTTTGACTGATGTCGTTGGCTACTTTAGGCAACACTTCCACACGGCGCACGTAAAGTCTGGCTTCTTCGATGATGGTTTTGTACTCGTTGGCATTAGCCATTAAATGAAGACGTTACTACTGCGATTCAGTCTCAGACGTACATCCACTCCGTTCAATAAATACTTGTCTTGCAATCACATGTCCAAATGTAAATGATCCATCAGTTCTAAAGTGTTCCCTTGTCTGATTTTCTTTCGGCGGTCATTAAATCCCACATTGTGAGGATTGTCATCTGCAGTCACGGCTGTATCGTTGAAGGCATCCAAGGTGTCAGGTTTCCATACCACGGAAGCATCCAGATGAGTGTTCTTGGCTTCTTTTCCGACGTCAAGAGATTTTCCAAGTAAGCACGGTAAGGGTAAGTATCCATGCTGCTGCTGACCAGTTTGTTATTCAAGTACAAATCCACTTCGCTGAACAAGGAATGCATGAAATTATTGACGGGACCGACTATGCATCGGCATCAGGATTGCTGTTGTCCGTTTTGATCACTTTGAGTTTCAAGTACAAGTGACTGCTATTCAAATCGATGTAATCTTCGGTTTGTCCTTTGATTTCAAATTCGATAGGAGCTGAAGTCGTCAAAGACGATACAGGATGAAATTCGACCCATTGGAATTCTTGCATCGTCATGGTAGGGGGCATGGTAAACAGATCCAGTTCTGACATGGTACATTCGCAAGAATCTCGGTGCATCATTTTGTTCAACCGTTAGTAATCAAACACGTCTAATTCTCTGACCGTTCTTCTTTTCTTATTCTTTTTCGGAACACCGTGTCGTGGATGAGCTCTGAAGGGATGTTGACGTCGTCTCTTTCTGCCTTGTCCTTGTTGTGGAGTGGAGGAAGAAGTAATGCCAGGGCCAGCAGCGTGAATCAAATTTATAGGACTCTCCCGGCGACCCAAAAGATCTTTTCCAGTGTGCATCAACACATTTTTTCCTGCTCTCATAAAGGCTTCTTTAGGATTTTGTTTGTCGATGAGGATGTTTTGAAGAAATTCTTTTCCTTGCGTCAAAGCGGCATCTTTTAAGGCATGCAATCATCGAGTCACCATGGGTTTCAAAATGGGGGCTACCGTCCGAAAAGCAGATTTTAACATATCTCCTAAACTGTGTCCTCGTTGTCGAGCCACTCCTCGGTACACAGGATACATTTTAGGTGTTACAATTCGCTGGAGAACCTTTTTCGAAAATGTAGTTTCACCGTGACTTTTCCTTTAATGAATAGCACACTTTGTCCCAAATCTCCTTTTATACTAACGTTGCCACTGTCAAAATACGATTTACTGACTGGAAGATAATGAGGATGTACAAATTCACGGTGAACGTGATACGTGTTTCCACCTTCCTCGTACGCGGCGACGGCAGAATCCACTTTGAAAGAAATGACTCTCAGTAACGTAGCGGCTGTGTTTCCCACCACGTTGTACTCAACCACATCGAAGTACACAAACAATATATTCAAACCTTCGTTCAGTTCGATGGGGTAACGAAAATACTTTCCGAATCCGTCGTTGCTGTGGATGTTTTTCATGCGAACCAGTTTGGTGTACCCACCCAAAATAGCAAACAATCCAGGACAAAAAGTGATAGCCAATATTTTGTCGTCCGAAAATTGCAAGACGAGACGGCGTGCCACGTGATGGTACTCGATCTGTACCAATTTCTTGGCTTTGTCTAATGCTTTGCCAAATTGGGCATTGAAGATAGTCGCAATCGTGTCCACCAAATGTTGAGCACTAAAATAATACCCCACAGGAATTCTCAGGGTATAGCTCGTCAAGAGAGGATTCGTCAGGGATAAATTTTTGGATTCGTAAAGGCTAGGATCAGTTTTGTCCAAGCGTTCTTGCACTTGTTCGTTTAGGATATCCACGATGAAAGTGTTTTGACCTGCGTCGATGTTGAGGGCTTGCGTAGGATGAATGATTTCTACCTAACCCACTTCCCAATGAGCTTCGTGATCCAGTTGGATGGACTAATGTAATTTGGCCGTGAAACAACATAAGGTGTTGTTGCCAAACACATCCATCGAACTGTCACTAGGTAAAGTTAAATAAAATTGGTTATTCATACTTCCAAGGTGGCTCTGGTCGCAGAGGAGTCACTCGAGTTCAGAGGAGAATGATGTTCAAACGGTTCCAAAAGAGGGATAGTATTGTGGTGAGTAAAATGTTCCACAATTGTTTGTCCCCTTGTTGCAAACTCAAATTGGCAATGGCTGCTCCGATGACACAATACTCTCCTCTGTAACCAGCAGCATGGGCAGGATTGTAGTATAGGCTAGCTAAAAGTTTATCCATGTTGTTTTGTTTTGTTGCTCCTCAATAAGTCACCCACTGTTCGATACTACTTTTGGTGTCGTGAGGTTTGGACGAAGCGGCTTGACGCGTTCGACGAGCCACAGGAGTCAGTTGTGAAGAAGGGGTGATGGTAGGTTTCTTCTTGGTGGTGTCTTTTTTCACTTCAGTCTTGCTTTTTTTCTTTTTTTCTTCTGCTGAAGAAGGAATGGACATCATCTTTTTAACCCAAGCTTTCATTTCTTCTCGATGAGATGTAGGAGAGGGTGTAAACAAGGCAGCTGCAATCTTACTAAGTATGGTGGGAGCAGACGGAGTTTGAAACACTTGTCGGGGTTCGTCTTCTTCGTTGTCCCCTTGGCGGTGTCTGTTTTAGCGGTGGTGGTGACTTTAGGTTCGCTTTTCATCAGGGCTTTGAAATCTCTCAGAGTGGGTTTAGCTGTTTCGTCTAAAGCTTTCTGGCATATCGCTTCGATCCATCAGCGATTGTATTTCTTGTTGTAGCTGTGACATCTCGTTGAGATTCGGATTGGGAGGTAAATGAGGTAACCGATGTTCGTTCCAACGATGGAATTCCATCCATCGTTTGTAAGGAACTAAAGTCAGTTTTCGTCCTTCCATGAGATCCAAAGGTACAAATGTGTTGTCTTTCCAGAGAAGGGTGTCCTTTTATCTTCTTTTTTCTTCACGTCTTTATCGCATGACTCCTCCTAAAAGTGGCCCAACAATCGATCCTAACAAAGGAGCCGCTATTTTTAACAACGGTCCTATCAGCATGGGTAGAAATCCTCCTCGTTGCACCAACATTTTTTTCTTTTGACTGAGAGGTATTTTCTTTTTCACCATTTGGCTAAGAACGTTCCGATGTTTACCTAATTTCTGTTTCCGTATCTTGGTCAAAGGTACCGTTCCTTTCAAGACGTTCAAACAACATTCACACACGGTATCGATGATTTATTTAGGGGCTGTTTGAATGAGTTGTTTTCGCATGGGAGGATTGGATTTGGCCAAGACAGACAAGACGTCCCAATGTTTAGCCAGACGAGGTGGAAGTCCTTTTTTGGTTTTGCCTTTCTTGTTTTGGTGGTGGTGGTGGTGTGCACGTTTGGGGGCCATCTTGGATGTCAGGAGCAAAAATAGAACTGAAGTCTCTGGGAGGTCACACTTCTATTTTATACTGCATTGGCCAGAAAAGCCGAAGTCGATGGCCTCGGAGAGGTGACTTTCGAAATGGGTTTCCATTTTTGCATCAAATTAGGAAACTTGTCTTAAGTCCGGTTTGGCAGGCATCATGACGAAGGGCGAAGACGAAGATGTGGACGAAGGAGAAGGAGACACCGTCACGGCCTCTCGTGGTTTGCGGGTATACGTTTGCGTCCGAGCAGTAGTACCTCTCTTTCGGGTAGCAGATGTGGCTGGTTTTTTCTTGAAAGGGCTTTTCCTTTTCTTCTTCTTATGGGTTTCCTTCTTAGGGCTTTTCTTCTTGGGGCTTTTCTTTTTGGTTTTGGTTTTGGCTTGGGCATTAGGATCCCATTTAAAAAGTGAACGAATTATGACCCCTCCTAAAGAACCGCTACCACCAGGGATCAAAATGATTTGTTTTTTAGTGCGTGAATCGATTCTAGGATCGGCCCGTTGGGTTTGATGAGGGATGTGAATGATGCCTTGAAGTAATTGACGTGCTGTCAAAGTAAACCATCGTAACACTTCTTTCAGACTAACTTCTAACAAATGGGCACCGACTTGTGTATTTTTTTCGCGACTGATGCCATTTGGCAGGAGGATGAGATTGAAAAGATGTCATCTCGAAGACTGTCAGAAAGAAATGACGCGGTGGATGTTTTTATAAAAAAAAAATTCTTTCAGAGAGTGGCCGAAGGGGACGTGTAAATGACGGGACCTCCTTCTTGACACCAATGGTGAAACAATTGGGTACGAAATCTCAAATACTCGGGAGTGGTAGGTTTTAAATCGATGAGTAAATACGCATGAGGTGTTTGAGTGGCATCGTCGTACGCATAATTCAGCTAAGGAGTGCCTAACTGTTTGGCTAACACTTGCACTTGAGATTTGTCTCTGGGATTTTTAAACAACACCACGTAATGAGCGTTGAGACTGATGGTACGATGGGCTTTACTTTGTTGAAATAAATTTTGAGTAATGTAAATGATGTTGGCATTACGATGATGTCCTTTTCGTGTAAATCAAAGTTTAATTTCCTCTTCGTCTTCTCCTAACATGTCGTCGAAGATGACCAGATGTGTTTGACTCACGTCAGACACGATCCCATCGTCTTCGCGAGGTATGCCTTCCACAAACGAAATGGCTTCACCTTGACTTTCACGAAGTAACGTGTAAGACGATTGCCACTCTTTGTAACACCACACGATGCGTTGAGGAGGACGATCCAACACATGACATTTGTGTTCGATCAAACGTTTGACAAATTCGGTTTTGCCTGAACCACTGGGTCCCGCAATCAACATGTTAAAGGGATGGCGCAGATACAAAGCTTCCCAACTTGGACGATCTAACTTTTCGTCGATCACTTTGACGACAGAAGAAGAAGAGGCAGACGAGGCAGAGGAAGAAGATGTAGCCATGACTGAGGTAGGAAGAATTTTGGGAAGAACACGAAAGACACAAGACATTTTATACGTTTCATACACGTTTACTGTTTTAAACAAACAACACACATAAACATATTTACAAGTCATGAAGTACGAAAACGCATACAGCAAAAATGGTGAGGTACAACAATAAGACCACCACTAAAAGAATCAATGTTCTGTATAAACAAGTCAATGTACAACAAAAACAACACACTGGATGAATAGGTGTCCTACGAATGGAGTGCACACGTACTGGTGGTATTCTGGTCTCTGTGGAGGTGGAAGAATGAAATGTCTCTGACGGAAAGGTGGTTTGTTCCTCAGGTGTTTCTATGGGTACGACGGTGTGGTCTTTTTTCTGCTTGAGGTTCGAGTGTCATGGTGAACTTGGGTTTCAAGTGGTTCACTTCTTTTTGTCCTTGGCAAAGTGTGCCACTTCTTGTAGCCAAGCATCGAAACCAACACTTTTCCAGTCACGTACATCTTTCCAATCGTAAAATTGTTGGTGTAACCAACTAGCGATGCCCACTTCTTGAAACTTGTGAAGTTTAGATAACGTCTGACTAATGTCTTCTTCACACGGAGGTACACAACTAGTGTTCATCACGATTCTCAACACTTTGAGTACAATTTGTCATTCGTGTGCCGATAAAGCGTGAGTGGTCATGTTTTTGGTGGTATGTACCGTTCATCAAAATAGTCCAGCACAAACACTGTTCTTCCCAAATAGTCCACAACGAATGTCCAGGGAAACGAAATCCAAGAAAAGTAGTCACTAACACACACACGGCATGACTTTGGCAAACGATCTTCTTCCTTCGTTTTTTTCTACGTCTTCCAAAGTGATGCCTTCTACGGCACGGTACTGTTCTCTGAATTGGACTTGGTCTTCGGGAGTCTACGGGAGTCTTACACCAAGAGGGATAGGCGCTGGCTTCTTGTTTTAGTTTTAGAAATTAGTTTACGTACCCTGAGAAAATGCTGGATTGGAGACGTCGTCCTTTTGGTATTGTGCTGTGGTAGGAAAGTGCCAACTTTCGTACACTTTCAACAAGCGGTATCCTCGATCCAGAGCCCGAAACAATTCGGCGCTGACCCACGTCCCTGTCAAAGCGCGTTTTTCCTCCGTGTGGTGACACGGGTGATATTGGTTACATGTTTCAGCACACGAACGGCATAAAAGAAACATCAGTTTTCCTTGGCAATGATGGGGTAAAATAGGATGGTACAAGTTTGTCGGGGGTAAGACTTTGCATTTGATCAATCCTTCGTATTGACGAATGTGTTCCACGTTGATGTGTTCTGTCAAGATTTCAGGGTGTCCGGTAGGGAGTCTCTTGTATTTGCACACCCAAGGATACAACGAACACACGTCGATGTATTTTATTTCTCCTCCTCTTGATTCGTCTACGTCGTACAGCAAACGTGTGGCATTGGTTCGTCTTCCAAACAAACTGTGGCGTGGGTCCAAAGGTTCGATGTCGACATCGTCGTAACATTCGGCAATGCGCCTAAGTACTGGATCGGCCTTAAAACGTCGATCGTACTCGTGCTCCCACATTTCTACCACTTGGTATCCTTGACTTTTCTAACTTCAGACGTCGTTGGTAAGTGCGTTCGTACAACTATTCCATGGTTTAATCTGAAAGAGGACTTTTCAGGTGTCGTTGAGGAAAACAGGTAGGGCATCCGTGAAACAAGCATCCTTGAAATTCGTTCACCGTCTGAGGGTTTTCTAAATCCCAACCATCCACTGAAAGACTGCCTATTTTCTTTTCTCCCCCTCCGTTTCTGGCATGTTGTATCCATTTGTCTTCCTTTTGGCACAAGTAATGTAACCAACGCAATGCTTTGGCAGAGTATGGACGACTGGCAAAGAGAGAAGTGTTAGGGTCTGTGATTGCTAGTTCGTTCTCAGACATGAACTTTTTGGTGTACACTAAGGTACAGGCTTTGGGTAGGGTGCACGCTTCCTTCAAATGATCGTCGGGGTCGTAATAGTGAAGATCAGGCAAATGCGGCAGCACGGCGTGTTGATTGGCTTCCGTATTGAAAAAGTGGGGAAAATATTCTTTAGCCATTTCTGTCATACCAAATGTTTTAGGTATTCGACTCAAAGGCATGGCCAAATAACTGATGGAATCTTTGAATTGGACTTGTCCCACTTGCATGTAAATGAGTTTGGCTCCGTTCATGATGACTTTGGGGCATTCGGTACCTTGTTCTGAATAATATTTTAACAGAAACTGTCCATCGTGTTCCGAGAAATTGTGAGCCATGACGGTAGCATGGCGATGACAGGTCCCGTAACGTTGAATGTCCTCTTCGCTCCAAGTGTCGTCGGTAGGGTCTAAAATCCATTGAGCAAACTCGGGCAAAGTGTTGGGGCCACGAAAGATTTTTTCACGTCCTCCTGGAATCCTACTACAATGAGGACAGTGAACATGAATAGGTTCTTGGATGCACTTCTCACAAGCTCGATGAGCAACGCAGAAATTAGGGATGTGAATGCCTGTTTCTTGCATGCATTCAAAATAAAAAAAGATGAAATCCACTTTGTTTTGTTCTTCTTGGGATCACCCTTTAATTCTTTCTCCAGTGTATTGTCGTATTTTTGAATGAAGCATTGATGATCAAAGTCCACGATTTGGACGCAAATGCGGCATCTTTTCTTGCCAGCACAAACGTGTCTCTTGGGATTGTAGGTTCGAATTAGCTGTTCACACGTGGAACACAATTTCAATAAATCACAAGCGCTTTTTTGCTGGTGAGGTTGTGTCCTGCGATGTTGTTCGTAGCAAGAGGGACTGACAAAGGTTCGTCGACACGCCGAGCAATGCACGTGTTTTTCAGGAAGGCATGGTTTGGAAGCTAAACAGCCCCGACATCTCTCTCCGCAATGAATGTTTTTCTCCCGACTATTAAATCCTTGCTCGCATTTCTCGCAGTAGTAAGAGTATCCCAGAAATTCTGTGATACTGGTGATGGCATCGAAATGTTCTTGGTGATGATAGATGTGAATGTATTTTCCTTCGGGGAAATCGGGTCCTCGAAACAGCAGAGCTCCGGGAACTTCTTGAGGGTGTACTTTCAAGGTGTACCGAGGAGCCAAGACGTCTTGAAGTTGTTGCATTTGAGAAATGCCACACACGGTTTCTTTTGGTATGCCTGCTTGTCGTAACAGGAGTTCTGTTTCGTTTCGTTGTTTGGCTCTGTCCGATTGTCGAATGCTCTTCCGGGCTCTTTTCCATTCTGCGGTCTCATTCTTTTCGGCATACGTTCGCCTCACCACGATAGCCCGAGCCAAGCACATCTGGTCCTGAGAATTATCGATTTGGACGACACTCTGTTTGGTACTGCGAAGGTCGTCCAGCAATAACACTTTCCTGCTTCGTCCGCTACCTCGAGGAGGGGATACGTGAGTCATGTGAAGTGTAGCCTTGCTATCGGTGATGGTAAACTCTTCGTTGGATTCTTGAACGTGTTCTATTTTGTTCATGACTTTGGTTGGTGTTAATTATGCCGGGGTGCTGAACTCGATCCAGACAGGCGACTTCAAACTGTCGTGATGAATGGACAGTCTCAACCGATCGTCCTCTTTGGCTCCGCATTGTCGTTTCAAGTTCTGTAACACAGAATCCCACAAATGGGTAATGAACCCTGCAGCTTTCTCGGGAAGCACTTCAGACTTGAAGTCTTTGAAGTGGACGGTGTAAGTGTAAGCCGTAGTTCTAAATTTTCTAGAGGTCACTTTTTGCGTCTCTCGAATACGATAGTAATTTTCGGGAGCCACGGTAGGACTTTCTTGGTGAGGGGTGGTGGATTCTTTGGTTTTGGTAGAAGGTGTGGTTTCAATCTCACTCATCTCCTCTTCGAAATCGCTAGCATGGACTTGAGCTAGCACTTCAGCGAGCGGTGCTTCAGGCGGCACGGAAAGTCTCCGTCGTCGTGGCCTCTTCGTTTCTTTTCTTCTTCTCCTGTTTTCTCATGGATTTGGCGTGATCTTTTCATCTTGATGTCTTACTTGAATCTGATTCAGTGTAACACAGAGTCTCTCCCTATATATAGAGAGACCTTCCTACCCTCAGAATCACTATTCGTTATTTAACTTTCAAACAGTGAAGATGGAAGAGAAGTCAGGAAACCTTGCCCTTCTGGTCAGAGATTTAGCACAACAGACGTCTGTGGCTATCAGAATTTTACAGAGAGTCCTTGGAAAGTATACTAGTAAGACTAAGGACTACTCCTCTTCTCGAGATAAAAGTCAAGATACTTGCTATATCTGCCAAGAGAAAGGACATTGGGCTCCAGAATGTCCACAACGTGAAAAAAACCAAGGAAAAGAATAGAGAGACAAAGGGAAAGATACCTGTTATCATTGTCAAGAAAAAGGACATTGGTCTTCAGAGTGTCCTAAGAAAAAAGAGAACACACAAGAGAGGGAGGAAGCAAAGGGATCTTCAGCCCAAGAAGAAGAAGAAGAAAAAGAACTCATCACCGTCGTCAAGAAAGGCAAGAAAGCTAGACGACTGGAAGACAGTGAAGAAGAAAAAGAACCCTTGATTCCTGTGAAGAAATTCAAGACCAAGAGAGACAGACAGTGAACGATGAACTTTAAGTGTTGTGTTATGAAATGTTCATTGTGATTTTTTAAAAAGAGAATATACCAGAATGGAAAAAAAGTAAGTGTCTTTTGGTTGTTTTTTTTTTTAGAGTATGGACGCACGCACGCACGCACGCACTCTTACACAAACCAAGGATGGGATTTAAAGTTTTATTTGATTTTTTTTTGGCAAATCGGATTATTTCTTTTCTTGAAAAGTGGGTGGCCCTGAAAAGTGGCCGTTGGGGTGTTTGTTTATAAAACAAACTTATGGACTGGACATGATCAGCTTTAACTGTCTCAATACCTTTCCACGACCAAGTCCTATTCCTCCTCCTGCTGCTGCTTTGGTGGTAGTAGTAGTAGTAGTGAATGGTGGTGGTGGTGGTGGTGGTAGCGTCTCACTAGTAGTAGTAGTAGTGATGGGTTTAGAATGTTTCGCCCGTGATGGCCTCTTTCTCTTGGGTTGTGTTAAAGAAATCTGATACATGTTTCTCAGATGCTTTAACTCCGCTAAAATGTCTTGTAACAAACTCACCGTTTTGTTTTCCTCACTCCCTTCCTTCCCTCCTTCACACTTCTCCTCTTCTAAGTTTCTTATTTCTTCTTCTTGCTTTCTTCTTTCCTCTTCTTGCTGAAGAAAGGCTTCTTCGGCTTCTCTCTGACGCTGTAAATTTTTTCCAATTCTTCTTGTTGCCTCTTTTTAAAATCGTCGATGACAATCAAAGAGGATAGTGGTACAGCAGCGGTGGTTGTGGTTTCAGGCAAAAATTCTTGAGATTAGGACAGAAAATCCACAAAATCAAAATTTAAATCTTCCGGTTGAAAGTTCACCACTGCATTCGCTTCTGTCGTCGTACTCTCACTCCGAACATAAGAACTTTCCGTCACAGGCTCACCCCAATACATGGTCTTCGTGGTATCTGTCATACTCACACTATGCCGCAAAAAGGTAAAACCCTACGAACGCTGTGACGCCTTTATACTAAAGATGACGTCACCCCCCCCCCCCCCCCCGCTCTCTTCCGATTGGAAGAAAAACCTACCCTGTTGTAACGCGCATTTGGATTGGTAGTTCAGTTCAATCCATTTCGAGCTTCACCGGTTCTCAAGACCACTCAAGAAAAAAGATGTGGACTAGTATAGAGTCATTGAACATCGTATTGGGGATGCTGTTTAACCCAGATTTCCCGATGTACGTCAAAAGCTTCATGGGCCATTACCAAGATGACAGATACAGCAATATGGAAAAGGCACATCTATATCGATCAGAATCCATTATCGCCTTTAAAAAAATATTGTTTGTGTGTGTGTTTGGTGTATGTATATATTCTATCCCTCTTAAAATACTTCTGTCCCTCTAAAAATACTTCTGCCACCCCAAGTGCCCTGTATCATTTTTTCTATTGTCCCCCAAGTACCCACTCTCCGAAAACAACTGAGCTCCGCGAAGCGCGAAGTGACGTCAGACGCGGTGAAGTCAGACGCGCGGTAGCCGGTATCCGGGTTGATAGTAATAGTATACAAGCGCACTTACTAGATACCATACATGACGTCACTCTGTAGAGACCCCACCATGTTCATTTCCTGTTTGGCTCTCAAGTGCCCCCCGCATGTTAATTTCCAGTTTGGCTCTCAACTGCCCCCCTACATGTTCATTTCCCTTGAGGCTGTAGAGACCCCAATGTTAATTTCCCCTTGAGGCTGTAGAGGCCCCCAATGTTCATTTCCCTTGAGGCTCAAGTGCCCTCTCCATGTTAATTTCCCCTTGAGGCTCAAGTGCCCTCTCCATGTTAATTTCCCCTTGAGGCTGGAGAGGCCCCCTTGAGGCTCGATACCCCCCCCCCTTTACTACTTACTTCTTTAAAGTTGACATGGTGTACCCGGATGAGCTTCACCGCACTCATAACAACTACCCGCTGGCACCGGAAGCGCTTTCGGTGCCCCGCGAATGGTTGTCCCCGTATCAGTGTATGATTATGGACGAATCCGGACGCAAGTTTACCGAATACACCAAACTTGTTCCAAGTCTTCAGTGGAAAACCAACTATGTAGTTCACGTACGAAGCCTGCAGTTGTATCTGCGATTTGGGAATGCGTGTAAGCAAAATTCATCCAATGCTTAGATTTCGCCAACATGCTTGGATGGCTCCTTATATCCAACTGTATACGAATCTGCGAACGAATGCTAAAAATGATTTTGAAAAAGAATTCTTGACACTGATGAACAATTCCATATTTGGCAAAACTATGGAAAATCTGCGGAAGCGAATTCTTGTTGACCTTGTCTGTGATACCAAAGAAGACAAGACGAAGGCTCATTGCGTACCCGGTATTCGAATCCCGAAAGATCTTCGATGGTGGACTCATTGCTGTGTATAGTAAAAAAAATCGAAACTGAAGCTTGATCTTTCAGAGCTGCTCATGTATGAGTTGCACTATGATAACCATTTTACCGCGATCGCGTTAAGATGCTTTACACCGATACAGATTCGCTCCTGATGCATATAACCACGAAGACATGACTTCGAACATACTTGTAAACGAATTTGACAACAGCGATTATCTGAAAGCACACCCGTTGTTTAGCGACACCAACAAAAAAGTCGTAGGAAAATTCAAAGTGATCCAATCGAAGAATACGTCGGACTGAGCCCCAAAATGTACTCTAGTGTCGTAGGAACTTCCAGTTTCATCGGTTGATCCGTAGGATCCAAAAACAGAAAAAAGGCGAAAGGAATTCCTCGGGTCATTGTTGAAAAAGATCTCACACACGAGATGTATAAGGAATATCTTCGCGAGCGACACAAAGTTGCACATTCAACCAACATGATCAGGAGTAAAGAACATCACATGAGTGTATACCAATGCACCAAGGTGAGTTTGTCACAACTTGATGCCAAACGATGAATATTTCCTGATGGAATTACCACTTACGCGTGTGGACATCATGGGATTGTGAATCCGCTTACGATTGATACACTAGGGTAAAAAAAGATCTTGGTGGCAGTTCCGTATCTGCAATTCCTCTCGCACAAATGCTCTACCGGGAGATTTTGTCGATTGCTCATCCACAGGCGCCAAATAATAACGTGTTTATTGTGTTGGAAAATCAATCCGGGTCGAGATAGTAAATACATCGACGGACCATACAGGATCAGTAGCACGATGATGCCCACCTTCTAAGTCCCCAGGTGCATACAGATAGCGAACAAAATTGTTTCCGAGTGATTCTAACGGTGGTGGATGTGAAATCATTTTATAAGTAACGGTGACAGTCTTTTGTTGAATCACATCAGCGGAGTTTTAATCCAATCGCGTATGTGATTTCATTAGTCAAGGCTCTTATGACTGAAGCAAGTCCTGTCACCCACTCACGAGACCTCGCTTTACGATTCATCAATAATTTATGCACGTACTGATGTCCAAATAATCGTTCCGCAAGTGTACGATTAAATCGTTCCACAATAACTTGGTCACGATGTACGCTGACATGACCAACACGAACCCGCACATGGTGTTTTGCCAACAAAGCAGCAACGGATCTGAGAAATTCTCTACCTTGATCCACTTGTAATAACCATGGCCATGTTAACAATTCACGTGTGTAAATACGTTTAAGCGACACCAGCCGAGTCTTTGGACGTCTGCCGCTCCGCTTCCTTGTATCTGCTAGGGATATCTTCAGCGATTAACGCTTATTTGTAAGTACGCCCACGTACTCGATCATGTGGAAGAAATTATAGATCAGCCTGGTGAACTTCGTTAGGTGTTTGAACATCAAACCAACCACGGGAATTCTTTCTTGGTGCAGGTAGGTAAATTTGCCACAACGCTTATTTAGTTAACCATTCTCGAGAAACCCCGCGAGTGACCGCTGCCGCGCTCGCTAACTTTTCAACAGCAGCTTCACCTTTCCAATAACCGCAAGGACTGTAGTATATTTCGGCTAAAGTCCGCTCAAAAACCATGTTTGTTTATTATATCCATATATTTTACCTTCAGTGAGTGGTGGAACGGTTTGGACTTTGTCCACCAATGAGTAAACTTGTTACAACCTAGTGACCACCCAAAACAATCTTAGTCTTCATACCCCCTTTGATGATCCATCTAGCAATTCTCTCTCCGAGTTTAGGATTTAGCGCGTTCAAACATCATGGATAAGATCTACATCGGCACGTTGACGAGCACGGATATCATTTGATGGTTTGTAAGCAAGATCATGTCGATAACATGCAGGATTGACGCGGTTTACGAGTGCTTCCCCTGGCACTGGTCGATTGTCAGAGAATCAAGTCGTATATCCAGCCGTGTTCCTGGCCCACTGTAATTGTATCCGGGAATATGCTTTTCACCAGGATATGTACTTCATGGTGTCCCGGGTAGTTTCTCTAAAGCGGCAGCGACATCACCGCCGACGACTTTTTTTAAGACCCTGCGCGTCTACGGCTGATCGAATAAATGTGTACTTTTTTCTCCACATCGAACACAAGTTCCAGCGATCGCGGATTTACCATTACGTGTTTGAACTCGAGTTGCATTCGCAGTACATGTTTTTGTGCGGCATCGGACACAATATGACGACATGATTGTATTATACAACAATTGTGTTGACATTTAACGTGGCATTACGAAAAATGAAAAGCACCGAAAATGCCAAAATCGACGATTTTTCCCTCATTGACTTTTCCGCGCAGACATCGCCCAAACCGTCCAAACACGGCAATATGTTTCCAAACTCAGTTCGTGCGTTGCTCATTGGTCCGGCTGGATCAGTGAAAACTCAGTTGTTGTTGAATATGATTTTACGATAGTTGACTTGGGGTCGTTATACGTGATTGCACCGTCGGCTGACGATCAACCGTGTTATGACGTACTCAACGATTTTTCGAAAGCGCTTCAGGCGTCGTTGTTGGGTGGCAAAGCCACCACGTCCACGGTTGGTTTCTTTTCCACAATCGAGGAAGACCTACGATTGATAACTTTGATCCGAGTGAGAATAATGTTGTCGCGTACGATGACGTGATGCTGGAAGACCAAAAACACAGATGTGATCTGTTTAACACAACGATACGCACATGTACCTTAAGTTATCCAATACAACTGTAACATGTTAATGATATTTTGCGGGGTTGAGGCGCATGGTCTCTCAAATATTCATTTGACATCGCGCACTGGCGACCACTTGTGGGATGAGTTTCGGAATATGTTTGCGGAGGCCACCTCAGACCTGTATAGTTTTCTCACTATAACTTGACTGGTGGACCTTGAAAATATCGAGCCGGTTTGGATCAAGCAATTTAACAACCATACCAAGTATATATAATGTCGAAAACCTAGAAAGCTCCGCCGAAGAAAGATACACTTTCCGCCAGTGATACAATAGCACAGTAAGGGAAGCGACGCAGTCAATCTACTCACGAACACCAGAAACTGATTCGTAATGTTATAGCCTGCCGCACACGTGTCAAAGATATGTTACAATCGCGGCAAACTGCACGAGAAGATCTCACAGAGGGCTTCGAATAAAAATGTGCACCCTTGATTAAACCGACAAAAGCGATTGTGTCCAAGGCTGAGGAAACTTCGGAACAAAGAAACAAAGTCGCGGAAACCACTGCCGCTATGATGGAAACCCAACGACAACCTGGCCCGATCAAGCGTGAGCCAACACAATTAGTACAATTACAAAAACAGTTCGAGGAAATGCAAAAGGATGTTGGAGAGGCACTTATGCATCTTCCATTACAAGGGCCATCTGAATACAAATCAAAGTTAAAACCACCAAAAGATAAAGGATTTAAAGAATCAGCACGGCAGCTAATTTTTACCAATCCTTTTTGATTTACCTATTTAATACCTCTTTAAAAGCAACTAAACGAGTTTATGTTGGAGCATAAACTACCAGCGAATAGGAGCCCCACGTACATCAAAGACAACTGGCCGACATGGGTATACAAGGAGTGGACTGAACAAAGCAGATTATGCAGTAATGATCCTATGTGGCCTGAGTTTGAAAAGCTTACTGAGGTTTATCGAGCCATAGGTGAAAAACGGGCTGCACCAACTTTAGCTATTTTTCAAAAGAATTTCAAAGCCGCTAAAGACCACATCTGTAAGATGGAGCCTGATGTGCCTACCGAGGAAGATGAAGACCAATATATATCCCCATCGGTGGAAGAATTGCCAAACGCTGAGCTTGTATACGAACCGCAAGCGCCTGCACCACCATGCGAATTTGCATCTGCAATGGCACGAATTTCTAAATTCGGTGCTCAAAGGAAAGCTCAAGAGCAACAGGCAAAGGAAGGAAAAGGCCTTCGTGGGCCGTGTGATCCTCACGACAATGCTGATAGGCTGGAAATACTTGTGAGGTCGGTTCGAGCTGGCAACAATGCACCCGAAGTCGTTAATGATGCCGCATCGATTTGTCAGCTATTGCTTACGAACGATATCATGGATTCGAGAACCTTTTGCTTCTTAATGCATTAACTTGTTGAAGACATCGATGAATAATACAACACCGATGATGAGTTCTGAGGCATTTCTCAGCGAATCAATGCTGCGTTGCAGCGTGTCATTGCAAACACAATCCCGAGTGTTACCTCAATGATCACGATCTCGTGTACGAAACCGGAATTAGATGTGACTTTTTCTACACCAATGCCGCGGTTGAATCCCGCACACACGAGATCGCAATGAATCGTTGCGAGTTTACTACAGTTTGCCTAATATCCGATCACAACCATTTGGGGGTCTTTCCGCGAATAAATCGTTTGTGTTTTCTGCAGACAGTGGCCCTACCTGGAATAATGAACTTTTCGCGGGCGCGTACGACATGGAATCGATCAATGAAAAGATTCGACGGACAATCACATGGGACGATAGCTGTTCAGGGTTATATATTGTTTGGGCTTTCCCCAACTGTGGAATCGGGTGATTTTATATCAATTATTCCCGCGGCACCGGTGTGTCTTCCATGTTATAATCCTCGGTTGACACATATTCGTTATACATTTGTGGGCCAGGACGGGCACATGTTGGACCTGCGCGGGAAGACCTTGACAATACAGCTGTACATCAGAGATCGATCTGACATTTAATATAATGATAGTCGTACGTAGACGTGTAATTCCAGTACGTGTTGTAAACGCGTGAAAACCCGTTTACGCGACATATTACGTAAATGGTCTTGGTGATGTTGTCCGGGGATTGTTCACAGGTGCGCCAAAGGTACTTGAGGCCTTGACCTAGCTCGCTGCACCAATTCCTAAACAAGTTCCAATGCGAGTCGTTGATATCATCAAAATCGTTGCTGCCGATAGGTTAAAAATCTGAGATCGCAGGTGTTTCAATCGCTCTGTGCTTGACTACCACGATTAGTGACTCGAGCACCGCGGGTAGAACCAAAACCAATTATACTTCCATCGACAGAAACAATTGAAGAAAAACTTTTAAAAGACGTCACCGGTAACAATTATCCCCCCCCCCCCCCCCAATGCCCATGTTGCATTTGTCAACAATGGCATCATGGCGTTGTTCAACAACGCAAAGGATTCCATCGAGTTCTAAAACCATGTCAATGCTGTCGTTTCTCAGGCACACCACAGACGCGCACCCAACAGGCGATATTCATGGACAGTTTACATGGTAAAAAAGTACCCAACATGTTCTCAGCGCACCAAAACACGCGTTTGTGGCGTTTCAAAATGCGAACCGAGATAATAGCCTAGTGCGTAGTAAGATGATATTTGACAACTTACAAGTGTCTGAAGTTTCTTTGCGGTTAAACGGCATCAGGAACCCTCTCAAGAAATTCGGCTTAATTTCGTAGACACGTGCAAATCACAATCTTTGATCATACCTGGACCGGCATCATTACATTGACACAGGTCTGCAGATTTCCCAGCATGACTTTTATACGTTGTACCCGATTTATTACTTTTCATAGGAGCATCTGGAATTGTTCAGACAGTATGTGGTTGACATGTATTTTCATGCATGTGTAGTTGCAACTCCCGCTGGTGGTTATAAATGTTTTGCTGTAATCCTCTCTGACAAGACTCTGTTGCTAGAGGGCGCAGGTGGTCGAATAAGGGTTATTGACGCGCATGTGGAAATTCATAGTGGGGTAATTTAACCTGTTCTATTTATAAATAATAATGTCCTACCACGAAGTTTAGGTTGGCCTTAGCAAAAACCAAACTGCGAAAATCAAAAGCGCAATACAAAACGATATCAGGGTCACATTGAAACTTTCGGGTGCAAAATTAACTGGAATTGTCCCTGTGTGGTTGACCCAAACACAACTTAATCAGCTTAATGCAGCCGAACGAAAAAACATATCGGTGACATTAGCGTTATCGAAGTCAGAGGTGGCACAAACGCAAAAGACTGGTGGAATATTTCCATTCCTTGCGCGATTCTAGCGTTGTTAGCAGCTGCGACTCCAGCGGTTGCAAAATTAGCTGCATTATGGGCTGCCAGAAAAGCATCCGGAATGGCGCTGAAAAAGGTCTTTGATTACCCGGAACAACTCGCAGAATACCCTCGGGCAGAGATCTTCGGTTACCCGTACAACTCACAGAAGGCCTCGCCACTAACCAATCTTGATTTACTCGCGATGGTAAAATCAGTCAAGCATTTCCGAGGTGTTTTTATTCGGGATGAACTTGTATCGATGATACCCAGCAAGAGGGAAACCGGGATTGTTAACCGGGATTTGACAACAGGACCTAGAACCCATTGGGTCGCATACGTGATAACGCCTCGATATCTTTTATATTTCGACTTGTACGGGCTTGTTGATTATTTAACCCGAGGCGGACGACAACCGCTGTTTTATTCAACTCTGCCGTAGCAAACTCGGCTGGACGGACCAATGTGTAGTCATCTTGTTGTTCAAGCGTTGCAAGCACTCGCGGGAAGCAAAGTTTTCTCAAGCACGACCCCGCAAACGCTTGTTGATTTTAAATTAAAGAACACTTTATAGTATACAAATGCCTATTAACATTTACGGACGCTTAACGGCCCGACGACGCGGCTCCGATGTGGATTTGAGCAGGTGTGCAACCAAAGCAGATTTGATTGAGTTTACCAGCTGGATTGTTGCTGACGTTGACCAGAGGGAGGTTGTGATTTTCCAAGATCAAACCCGAAAACTTAAATCGTCTAACGTGGACATCAACGATGTTGTATTGAGGCTGCGAGGCGCTTTCGCGCAAAACCTGGCCGTGATCAATGAAAATTGGGCAATCAGAGACGCTGGTGAGTCGGTTGCGTTTATCAAAGACTATGTTGATAATGATGCTGATACAACGAAACAATACGTGGATGAACAGATCGCATATGTGCCTTTGCCATCACGCGTAGTAACGTTCTAGAACAAAATTATAGGAATATTAATCAGCGAAGAAAAGGAAAAAACTCTGCTTGTCAACCTTAGCAAATCGTCGACTTGTTTTCGGTGATGTTGCAAATGGTTTTGATAGACCTAAACGTCACATCTAAAAGTGCGCGAGTCAGGATCATACTTGTTTATCATAGTCGGACTAAAAGTGCAAAATGGGGTAGCGTGGGAATGTTAATAAATGATCATCGGCATCTTGGTCTTGACTTTGCACAACTAATATCGGGTCTTTGCGACCCGGACTCTGCTATCGAATTTTACACATATACAGTATGAACATCATTAGTCGACCGAGATGAGATTCAGTTAGAAGGACTCAACGTTTATCTAGACGGATACGTAACCGGCTTTGGCGTTTGTGTTTAAGATAAGATTTATCATTACATATACGTGATGGATTCTGACCGCGGTGATGAGGTTACAGAATTTACCGACGGGGTGATTGATGACCTAACCAATGATGCTAACATCGATAGTAAATTTGTTCCACTTGTCAATGAATATCTGCTTAATAATGGAGTTGCCAGACCCTAGTATACACTCAAATATTATTTACGCGAGGGTTAGATAGAAATTAACCGTTGGGACCACCCTAATGTACCATTACCAACTCGAGGCCAGCTTAGAGTTATAACATTAACACGTGAAAATGCCCGATCGTTAGCTGCACCGCCAAGTGTGAAAACACCCAGGGATTGTTTCAATAATGATGAAGTGGGATTCACCGCTGAATCCACTCTGGTTATATTCCCCACAGAATATGTTAAACCGATATTGATTCAACTGAGAAGAGGACAATCGCAACTGTTATATAACAAGGACGCACTTGTCCGTGTAACAGTTCCTAGGCAAAGACGAGTACAATCGTTTCAGACACCAACCAAGGGCGTAATCAATATGGTTCTATATGAACGTGGTGTCGTACCCCCAGAACGCACAATTGCTGGAGATTTAAGTATTCCACAAGAAGATATTTTCTATAATTGTATGGCAGATGTACCAGTAAAAGAGGGTAATTGGTTAGAAGTGTGTGTGCGTGTTGCACATGAAAATGGCATGGTTGTCGAGCAATTGTACTACGCAATTGTATTATTAATAGAAGAATTATAATGGACCCTCAATGTTACCGGTATGAAAAAATAATCAAAGCGGAACTGCAACTGCGAGATGAAATCATTAAGAGAACCACGTTGCTCACGAAATACAAACGCGAGTGTGTGGTTGTTGATGCTATTTGTGAAATCGCCGTTGCACCAACCGTTGGTCTGGGTGTTGATGAAATCACAGCCACAACAACTATTATAGGTGCGCCAATCGGGATTGTTGTTAGAGCCATATCGATAGTAACCGGTGTCGCAGACGGTTCCAGTAAAATAATTTTGTTACGACTGCATTCGCAAATACGTATCTATTCAAAAGTTCTCTTGGCAACAGAGAGTAGTCCTAATACTATTAGTAAATTATACTCAATTGCTATCGAAGATAAAAATCATTAGCGCGGCCGAGCTCGAGACCGTGGAAATGGAAAACCACAAGCAACTCCGAGCACAGATATGCAATCGCGTAATGGATTTGCAAACAGTAAAAGTCGAGAAACTGTTTTGTAATAGCCCGCTTACACACACACACACACACACACACACACACACACACACACACACACACATATGCATGCACATGTGTGATTATAGTTTGCAAACCCAACTGCGCATGTGATAATAATTGACATTCGAGATACAAATACTAATAGCAACTGAGGCTGGTATAAAAGGCGCTGACAAATGTCAGTAACAAAAATCCAAAAATCCATTATACTTCTACTACTATGAATAGTTGTGCCATGGGGCGAGTAATTCAGCGTTATATTGAGCTGCATGGAATGGGAGAACTTATATATAGAGTAGAAATAAAATGGGGCCTAAATTAGACCCATGTGGAGCGCCAAGAGTAATTCTCCATAATTTAGCTTGACAATTATTTACTTAAACAATTTATTTACGATTATCGAAATATATGTTATGCTAGGCAATGAATTACTGGAAAGTATGGCCGCCTAGCATGTTTAATTCACACAATGTGCATATACGTTTTTCTTCATTTTTTAAAATTTAATTTTGGTGTTGTTTTACCTTGAATTAGGAAGGAAAATTATGTTACTCTGATATTTTATGTGCGAATATACATAAAACACAGCAGAATACAAATGGTAAACCGCTGACATTATCTCGCGAGCTACAGTAAGAAATCTGTTACACATATTGCTAGTCAATACGTTTGAGCATACAATAATAAAAGATTGCTTGCTACGAGTGAATAACATATATATTTCATCTCGTGGTGCTTGCTACGAGTGAATAACATATATTTCATCTCGTGGTGCTTGCTACGAGTGAATAACATATATATTTCATCTCGTGGTGCTTGCTACGAGTGAATAACATATATTTCATCTCGTGGTGCTTGCTACGAGTGAATAATATATATTTCATCTCGTGGTGCTTGCTACGAGTGAATAACATATATTTTTCATCTCGTGGTGCTTGCTACGAGTGAATAACATATATTTCATCTCGTGGTGCTTGCTACGAGTGAATAACATATATATTTTATCTCGTGGTACTTGCTACCAGTGAATAACATATATTTTATCTCGTGGTGCTTGCTACGAGTGAATAACATATATTTTTCATCTCGTGGTGCTTGCTACGAGTGAATAACATATATTTCATCTCGTGGTGCTTGCTACGAGTGAATAACATATATATTTTATCTCGTGGTACTTGCTACCAGTGAATAACATATATTTTATCTCGTGGTGCTTGCTACGAGTGAATAACATATATTTCATCTCGTGGTGCTTGCTACGAGTGAATAATATATATATTTTATCTCGTGGGCGAAAACTCAAGTATTTTCAACCACTCGATGAAATTTATCCGTTATTCACTCGTTTCAAGCAACATATTCTCTATATAGTGTAACCCAAGAGAGAGTCAAGTGGGAGCATTTGTACAAAGATAGCTTTTTAAGTACAATAGTGCAGTCCACAAGATCAAAATCTTTTTAAAAATGAATATATATTGCTCCAATAACATCACCATTACCTATATATTTATCCATTCATCTTTTAGCTTAACCACATCAGTTTGATGGACTCAGAAACTTGGCTGAGTTGTTTGTAAAAGGTTATATTTATTATGAATGTCAAAAACAATAAAACTTGACAGATCTTATTCAATATAGTGTGATCTAACATATTATGTAACTCTCCGTTAAGTACAAAGAATGTAAAAATGAAATTGGTACAAAAGATTTAGAGCATGTCTGACATTATTTGATTTGTTTCTACATGACAATATTTCATGTTCAAAACAATCTTATTACAAATGATCTGACTGACCTTAATGATTATTCCAACATATACAACTGTACGTGTAGGTTCTCTAACCATTTGTGTCAACATAATACTTGTATACTACTACTAATTCAACTATAGCCACATTTACAATGACCAGGAGCCACAATGTTGGAAAAGTTTACAAATGACTTTCATATTTAAAAAAATAAAAATAAAAAATAAAAAATAAACGCAATCATTCAAGATATTGCGGATTTTTTTTTTTTTTTTTAAATTTCATTCTTTATTTTTTTTTATTTGATTTCATTTTATTTGAAATGTATAAACGTATTTCACCGGTTTGAGAAAAAAAATAGATAAAAGAACTATAATTTACGGCAGCTCATTACAAAGAGTAGACGTCATCAATTTTGTATATGCTGGTTACGTAACTTTGCACAAATAAATGTAATTGAACAAGTATAATTTCCATAACAGTGTTTCAATTATACACGATGTTACAATGGATTGTGTATATGTGTATGTGCGTGAGCGAGTATGTGCTTGGGAGTGTTATATATATTTTTTTCATTTAAAGCGATTATATTCAAATAGTATGCAAATATCGTTGGCTGTGAGGAGACAAATTGTGCATATAAGAGTCACTGCAATGACATAATGTCTTTATACTTTGTAATTCCTAGATACTGTTACCATGCAACAGATAAAGATAACTAAAGACGGAAATAAATGCACAGATTTTATTGTAAACAAAGACTTAACATATAAAATCCCAGCAAATTATAGCTGACTTCCTTAATACAAAATATGGATTAACTAATACTCGTTGAGATGATCAACATATACATTACAGTGCACTAGATTTGTATATTGCACGTCATGAACAGAAAAACATACGTAACTGGTAAGTTCCATAAAATGAAAGAACATAATGTTTTTCAATTTTTATAAATATTTCAAACCTGTTTATGATTAAATAATTTGGATATTAAATCATGCAAATTACATAAGCATTCATGATTTAAAATTATACTACTGTACAGGACATGTCATTAGATTTAAAACCAAAATATGCCATTAGATTTAAAATGATACTACTGTAAAGGATATGTCATTAGATGTAAAATTATACTAATTTACAGGACATGTCATTAGATTTAAAATTATACTACTGTACAGGACATGTCCTTATATTTAAAATTATACTACTTTACAGGACATGTTATTATATTTAAACTTATACTACTTTACAGGACATGTCATTATATTTAAACTTATACTACTTTACAGGACATGTCATTAGATTTAAAATTATACTACTGTACAGGACATGCCATTAGATTTAAAACCAAAATATGTCATCAGATTTAAAATTATACTACTTTATAGGACATGTCATTAGATTTAAAACCAAAACATGTCATTCGATTCAAAATTATACTACTTTAGAGGACATGCCATTAGATTTAAAATTATACTACTGTACAGGACATGTCATTATATTTAAAATTATACTACTTTACAGGACATGCCATTAGATTAACAATTAAACTACTTTCAGGACATGTCATTAGATTTAAAATTATACTACTTTACAAGACATGTAATTAGATTTAAAATTATACTACTTTACAGGACATGTCATTAGATTTCTATCAAAGGAGCAAAGTTAATGAAGTTGTAGTATTTAAAAAAAGAAGTAAGCAATAAAATCATCTCAAACTTAGTTTACTTTTATTTCAAGATAATTTTGTACAGATATTAATTCCGTGTTAGACGATCATCAGTAATAAATAATAACAATGCAGTTGGGAAAAAAAAAGAGAAAACATTTTCGATTTCAACATGTACAATTGCATGCACACGTATTCGTTTATTTTACAGATTTAAAGCAATCTCATGCATGAAAAGAAATAACAACTTTAAAATGTGATTTTAACATACGTTATATCAGTTCAGTTCATATAAAACAAAGAAAAAGTAATCACGAATTGCTTTATTTTATTTATTTTTTTTTTTTATTTTTTTTTTTTTAAGGCTGTAAAGGCTGAAACTGCTGTACTATTAATGGCCCTTCAACGCTTACATAACAAGGTTTTAGCCTCTTCAGACAATTGTTTCGTGGAAATTTCTATTTTTCAGCAAGTGTTCGACTCAGAATATTGTCGCTCTTATAATTTAAATTCAGAACCAAAACCTCAATGTCTGAACTTAAAAGTGCAAGCCTGCGCAAATATTGACAATTGTATGATATTTAATTGGAATTTGTTTTAGTAATGACCTTTGACAAGTTGGATTTTTCTTTTACTCAATTCAGAAATATTTTTTCGTTTTGACTCTAAAACAGCCTATTTTCTTACGTGTCGAATGCGATTTCTAAGAAAAGCAACACAATTTTTGTTAAATATACTTCACACCCATGTAAAGGTTTTCAAATGTCGTTTTCCTTCCCTGTTTCATACAATTTACAATCTCTTTTCTTTCCCATCGTTTTATTTTTTGCGACTTTAGAAACAATTGCTGAGGAGTATTTGTTCTATATTTTGTTAAATATTTGTAATTAAATACATAACAAGTTCGTTTTAAATCATTACACCAAGTAATGAAAGTTATTGTATATAACACCGACACGAATGTAACCATGCTGCTAAAGTAGTATAAATACAATACAAAGTTGTATACGAAAACATACCGGCTTGGCCAGTCACTAGTTTACCAAATCAAAGTCTCGTCCCACTTAGTGGGTAGACCTATTTCTTATTTCCATACTAACAGAAAATGGAAATTCGTCTTTAAAACTATCTTGTTACTTACAAATAGAATGTAATAAATGTACAAAGGTGAGCAAGGCTGGAAAAATTGATCTGACTAGTGTTTCACTCGGCAAGAAATATATTCTTATTTATTTGCATTTGGGAATATTGAAGTTCTTACCTACACCAATGTGTACGACTGAACCAGGAAACTTGGTTTCATTGCGTCATATATATTTTATTTTATTACGTAATAAAACATTTCATGATATCTGCAGAGATTATTGGGCATATATACATAATCTTGGTGGCCATATAAATAATATTCACAAGCATTACCACTGGACACCAATTTAAATTGCGCGTACCTGTTAATTTTGGCAGTGCTTTTAGTTAACTTTCCATTGGTAAGTGTTGCTGTGCGTTAGGTCTATAGTTACGCATTTTTCTTACTGCCCTGATCCAGGAGGAGGAACAAACTTTGCCAGATACGATCTTTTGTCCATAACACATTCACAACCGTCTTTTATTTCCTGAGAGTACAGTTCCCAGTCATCAACAATAGTTTCTTGTCCATTTTGAACATAGAGTCGACAGCCACCGGTTTTCTTTCGAAGCATTGTCAGATGAAATACACTTTGTCGACACTGTCCTTGCGCTGTATGATGAAGAAAAATGGATTTAAAATTGGGGCTTTGAAAGCCATATGTATCTATCTATGTGTGTGTGTGTGTGTGTGCGTGCGTGTGTGCGCGCGTGCGTACGTGTGTTTGTTTTCTTGAAATGTGAAGAAGCAATTTTAGGAAAATTTGTCGCAGAATAGAATCTGTAGTCTTGATGCAATAAAATCAGTCACCAAATATAAAAGTGCAAAAAGCAAATACAATTTCTTTAGATAACACAGCAGTGTGCAGTATAGGCATAATAGAGACCGTTAAAACTCCTGAAATTTAATTTACGCTAATTAAATGCAGAAACCAAGTATTGACGACAAAATTATCTGTACTTGACCCCAAGATAAACCTTGGAGTTCTGAAGATCACGTGGTCTTATATGAGGAAGTGCATGACTGTGAGCGTTCGAAACGAACGTAGACCACGACTTCTATAAGTGTTAAATAACTTTTTACATTTGAAAAGTATTGATTATCACACACACACACACACACACACACACACACACACACACACACACGTGTATGTGTGTATGTGTATATTTATGATTGACATGAACCAAAAAGGTAGAATTCCTTAAAAATATGAAATTAGATTAGTCTAATAATAATTATTTTATTCTAACTATTGCACAAGATTATTGAATAGTTTTTAACCAAATATGTTTGATTGAAGGTGTACAACATATTTGTTCTTTAATTTCTTGGTTCTAGAGGCACCTTTAATACATTATTGGCTGTATTAGGCCGAGAAAGTGGGAGCTAAGTGCCTTTCCCAAGGACACCGAGGCAGCCGACCTGGGCTGGGTATCGAACCCGCCACCCTTGGATGTTTTTGCTTTAAACATATTTTATTATTGTCATTTTATTCAACAATATAGGATTGGACACGAGTTGACTAACTCATCTAGGTCCTTTCCCAAAACATACAAAAATTATCCAAAGATGACGTTCACATTTTACAACAATTGGAGTATTCTGATAACAAGGTAACCAATTACATATAAAAAAAGACATGTAACATTGCAAAGGAAAACAGAAGAAACATATACGTATTTAATGAGAGAGAGAGAGAAGATATTTCACTGTTTACAATCACTGTTGTCCATTTTGTTTATTTTATAGATATATTACTTAGACTATAGTTGTAAGTATTAAAAACGTCTAGTTTTGTGGATATATTTCTGAACATTTAGGAATATAGCCTTGGACTACGAGACAGACATTACTGAACATTTAGGAATATAGCCTTGGACTACGAGACAGACATTACTGAACATTTAGGAATAAAGCCTTGGACTACGAGACAGACATTTCTGAACATTTAGGAATATAGCCTTGGACTACGAGACAGACATTTCTGAACATTTAGGAATATAGCCTTGGACTACGAGACAGACGATCTACCGACTGAGCCACCGTGACTACCTATACAAGATAAATCTGCATGGAAGTTTTTTAGAAACATCATATTATAGACAAGATGAAAAAAGGCTGTATACTATTCCTTTTGATCTGATACACATTTTGAATTTTTTTAGGGTTCGATGGATGGACAGTAGAGTTAATCAACTCGATGTCTAAAACTTGTTTAGTTAAATAACTCAGAAAACCGAAATGGGAGAAAATCAGATTACAATCGCAGATACTTACATACAGTTCCCGTTGTCATGCATGACCTATCGTTGTTATCACATGATAGTTCATTGATATAACGCGGGAATCTGTCTTCCGGCAGAGTCGTCGTGACGGCGCAAGACGAGCACAGGTGCATGTATCCATCCGAAGTTTGGGCGCCCCTCAAACGGCAATAATCCATTCGTGAAGAAGTACCTTCAAAAAATATGAAATTTCATTCTAATATCATATTACATTAAATCGAATGAATAAAACTTAATTCATTAGATTAATGTTATATTTCATTACGTTCAAAAACATGTGAATCATTGACGGTAAGACGTGCGATATATTTTGAAGACGTTTTATTTGCAATGTCATTAGAGATGGATTCGTAACTGTGACTGCATCAGATTAAAATTATTATAATGCCCTGTTAAAAATATACTGTTCTTGTTTATCTAAATGGAATAGCATTTCCAACAAATACTGTCATTAAGTCAAAAGGTTTTCGTGTTCAGCCACCAAAACTATTAATTATAGCTTCCATTACATATGTGAAAATATATACATCATAAACAATGCTAAGTACAAATTATATTAGCTTATGATGCAGATATATGCCTTAATTTCAAATATTTTCACAAACTCCAAACAAAAAGTAACATTAAAATTTGTTGTCAATAACAACACATATTTTGGTGAAAACTTGACGTATTTTAGGGTTTATAGCAATCACCAGTGACCGATTCATTTGTAATACTGAACAGAAAGTTCTACATTTGACAGCAGTAATTAAAATTTGTTTTTATCGCAATGAATTTAAGAAATTATATATCCTTGATGAAAATATGATTTTCGTTTGAAAAGAGACGCTTCAGCAATGTTTGCATACAACGACAACTTTCACTTACCATCAGTGCTACGTTTAGCAATTCTCTCAACCTTCGTAAGTTTCAGCAACAAAGATGGCGACATCGTCAGATTTAAAACTTCCATCACATCGGCAGATGTTAGATTTTTTTCCGCTATTACTGCGAGAAATCTGGTAGTAAATGAATGATTTGTCGTTTTGTCCATATTGGTTGAGTTTTTTTTATTACTATCTGTGTTTAATTCTATCCACAAATGAAGCTTCTTCATTTCTTCAGATAATCTTTGTTTCGATATTTGGTCTAGTTGATTGGCTTTTAGGTCTTCATTAAGCTGAAAAATATTTAAGTATTGCATTCTCTGACTGACTGTCAATGTATGTCCATCAAATATGAATTAGGATGCTTTGTTCGAAGCCAGAACTTAAGAAATCACACCGACAATTTAGCCAAAATGTTTAACATATAAATATTTGAAGAATATCATACAGTTATCCAGTTTTTTTAAATGAGTAATGTTAAGTATGTAAAGTGTAAATGTTTGTGATGTGAGAACATGTATTCTCGATTAATTTTTGTTTTGTAAACTGGATGTGTCATTTAAAATAAGGTAACGTAAGTCAGTAGTCAATCACGAAAACTTTAGAGCAACGAAGGCATATAAAATTTTGGTCTAGAGACTTTCGTTGGTTTCTGATTACGAGGATAGTGAAAGCTGTGGAAAAAACAAATTGATATACCAATATATCGCAACTGATGAGAATTTAAATGTATCTGTCTTAGTGTTACTTACATATATCAACACATGAAAGTGAAAATACAATTTAATACGTCTTTTTAATTCAAAATTTGCCATCGTAATGTTCTCAGTTCAAAATTTCGCAAACATTTTAAATGTATAACAAAAGAAGTTTTAAAAGATATGTCCTCACTTTGTCGGTTTCCTCCATATCATACAGGCTTATCATATTTGTAAAATGCCTCCCAGCTTCTTCCTCTGTATTAGCAATGTATCTACTCTCATATTTGCCTCCAAGATGGAGGAAAATCTGTCTCATCATTTCCGCTGTCAGGGGCAACCTCCTTGCAGCAGACCTCTTCTTCTTGTGAGGACAGTCAACAGGTGCTGAGCTGGAAATGATGCTTTGTATTGAAATTCCTCCGGGCAAGGTTGGTATTGGGTAGGTCGTAGGAATCACAAACGTTTCTCTCGTGGGTAGTACAGCAGCTTTAATTTGAGGAAATAAACTGCATTTGAAAAATTAACATTACTTGCTTATTAAAAAGTAAGTAAAAGTATAATGAAATAAAACTAATATTTCAAATGCTTTTACTGATGAAATGATTTTAATCTCATCTTGCTTGAACAATTTTTCTTTTAATGTTTTTTTTTAAAATTCCAGCGAACACTTGCTATCGCCACTGAATCAAGAGATTCAAAAACTAAAATCATAGGTGCTCAAAATTTTCGAAACAGAAGTTAATGACCTAAAATGATCTTTTCCTCTGAAAATTAAAATATAGCAATACAAGATGAAACTTTAAATGCTTTTGTTGTTGACAACGCGTTTTGATAGACACAGTGTTAAAGTTACAACGACTAATATGAAACTGAGTAGAGATCCGTTCTCTTTATATCCATCGAGAAAGAAACAATCTCCGAATTTTTTTAGTAACATGATATTTTAAAGAAAGACTTAAAAGTTTGGAAAATACCTGGTATATGTGCACTATATACCATTGTCACTGTCAAGACTAGGTAAGCAAACGAGAATCCCTCCATGGTAGCTTGGAGTGTATTGCACTTAGCTTTCAATATGTCTGTGGTTGCTCTTGGTTGGAACCTTTTTATACTTATGAAACAGTTGAACCCTAATTCAGGGTTCAAGAGCTGCACGAGTGTTTTGATTTGTTAGAGCAATTCAGGTCTTAAAGCCGACGTTTCATGTATTTGTAAACATAAGTATTATCGAAAATCCCAAGTGATGTGTATTAACGTAATCTTGATCCCATGTTGGGTGTTCCAACGTAACCTGGTTCATGCAAAAACCAATAGACATTTTAACTTTTCTCTTTCAGCGAACGTTATGTTATCTCAGGTGTTGGAACTGTTACTCTCTGTCAGCAGGTGGACAGGAGGTTGACAGGGGGTACTTCCGCCAAACGGCCTTATGTCTCGGTGTACTGAAGGCTTCTATAGAGATCCAATATAAATTATTGTTCAACCAAGTAAAATGCATTCAAATAAACCTTAATTGCGGATCAATATTAGTTAAACACAATTAAATAAATGTTTAAAATACATATTGACAATTGATTGAAAGTTGTCCATTGAATAGTATCAAATTTAGATATAGAGTTAACTATTATATAGATAATCCCCGATGTGGTGGTCAGGTTCGCTTAACCCCGGTATGCATTCAATAGTAAGAATTAGGATTATCTATATAGTAATATCAGTCATCATAAGAACAGAGTACTAAATAGAACCGTTACAGTTCAACCATGTTAATTAATTAATTACAGGTTTATTTTAAGAAAGGGCCATTTGAGATCACTGTGCAAAAACTAATATGAAGCGATGTCGTCCCTGTCCAAATGTGAGCATGTGGTCTTGTTACATACCCATGTGTTGTAATGTAAAATAATGATGGGTGATTCTCAGATTGTAGTGTCACACCTTTCCAACAAAATTCGAACATTTTGTTTAGTTTGCCAGTTTGCAAAAGTAAACCTTCGACATTGTACAAGACTAGATCTCGATTTTGTTGTTGCTGTTTCTTTTAAACTTTTTTGTTGTCTAATAACCATTTTAATGTGGCCAATGGAATTTTAAAATATTAATTTATTTTGGTGAGATTAACTGCTTTGTCAATGGATTCTGTAATTGTAAACCCAAGTATTCTTGCTAGTTTAAATACAACAATTATTGTTTATTTTTTCGGTATTATTGAGAGATCTATACATGGTATATTCCTGTATTGTGGTAAAAACTTTGCGTCATTAAGAATCGTGTTATGGACATCTCAGATAGATCAAACATATTCGTGTGCTCTCTCTCTCTCTCTAGACTTTATTCTAATTGTCAATCTGATTTGTGTGCTCTCTCTCTCTCTCTCTCTCTCTCTCTCTCTCTCTCTCGGCTTTATTCCAATTGTAATTGTCAATCTGATGTGTGTTCTCCTCTTCTCTAGGCTTTATTCTAATTGTCAGTCTGTTTTGTGTTCTCTCTCTCTCTCTCTCTCTCTCTCTCTCTCTCTCTCTCTCTCTCTCTCTCTCTCTCTCTCTCTCTCTGCTTTATTCTAATTGTCAATCTGAGTTGTGTGCTCTCTGTCTGTCTCTCTCTCTCTCTCTCTCTCTCTCTCTCTCTCTCTCTCTCTCTCTCTCTCTCTGTCTTACTCTCGCTCGGCTTTATTGTCATTGTCAATCTGATTTTTTAGGCTTATCGTAGTACATCGTAAACACAGTTTTTTTGTTTTGCTTATCATTAAGTTATGTATTATATTTAAGTATGTGGCAAGGCTACTGATTTACTCATTCACAAAGGGAGTTCATAACGAAATAGGACATTACACTCTGAAGTACAATTAGAATTTTGTTATCTTTTTTTTTTTAAATATTTCTTTCAGGAAGTAATTTGCGGCAGAAAAACTTTTCAATTCTTCCTCATATTTTTAATTTTTAATAAGCTCTTAAGTACAATAAAAGTTGGTGATATTTGATATTTTATTTTTAAATGTAGGGAATTAATATTTTAAACTCTACCTGTACCTTTCATATGGAAAGCCTCGAATTGTACATAAGACTGGCATTGTGCGTCTGTTCTTTTTTTTATAAATATTTGGTTTTTTGTACACTTGAACTATGCTTTTATAATTGCTTGTGAAATGTGACAAAAATACTTTCTTGCATTCATTGCTGAGGATAAATTGATTTTGAAAATTACTCAATGCCTGAATTAATTGGAGTTTATCTTTGAGGATATGCAGCGCTGAGACAAACTTGGACGGAAATAACGTTGTAATAAGTGCGCGATACATGTATGTCGAAAAATAATGCGTAATCATTGTCTCCAGGGTACAAAGTGCATGTGTAGTAAATATTGTGACGCTCTTACAAAGACAGGTAATATAAATTACAAGATTAGTGAAGATGTCTTCCCCACCCTTTGCGGTTTGAGGGAATTCAGTATGTATCTGGTGAACGATCCTTGGAATGTACGAATGGTCGATTGAGTAGGTGTCTATGGTGAATTGGCAGAAAATCACATTCAAATGTGGACCATTTCATTCTATATATAAAATCCTGACAAATTTTCAAATAACCACACGATGAGATTTACGAGAGAACTTATTTTGTATATCAAACAAAGAAAAAGAAACAGAGCGTAGGAAAAAAAACACATCAGAAATGTTGCACTACATTTCTACATATATCCAAGGCGTTGATAATCTAAACAAATGCGTGGAGATGAAAATAGTGACACTGACTAGCGAGTGCGAAAGATACGCGTAAAATGGCAAGATACAAAGGAGGGACCCGCAAAATATCAACTCTGAAAATTATATCCCGGGTAAAATATTGTTTACAGAGAAAGCTGGAACAGCATAGTGTTCTCATAGGTATGCAGAGCAAAAATTAAAATACAATAAAATACAAATTTTAAAAAAGCATAAAATGACGAATATTCAATCATAGTAATAATAATTATGATGAAGTGTGCATAGGACGAAAGTCAAGAAACATTATCGATAATGAAATAAGACGGAAAGAAAAGAAAAAATAAAGAGTTGTGAATCTGTGTTTATTAGTAAATATCGAAAAGTTGCAGTGAACTAGATAGATTTTCTCATTTAGACCGAATCCCCATGTATGTTAAACTATAGAATCCAATAATTCTGTGTGTTTATACTCAACAGGTAAATATCTCAATTAATTAGTGGTTGAGCTGAGGTGGTATTTGGCGAGTTTTGTATACATTTTTATTGTCGATGTGCTTTTTGTGGTTGTGCACGGTTTCGCCAAAACATAGGACGGTACATTTTTTTGCATGCCAAAAGGCGGATGACATTTATGCTCCAACATTCCAATTTGAGCTGATGTCGAAGTTTACTCCTGTTGTCGAACTTCGTCCGTGAGTGGGGTGGGAGGGGGTGGGGGAGGTCTTGTAAAAATAATTACGTTTTCAAATAGCTTGAAAAAATATTCTTGCTTTAATTTATAGCAACAACAACAACAATGACAACAAAATAATATATCCATTATATTAGTTTAAAAAATATCATTTTTCTTGAGGTAAATAAATAAATTCAAACAAATCCCAGCTTGAAAGAAAATCCCAGCCACCCTCCCCCCCCCCCCCCCGAAAATTAAATGGTCGGTCCCTAAAGTGGAAATTCATGACTTATCTAGAGGGTATAGAAGCAATAGTCATCTGTTTAAACCAAATTTATATGCATATTCATACGCCTTGTACGAATCACAATTTCAAATACCAACAGTATTGGTATGTCAAATTGCTTTATGCCAACACTTTAAAAACCAATCTATGTTAAATGTATGTGATATATATATATATATATATATATATATATATATATATATATATATATATATATTCAAGTATGATTTAGTTATTTATTTCTGTCTACTCCTCGAATTCATATCTTCTTTTAGACTATGGGTTACTTCTTTGGGCGTATAAAATGAAAATATTTCTGCTATCAATCACTATAAAATAATATTATGTAATAACATATCAATTTATGTCCCATCATTTAAGTGGAGGGGCGGTGGCTAAGTGGTTAGCGTGCTGGACTGCAAACCGAAAAGGTGCGTGTTCGAATCCTACCGTGGTGAGTCCTTGACACTAAATAGCTTACTTGTGTTGCTGTGACACCAAAAAACAAATTTTTTTTTTTTTTTAAGTAAAATTATATATTATTATATAATGCCTAATTATTCCTGCTCAATATAAAGTAATTGTGTTGTATAAAGTAGATATATTTGAAGAACCTTGCTCTTTGGATAATTCACACTGATATATATATATATATATATATATATATATATATAGAGAGAGAGAGAGAGAGAGAGAGAGAGAGAGAGAGAGAGAGATAATTCACACTGATATATATATATGACCCAATATTGAATCATACCATGCAGAATCCCAATATTTTGGCAGGGTTACAATCTCATCGTAATGTCGTGATATCAATGGCTATTTAAGTACGCAATTTGTGACAAGTAATATGGAATAAAATCTGAAAGTTTGTCACCCTTATCTGTAAAATCATCCTAATATGAGGATAACTTTGATGTTGAAAAAGTTTACATGATAATCCAGTTGTATACAAAACCCACTGATCATCAACTCGTGTAGGCGTATGTGGTTAACGAAAACATCAACACCAACCATAGCTTGGAGATTAGTGAGCGTTTATTAACACGCAAAAGGTGTCAAAACTAGCCAATAAATATTCAACCTAGGTCATCTGCATATTTGTGTATTAAACCAAAACAAATTAAGTGCATATTGGGCTTATTTTAAACGAGAAAGACACTGACATGCCTGGAGACGAACCATGTTGTTAATTATCACAATTTCTTTGATGACATCATTACAAACAGATTGAAAACTAGGAAACCTAATTCATGTTATTGATATGGTAACAATTCACGATAACAATGACGCGAAAAAATTTACCAAAAGAAGAATAAGAAGAAGAAGATGATGAAAATAAGAAAAGTAAGAAGAACAATTAAAAGATATAGCCAACAGTCATTGGAAAAAATGGCATGTTCTTTCATATTTTCTTTTCTTTCTGATCTTCCAGTTTTAATTGTAACTTATGAGTTGATGTGCAAATTTATATTAATCTACACCATAATTTAAATGGAATACTTGCAGCTACTGTTCTAATCCAGAAATCTTTAAAATAATCTATAAATTAAATCTTCAGAGGAGTCATTCTCTTTTTTTAAATTCCAAACTTATAGAAACTGTTTATATAATTGCTGTGAAACTACATTTTTATATAATCTACACTTTTAATATGTATTGAAGCCAAAATGTTACTTAACGCGGCACGTCAAATGTATTTTTCAGGAGTCATTACACTTTCTTTTATAAATATTATTTGAATTTTTCACTTCGCATAATTTGGCATAATATATCTGGAAACTTTCTTGCTTTGTCTATAATAAGAGTAGACAAAAAGGTTATCATAAAATGTTTTTTGCTTTCCTGAGGTATTTTCCCTTGTTCTCCAAAAAAGCATGAAAATTGGTTTGCTTTTTCTCAGCATTGAATATATCTCATAAAATCAACATGCACTCTTTTAATCATCGTAATATTTTCAAACGCCCAAAATCTAATAAAAAAATTTTTTTTTTAAATTGTATAATAGTGTGATCAGAGAGAGATTTATAGACAAATCAATAGGTAAGTTAACATTTTTCATTCGCACAAATTAACTAGCTGATCTTTTGGCATTTCTACTTTACTTTAACGAGAATTTAGGAAAACTGTCTGATTTAGAAACCAGAATATCTAATTATTTATATTGATAAAATCTTAGCTGGGATATTTTGTTAAATTTAAATCGTAATTTTATTTCTACTTTGTTCCCAAATATTGCAACTTTCGTTTTCCTTTCATTTACCACTAACTTTCTGACAATATAAATATTAAAGTTTGACATACTGTTATTAATTGAGACACACGATTTAATATTATTATAGTTATTTTTAACAATTCTCACTTTTTCCATTTATTCCATCTGCTATCAATTTGATCTATAACTCAGCCCTCAAAGCCTTGTCAAATCATTTTGTTGTTGTTGTTGTTGTTGTTGTTTGTTTTTTGGTTTTTTTTTAAACCGGAGATCAGTAAACGCTTGGAGAACAAATACATTATGCGATATATCGAGACATATGATATTACATACATGGTGAACACAAAGACTTTATTTAACATACCATTTTTGCATTTCATTAATTATTAATCATGCAAGTGCCATTCAGCCTATACACAAATATACATTTCATGTTATGTGAATTTCGACATGATAACTCTTATATATTTACACAACTTTAAAAGCGCAGTAATTAAACAAATCATTAAAAAGTAATATATAAAGTAATATATTTCGCCTTCTATGATATTTAATTTTTAGGTAGAAATTTCTTCCAGTTTTGAAATAAGGACAATTGAATATGTAATGAAATTCATCACCTAAATCATTTTCGTTGCATAATGTACACGATCTTTCGATCCTTGGAATATTTGACTATCTGACAGTTTCAATTGGTAAACGGTGGTTTGAGGTTCTGAATTTAAAGTGAATAATGCCAAAGTTTTGGGTAAGGAAATAAAATAATGTTCCAACTGGAGTTTTGTTTTAAAGAGTCCATAGGTGTTTCCCTTGCTAGATATATTTTTGTTTGCGTTCCGTTGCTGACGATATATGTCCGTTAGTCTATTCTTTATACTGTCGATGAGCCATTATTTACCAGGAAAATATTGCGAATACCAAATGTATCCGAATCCACATTCTTCGAAAATAGATTTAACGTAATGAAACCATCGATAAGAACTGGTATGTGTTTTTATATCGTTCAATATAATATTATATATGACTTTAGCGTATTCTTTTATTTTGATGACATTCAATTTCACTCTAAGTGTAAGTGGTTGTCTTCTAGTTTATTCATACAGTATGTATAACGGGGTACTCTTTTTACATTTTAAAACCCATCTTAGAAAATCTGTATGAATTTTCTCAATGATTTCAAAGCTGATGAAAATTTATATTACATTTTTATATATCTGCGAAGAAGCTGGGCCCAAAAGAGTGAAATCCAATGAAAAACTCCCAAAATGTATTACAAAAGCATGCCTGAAAGGAAGATATCACCCACACAAGACCAAATTCATTGTGCGTGCACTATTAGGTGAGGTAGCAATGAAAATTATAAAGTCAAACTTTTTGCCGTAAGTTCATAGAGGGATATCTTGGAACGTTTATTAAATCAGTACAATCTTTGTCACGCCAACTGTTTGACAACATAATATATATGTAAATGATAAATATACTGTAGTAGGTGCAAACACTGTTGTCTGTGACTTCTGTATGCTCTTAATTAATGTAATTAAAAGATGGCTGTTGCTTTTTGAATGACATATAATTTAGTAAATCCTAAATCTGTTAGCCTGCATGGAAACATATGTATCTGTTTGTCTGTTTTTCCTTGTGATAGGGTTAAAACCATTTGAATCTGTAGTAAAGGTGTTAGGTTGTTGTTGGCAAAAGTTCATCTTCAGCGGTTGGGATAGCAATTATTCATTGATTTCAAACTTGAAATGTAACGTTTCGCTCCTGCTAAAAACTGTTGTCCCTGAGGATGACTGTAAGAAATAAAGTCTCTTTGATATTAATCGATTATAGTCGATAACTAAGTAAATATTAATTAATTAATGCTGATGTCGATGAAAAGTAAGTCAACAAGTGTTTAACCTGGTATGGGGTAGAGAAGCCAATTAACCAATAAGCTTTTAAATCTGACATAGGGAACTATATGAAATATTATTTGATTTCTTGATTTTGTTGTTTATAATTTATATAGTACATTTTGGTTAGGACTCTATCAGCAGACCAATATATCCAATCATCTTTGCAAAGAGAAAACAGCTCTCACAAGTTTTTTGAATCAGAAAGTTTTAAGCGGAACCATTTACAAAGACTTTGTGCACGAAGTGCAACATGAAGTAAAACTTAATTTTGCAGACGAAGCAAGAAATGTGGTGGAAGAAATTATAAATGGACAGACGTTTTTCTATATATACTAAGGCAAATTCCTGGAATGTGCAACATTTTGTTTGCCTACTTTGGGCGGATAGAGATGTTGACTTTGATCTTCGTTTACAGGTAGCTATGTCGCAGTACCTTAATCTTTAAATAACTGGGAAAAATAATGACTCCTAATTCATTCCATTTTTTCTACTGTCAATGAAAATGGATGGAAATCAAAGATTAGAAACATGGAGACAAATAATAGACGTCGACTCTTGTCTGAAGAGCGAAAAAAGCAGACTAAATTCAGCTGCCACACAATTAACACGAGAACCATAGAACATGATTAAAAGTAAAGGATGAGTTATGGGATTTACTATCGGGAGAGGTGTTCAAGTTGGTTACCATGTTGTAAGGGACCAACAACTTAATTTTCGGGGGAGCGGATGGGATTTATTCTGAAAATAATTTTATGGCCCCTTAAAAAGCTTGAAAAATTATTCTTGCTCTGATTTGAAAAAATAACCTATTATATCCATTATATTAGTTGAAAAAAAAAATACTTTGAGGTAAAACAAAACATATGTCCCGGCTCGAAAGAAAATCCCATCATCCCCTCCCTCTCCCCAAATTAAAGTGTCAGTCCCCAAGGCATTTGCTGGCAGTGCATGCCGCTGCCTTAATTTTCGATGTAAGTTAAAAGTGCAAAGTAATACCAGCTTGGAAGGAAAAGAAACAGATTTCTCAAAGATAATTAAACTCATTTCTAATTATTTTGAAAGACCATTTAAAATAGGGTAGTCCAGATCATGGTCCCAAATCGTCACATCAATATACCACCCCATCCTTGATTGGAAAGACCATTCAAAATGGGACAGTCCCAGATCTTCACATCAATATATCATCCCATCCTTGAACAATATTATATCGAGACAGTGAAAGAACTGAAAAAGTCTTGGCAAAAAGACATATTCAAGGAAGAGCACTAAAGCAGATAGTTTCTGGAAGTACCATGTGCGTGTTTAATGCTTATATTTTCATAAATATGGGAAAATATTGTCTGTTAATAAAATAGTGCTTACGACAGACTCCGATGGTGTTATGATGCTGTTCTGGGCAATATCCAAGCAAAATACGGGACATATCTTGCTAAAGTTATATTTTGTGGGATGCCTTTCTATTGCTGTTTTTTGACGATAGTTCAATGAGAAAAATAAAGAAGTCTGGTTTTGCCAAGAACCTAAACTGGTTCTTCATCAAGTTACAAGATCTTCCAGGCAATAAAGTTGGACTGGAGGAAATAAATTATTTAACAGTTGGCAGGACCATGCTTAAACTCCTAATCACTTATTATTTAAGACCTACCTTGTATGAAACGTGTTTTGGATTGGTTCACAGGCCCACATGGGATGAGTTCTGGAACAACTGATTGTCATAGATATAACAATCTCAACTCTATCATATCAGTGTGTCGTTCCAGATATAGAAATAATGTACCAAATAATGTGACAATCGGATTTTATATAATCCGTCAGAACTGACAACTTTTTGAGCATTAGAAATCAAGTGGCTTTAGTTAACTTCCCCAATAAATATATGCCAGGCTGGACACAAAACCTTCGTGGACATAGCTAGAAGTGGATTTGATGAAGGAGAAAATTTTCGAGACTCCTGAGGTAGCAACTCTCCATCAGCCATTCTCAACTCAGGTTAAAAGCCGACACTTGTCGCATCTGTCATAACATCAACTCATGCAAGAATTATCATCGTCATAACATCAACTGATGCAAGAATTATTATCCGTCATAACATCCACTCATGCAAGAATTATCATCCGTCATAACATCAACTCATGCAAGAATTATCATCTGTCATACCATCAACTCATGCAAGAATTATCATCCGATCTGATGAAGTGGACGTCCTTTTGTTGTGTTTATATAACCACTCTTTAGGGTCCATATGTAGTCATACTTGTACATACTTGTACATGCGCTCTGGACATGATAGTTTATTTTTAAATCAACAGCGATTCGTTACAGTTTATGAAATATCCTAGAATCGCCTTTCCAGCTATTTGTATGCGATTGCTCATTATTCATGCTTTAATGGTTTTTGTCACAACTATCTCTCTCAAAATGAGTGGAAAAGCTCGCGCGACATATGCTGGCCGGAATAGAGGACAAAGTACAAAATATGCAGCATTTTGTTTTTTAATAAGGGATCAAGCGCATGATGAATTGAGAAATTGTAGGCATCTTAGTAAGTATGCATAATGTTGTGGTCAAATACGGTGCTTGTGTCGTTAACAGGACGCAGATGTGTTTAAGTCTGTAATGTTGAATGGCTGAATGTAGCAATGTAACTAAGATTCCGGCCATTTTATTTATGGCGGTGGATGGGTGGGTGGGATTTTCTCTCTAACCAGGATATTTATTTTTCTTTAACTTCAAGACATCTTTTTTTTCAACTAATGTAAGTACAAAAATGTAGCTATTACTTTCCCTTATATAGTTGTATTTGCTTACTTTTGGCAGTTTAGATTTGCATCAGTATGAGTTCATCAATTACCTCTGATTACTGTGTTTCCAACATCACTTTGCAAAGTCGACATATACCTAGCTAGAATACCATAGACAGGAGTATCTCAAAATTCAAAGCCCTTTTAGCACTTTGACCGCAACTCTATCTTTCTTAGAGCGAACTGTTTATAGTTGTTGTGGTTTTTTTTTTAAATTTGTTGTTGGTTTGTTTTGATTTTATTTTTTTAACGGGGTGGATATATATATATATATATATATATATTCGCCTATTAAATATCTGACATATGGACATATGACACTGTCAAATACGTATTCCGCAGCGGATCAAATACAGGTATCCTTCGTGGACGCAGTATTGGTAGGTCTTGTTAGAGAGTTATAATTCATGCCCGACTGGGAGGCGAACCCAGCCCCCCGAGTTACGGCACATATCGCCTTGCCTGCACGCATATAACAATCCCTCAAAAACTGTATGGCTATTACCAACTTTCATGGCAGTCCATCAATATGCAGGACTATTTGCGCTAACTATGTATATATATATATATATATATATATATATATATATATATATATATATATATATATATATATCGTACAACTGAGACTTCATGAATTAAACAAATCTAACCTTCCCAATGCTATCTTATAAAATTTTCAGCACCAGTTTTATCACCCATACTCAAATCTTGCGACAATATTTACCCAATTATTATTATTATTATTATTATTATTATTATTATTATTATTATCTCTTGTTCAGAATCTCTCTACTCATGACACGTTTCCTTGGCTACCTCCTCCACACATAACTTACCGAGATATAATATATTTAGTATATATTGTAGGATCTGGTCCTAGAGGGCGTTTAATGTTCGCCACTCATAGTTTCCGTCCACTCGGCACCCTCACCGTTAAGTAAGCGCCTCTGCTATCTGGCGATTTTAGCATTATCCCTACGCTGACCAGATCAGAGAACACGTATGTATGTTAAGAGTAACAAAATAGTTCCAAACACATGGCCTTTTACTTTGTTTATGTTCATGATTTGCTATGGCCAATCTAGTATATGTTTTGATTGTTATTTAAACGAAGTACAAATATGTTAACAGGTGTGTTTTGCAAAACGTAAAATTCAACATTCTCATTGGAGCACTTTCGTTGTTAAATCTTCAGTTTTGGAGGTACGTAGTTTTGCACGTTGTCAATCTCTTCAATTTCGGAGGTAAGTAAATCCTGCATATAGTCCGCAATCCCATAATTCATAAATGGAAGTGATCAGTTTTGAACAACACTGGAACTTATGAAGTTTGGGTTTTGTCCTTAGTTGGAACATCCTCAGCCTTTTCGATCAAGTCGAGACAGAAACCTCAGATGTAATTCGTCGCCATTGAGAACTTCATTCAGAACTACTTTTGTTCACATAGATGGCACACTATGGCAGCGGAAGGAGAAAAAGTCACAAGCGAAACATTGTCGTCCTTTCCTGTTGCAACATATCTGGTGCACTTCGCCAAAGCCGAATAATCACACCCATAACATGTATGTGTATTCCTACAAGCACACCGGAGGTTGTTTTTCGATTTGATTGAAATGGCTGAGTCATTTTCAGATTGCTTCCGTCCTTTGTCCTTAGCCATGAATTGGGTCAAAACAATTTGGTTTTCCGTACGATAAACACTTAAGTACACAGATCGCCCCATTTTGATTATTTTTATAAAATTTGCTGTTCTGACAAGAATGCAAAACAGACATGTAGTTTACTCGTTTTAACGCCGTTTCTCAACTGTTTCTTCTCTCTTTTATCATTTATTTAACTCTTATTTACAGATTCCTCCTATAATTCCAACATGTAATAGCCCAGGTTTTCTCTCCTCGACTTTTGAGTTTGATGTTTGTTTTGCTAATGGACGTTGTTTCTTCTCCAGACAAAGAGCTTGATAAGCTCGAAACGACGTGAATATATATATATATATATATATATATATATATATATATATATATATATATATATATATATATATAATCGGATTTTTTTTATGGCGGCTTGCCTTTAAGGTGGGCGTAGTTTCGAGTAAAAATATTCTTTGGCGATTTTAAAAAGAATAGTTTCTGTATATACAGTTTTACTTATGTGTATGTATAAGAATTATATCTTTTTGAAGATTTAAGCATTTACTAACCTTGACATTTGTACGACCTTTTTAAGATACTTACTTTATATCTTGAATGCTTACATATTTATGTTTATTTTGGTAGAATTTATCTTCTTAAGGCTTTTCCCAATATTTCCCTATGTATATAAGGACCATACTTTTAATTGGCACTAGATAGCCATGACAGTGCCGACATGCCGTTAACCCCATATGCATACATATACATACATACAAAAATATGAAATTTTTTAATTAAAGTCATGCTTTTAAATGTAGCTTTGGTGAAGAACGCAGTAGATTTAATTTTAGAGTGTATGAAAAGTACAGGAAAAACTACTCCTGAGTCTATTCCCCCACCCTCCGGGTAAAAGTAGCTCTAGGTTTATTTTCCACCCTAGAGAGATTTGCTTCTTTCTTCTCTAGTATCTAGTATCAATTAACCACCCCACCCCAACCCGACCCCGAATGTTTGATTGAAATTTAGCTAAACTGAAACAATCTTTGTTGCCGACTTAAATATAAAAAAAAAGGTTTTTCGTTGAATAATATCACATATTATTTAAATAAAGACGTGATTGTGTCATTAATTGGAATTGATACATCATAATATAGGCAACTAATTTTCTAACTAATTAGAGCATGGACACTAAACAAATCTTGCTTTACATGCTTCATTATATATTTAAAAAGATTCAAAACAATTTTTTCATCAGTGTTATCGAGAAGTTGTAACAATTTAAACATGCCTGGTCTGACCCATAAATATTTATCATAAATTTCTTTCTGAAATACATATACTGTGAGCATTATAACATCTTCGACGTTTTTAATATGTAAATGTAAGACACAATAATCATGAAACTTCTCATTTCTTGTTATTTGAGTATATCCATCTTTTCTATCTTGTTATTTGAGTATATCCATCTTTTCTATCTTTAACGCATAAGCAGAAAGTCTAAACTTTGTCAAAATTGACATTATTCGTTCATTTCGTATCCAGAGTAAATAATCCTCGAACTAAAACCCAAAAAAATATGTTTTATCTCTTTTTACAATTAATTTAGAAATAACATATAACATACATATAACATCCATATTTACACAAAACAATCAGTAAATCTTGTTTGCAAATTCAACAACAATCTTTTTGAACAACAAAACAGGGAAACAATCGAAACTCATTGCTGCATAATGTATTATTAACGTGTAAAGTCTTTTTCCTTATTACATAGCGAAAGATTAATATGAAATGCAGTTTTTAAAATACAATTTTCAGTATACAGTGTCACGGAAATGTGTGCACAAATTTGCAATTGTATTTTAATGTAAATATAGTATGGATCCTGTAGAAACTTACAACATTACCCATGGTGTATGTTTTATATATGTTGGACTATTGTGACATGTATAGTTTTTACTCACTTGCATGCATTACACGGTTATGCTGTGTATATTTTCCAACTGATTTCCAAGGCTTGGTCCAGTAATATTGATTGTGAAACCAGTGGGATTGACTGTATGAAGTCATGTGTGGCCCGGCTCAGCGTCTGACGGGTCAACGTATCATGCTCAGGCCTTTGTGTGGGTTCCGGCGTTTTTTGTTTTTTTTTTAATTTTTTTTTTCATTTCCGGCAGACTGCAAGGAATACCATATACATGATCTCATTCCTTGTGTTACGCCATAGTACAGTGTTATAGGACGACTTCATGTTCGTTATATGAACGATGTTGCATCATAACTTCATATCCTATTCGAACTGTGTATTTTTATAAATTTATACATGAGCAGCACAATTTCATATAATCACATATGTTTGGGGAACAGTAGAATTTCATGAATTCATGTCACTCATGTGAATAGCATAGCTTCACAATTTCATATCCGTTAAGTAAACAGAACAATTGTATATCTGCCAAGTGAACAGAACAGTTTCGCATTTGTTATGTTAACATAATAATATTTTAATCCATGTTTATTATATACACCAGATAATGTGTATTGCTGAATAGACAAAAAGTAGCCATTCTGTAACAAGAGTGGATAAATCCGGCAATTACACGTGGATAACTTCTCTATACTTCATTTAGAATTCAGTGTATCATTCGAGTAGCAGTATTATGTGCACGTGTAGACCATTTGTAAAAAGTTATTTGTCTAATCTAAATTGTGTGCCAGATCAAAATCTGATTGTGTAGCAAGGTGGTGTCAGAACTGCGCATGTTAGCCTAGGTCCGTATTCATTTGCATATATATATACATGTGCGGTTCCGCTTTGGGCAACCTAGGCCCGCATTGGGGGTCCGTCCCACAGACCTCAAGCAAACCTATTAACAGCCTCCCTCCCCCCCCCAAAAAAAAAGGGTGATATATATATTAATTTGAACCAATATTTGATTACTATACGTTATCAGCTGCTATGTAATGGATACTTACCCAGTTCCCCACACACTGCAATATTTTTGAACATATAACATTTTCATACAAAATTTTAGATGAATTCTTTAAATTTCACAACACGAATTCGCAAATCTCACGGACATAGCTGCCAGAAGAGAGGTTAGAACGGTATGAAACAACTGGCTTAACGTTATCCAAGACAAATTATACTTTGCTACAGTGTATAACAGAAAGTTCATAGTTTTCAGACCTTTATATGATGAAGCATTTTGATTCTTGAAAATGATCGATTGTAATAAAATACATTTCCCAAGTAGTAAAAACTAGAAACAATTTATAATTCATTCCTGTAGTAAAGCCATTTCTCACAATTCCGCAATTTGCCTCCATTTCTGAAAACCACCACTTTTGTCTTTTTCGTATAAACTGTCAAGCTCCATCATATACAATATTCAAACAGGTGTCATTAAAAATGGCGAACAGACGTAAAGCATCTATATTTGTGCGTGTTGACATATTTATCGTATATTAGAGTATTGGGACATATCTCTCAGAAGCTGCACAGCACATATTTTGCAAATTTGGCATAATTATATGTCATTAAAATGTTAATTGGGGAATAATATTCCCCGAGCGACTTTTTCCCCGCTGGAAAAATGACTCCAGAGTAGAATTTCCAGTTGGAATGTCTACCCTAGGGCCATTTATCGGGTGGAAAAATCGGTCTATATTGTAGCATATAGGGGAAAAATGGTTCTATACAAGTTTATTTTTCCGCGACGAAAAACTGTTCTAGGCGAGTTTTGTTTCCATGGAGACAAATGGGTTGCTCAAGGAGAAATGTACCCCCAGGCAAAAAATGGACGAGGAGAAATTTTTCTTGGGGAGTGGGAGGGGATCGATCAGTGGCCAATTTTACAACAATTAGGATTCCTCTTCTTCTTTCTCTTTCCTCTGCCTCATCATCGTCGTCGTCATTATCGTTGTTGTCGTCATCATAATCTTCTTCTTCTTTTTCTTCTTCTTCTTGCAAGATTACACACAGTGATAGTTAATATGAGATCACTCTCACCTTCATATGAACTCATCTCCATAGTCAGGTAATTCAGTTAACCTTAATATGAACTCATCTCCATAGTTATGTAATTCGGTTAACCTTCATATGAACTCATCTCCATAGTTAGGTAATTCGGTTAACCTTCATATGAACTCATCTCCATAGTTAGGTAATTCGGTTAACCTTCATATGAACTCATCTCCATAGTCAGGTAATTCGGTTAATCTACATATGAACTCATCTCCATAGTTAGGTAATTCAGTTAACTTCATATGAACTCATCTCCATAGTTAGGTAATTCAGTTAACCTTCATATGAACTCATCTCCATAGTTAGGTAATTCAGTTAACCTTCATATGAACTCATCTCCATAGTTAGGTAATTCAGTTAACCTTCATATGAACTCATCTCCAAAGTTAGGTAATTCAGTTAACCTTCATATGAACTCATCTCCATAGTTAGGTAATTCGGTTAACCTTCATATGAACTCATCTCCATAGTTAGGTAATTCGGTTAATCTACATATGAACTCATCTCCATAGTTAGGTAATTCGGTTAATCTACATATGAACTCATCTCCATAGTTAGGTAATTCAGTTAACCTTCATATGAACTCATCTCCATAGTTAGGTAATTCAGTTAACCTTCATATGAACTCATCTCCATAGTTAGGTAATTCAGTTAACCTTCATATGAACTCATCTCCAAAGTTAGGTAATTCGGTTAACCTTCATATGAACTCATCTCCATAGTTAGGTAATTCGGTTAACCTTCATATGAACTCATCTCCATAGTTAGGTAATTCGGTTAATCTACATATGAACTCATCTCCATAGTTAGGTAATTCAGTTAACTTCATATGAACTCATCTCCATAGTTAGGTAATTCAGTTAACTGCCTATTATAATGTAGATTATTATTCCTTCTTCCACAAGTCTCCATATTTTTTTTAAATTTTTTTTTTTTTTCATTTTTTTTTTTAGTAATCCGAGATTGTGTCACATCCCGTGACCTTAGATCTCAAGGACCGCATCCTTGCAGTTATGAGGAGTGCCGCATACTACTACTACTACTACTACTAATTATAACAATAATAATAATAATAATAATAATAATAATAATAATAATAATAATAATAATAATAATATTAATAATATTAATAATAATAATAATAATTTTTCCTAGAAGTATTTCACTTCATCCTTCCCTGAGTGCGTGTCAACGAGTGCGTGTCTGCATATTCGAGTGGGTTTTTTAAAATTATTTTTAATTAATTATAATGACTATATTTTACTGTCTTCTTTTGCACTTTTCCTTTCTTCTGTATTGTGTACATCAAATCTATTATGGATAAAATGAAGAAGAGACAAAGACTACATGTTGAAATTTTGTATACATGTGTAATGTATATTTGTATCCGTGCACCTGCTGACCACTACTATATATATATATATATATATATATATATATATATATATATATATATAACTCTATTTGTAATGTGAGTGCATACCTGAGTGTTCGTTTAAATGTATGTACCTGAGTGTGTGCATACGTGTGAGTACGCCTCTTTCCCGGGTGGGGGTGGGGGGGGGTGGGGGGGGTTTGCAGTTGATTTTATTATATCATAACCTGTAAATATGTTGAGGACCACATGACAAATGGGTCTTTTATGGTCAAATATGTTATCCTCATTAAATAAGGATTATTATTTTTTTATTTTTTTATTTTATTTGAGGTAGGTAATGATGATGACGGCGACGATAACCTCTTTAAACATTATTATTATTATTATTATTATATTATTATTATTATTATTATTATTATTATTATTATTATTATAGAACAATAGGCAGACAATGATAACGACGACGATGTTGATGAAAATGATAATCACTGAGTAACCTCTTATATTAATTGTATTTACATCTTATTCAAGAGTCCAGTGAGATATTAGACGAGATTATTCTCTACCGATCTTAATAGTTGAATATGGCTGAAAGATATTGTTTACTGCAGTTTAATCAGGTCAAATACTAACCAAACGACAAATAAATAATATTAACAAATATAGCAAATGAACGAATAGACAAAGATGATTTTAATCTTAACTTATATCGTCATGTCTTTGATTTAAATTGTAAATAAAGTACGATCAAACAACAACATTATCAAGGCTCTTAGAGGCAAATTTTAGAATAAATACATTTTTAAAAATAACTTGTATTAAATTGCCACCTGTCCTAAACAGTTAGCTATTCTACTTTCCCAATGGGTCTGTTGGTTGCTTTCAAGGTTTTTCTTTTTTCCTTGGGGGAGATAATTCGCTCAGACTTCTTTAGATTGTTCAAGATTGCTGCCCCTAAATCATATGGGCATATTGATGCACGTTAGGGACTAATAAATATGTGATATTCTTTTTGATTATAATCGAACTGATCTATCCAAAGTTCTCGATACAAATATTCATTAATACAATTATATAGGATAAGGTATTATTTAACATTATTACATACACAACAACTAATTATGTTTATTGTCATTTTTTACACATGGGTCCATGATATATTGGCTTGAGGTTCATAATCTTCAATTCATGATCATATTATACATGTATAAGTGCAATGGCAAATGATGTGAGATATTGATTGCGCAAAGGCAATACCTATATACACAAATAAATGCCAATTACTGCTAGCAGAATTTATTTATTATATATTTCATAATGAGATATTGAAATGTATCAGTGGGAGAAAATTTATATCAACACAATGGCGATACCAGTTTCATCCCCACAGTGGCGATAACACTTTTGGAACTGCTTTCTTTTCCCATTTCGGAAATATATCTGCCCTTATGTATGTTATTCAAACTTCTATTTCCATGTTTAGGCCTCCATCTCTCTCTCTCTCTCTCTCTCTCTCTCTCTCTCTCTCTCTCTCTCTCTCTCTCTCTCTCTCTCTCCAACAGGATGAACGGATCTTAAAATGTCAAGACTGTAGTATACGTTTATGTAATCAATGAGGACGTACGAGACAAAAAATGCAGTAAAACGAACTTCAAACAATAAAAAGGAGGCTTCAAGCATTAGTCTAACTTTTTTGAAAATAGTTTTCCACGTGAATTTTGCAAATTGTCAGTGACTGAACTTATATGACATGTTTCTATTTGATATTCAGTGTCACCCATACAGCGCCTGTTACATAAACGGTACAAGTTTTCATGGAAAAAACTCTTGATTAAATATAGTAAGAAAATTGTTTAAGTAGCGATTTTAACTTTTATCAAAATCATAATCAGGTTTGAAAATGATGGAGAAATCGGGGATAGACGAGTGTTGATTGCAAACGAAATTAAGCGATATTCGAAATTTGGGTGCAGCGTCTGTTACCGAATTAGACAGCAGGCTCGCCAAGGCCACACAATTCATGTTTGAATGCAAAAAAAAAAAAAAAAAAAAAAAAATCCGTATAGGTAAACTCAATCATTAGCAGCTGTTGTTTAAAGACGTTACGCTCTGAAGTCTATCGGATATGACCCCTCTGATGTTTCTACTGTACCCCAATAATGTTCTCTGTATCAGTCCGCACAAGAAATGTGTTAACGAAAACTAAAATCTCTTCATTTTCGTATGAAAACAGACATTCATTTGACATAATACGCAATCTGAAGCATTATGTGTAGATTCTTTTAAAAAGCCACTGTCCTAAAATTGTCGTACAGTTTCAGAACTTCTTTTTATCGATGTAGGATGCAGCCGTTAATATCATTAACAGAAAAAAAATCCATGCAAATCGGCAGTTTTTGCCTTTAAAAAAATGTAATAAAAAAAAATCTACGTTTCTTGAGTAGATATAAAGAAATATATCACGAGTGAAGCGGAAACATTTCATGTTACCACTCGAAGCCACTCGTGACAATACAATGTTTCCACTTAACTCGTGAAATATTTTTCTATATCTATTTTTTTAAAAACAAACAAACGTATATATCCTCCATGTATCTATATATCAAACAAAGTAATTATAACAGTAAAATTTGGTACAGTGGTGGCATGATAGGAAGAAAATTTGAAAGAATTCAGCAGCAAGACACCTAATAAAAAGAGATGTGGAAATCTAAACGGACATATACAAAGATTAAACCGGTCTGGAAATAATTTTCAGAGAAAGAACCATTTGACTTATTACGGCATTGGCTCGTGTATAACTGTTATTGTTGGTGGTGTTTATGGGCACTTTCCGCACTCTATTGAGGGGTTAGGGTTAGGGTTAGGGTGTTTATGGGCACTTTCCGCACTCTATTGAGCTATATCATGCCGAGGAAATGAGAGCTAAGTGCCATTACCAATTACACACCAAGGCAGCCGACCTAAGCTGGTTTGGACGGGTATCGAACCCGCGATCCCTGGATTATGAATCAGATACTCTACCAGGTGAGCTACCGCGGCTCCTCTCGTGTACAGCTGACACTCAGCTAGACGAGCATAGACCCAGACCGGCAGTAGCATAATGCGCCAGGAGATCAGGATCTATTTGTCTAGTTCTACCTATGATTTAGTAGACCCTGATGTGCCGGCACGTTATGTGCTAGTCTCGTACAACACGATTCTCGCATTGCTCCGTAAAATCTGGTAAAATGCATCATTGATCTGTTATCAATTGGAGGTTTTCGGTAAAAAAAAAAATATATAAAAAATTGTATAAGTGAAGCCAAAAGGACATCTTTCCATATCAAAAAGTTTCTGTACATATTTTCTACATTCATGCCAAAATTATATTGAAACCTTGAAAGAATGTAACTTTAGACAGACAATAATACAAAAGGTGTTGTGTTACAATCAGCCAATGAAAATGTCCATGTGTACCTCAACGTGGCGTGATCTTATCATCACATTGACGTAAGACATCACCTGATATCACCAGTCAATGAAATCGCTTTTCCAATTTTTGGGAAAACCTCGTTCTGGCGTAACAAGAAAAATTTGGGTAGGGGTTGGCGGGGATTGTGGGGGATGGAGATCTCATTGAGCCACGCGAGATGTCTGGTTAAATTGATAATTTGCTTCTTTTTTTTTCTTTTTTTGGGGTGGGGGTGGGGGTGAGCCTCTATTTTCATTCATATTGATTAAATAAATTAAAGATACACTTATGATTTAAAGTTGGTTTAAATTAAAAAAAGTAGAGCACTACAAAAACTGCATGAGTAGCTTCTTGAACACGGAACGCGCAGCCATTCGTCACCGGTGAGTATTTTGAAAAGGGGGGTGGGGGGTGGTATAGACTAAGCGAAACGACGAACCAACAAGAGGTAATTCAAACATTTAAATTTAAATACAGTTGATCGAAGTACCGAAGTCATTATTATGCTTTTATTAACATTGCTACCTACCATAAGATTGTTTTATCCTCCATCTCTCTCTTTCCCTTTTATTTGGTCGGTTTGTCTGTAAATTTTACCATCATTTATAGGTCCAGAGATATCGTTGCATGACACAGGCGAAAATCAGCTACGCTCAATTTTTCGCGGATATTCGCCCGTACCTTGCGACAATGGTTCAGAGAAAGAGGGGGGGGGGGGGAGATTTAACATAAGATTATTTTTTATTGTCCATCCCTATGTTTCACTGTTAGTCGATTAGTGTGCTGTCTGACCAATCAACAGAGAGAGAGAGAGGTCTTCGGACATTTTAATATTTAAAAAAGATCTGTTTTTAGAACCTTATTATAGGCTTTAAAAAAAGCCTTAAATAGATTACAGTATGTGTGTGCGTCCTAACCAAGAAATTTACCATATGGTCTCGACAAGCTATTGCAACTTTTGTGTCATTGGTATTGTGTACACATACTATTACCACGAATCAGGTTCTTGTAGGTTACTTGGTGTAAGTTCAAGTTCAAGGGTTTGATCCAGCTCAAATTGTTTTTCTCCCTCACTCCAGATTTCAACGTATTTGTGTCCCTTATGCATGAGAGAGAGAGAGAGAGAGAGAGAGAGAGAGAGAGAGAGAGATAGAGAGAGAGAGAGAGAGAGAGAGAGAAAAGGGAAAGCAGAGGGGACTTCGATGAAATCGTGTACCATGTTTAATTCATTTAGCAAACGGGGATTATTACTATTTTTTCTCGTTATTTTCGTCATTTTCTTATGTCAGTAATGATTAATTAATGGAAATTCATCACTGATCTAGAGAGTATAGAAGCAATGGCCTACTGTTGAAACCATATTGGTATATCAAATTACTATATACCAATACTTTAAAAGCCATTTAATGTATGTGGTATATATATATATATATATATATATATATATATATATATATATATATATATATATATAGAGAGAGAGAGAGAGAGAGAGAGAGAGAGAGAGAGATACATACATACATACATACACACACACACACATACATACATACGTACATACATACATACATACATACATACATACATACATACATACATACATACATACATACATACATACATACATACATACATACATACATACATACATACATACATACATACATACATACATACATACATATATATATATGTCTGTGTGTGTGTGTGTGTGAAATGAAATGAAAATCATGGCATTATGTTGTGCGTTATAGTCTTGCTTGTTACTACTTAAACCCAATATGACCTTTATGCTTAGTCTCATTTATTCCTTATATCTAATTTTTCTCCCTTTTTTCTAGAGAATCCTGCTGTGGTACGATGTTCGTTCAAATTCTCGGATGGGAAAAGAGCTGAAATAAGTTAGATTGAGTTCCAGAGAAGTTTAAAGAATGCCGCTAGAGCAATAAAGATGAACGCAGGGCATATTAACAGATTGCTCTTTATGACACATTTTAATTTACTAAGTGTTTCAATCATTTATCAATTTACATATGCCAAATAAGATGAAGCCTTAGTTCTAATAATCCTGTCGTACAAATCATGGCATGTGCATCGTAAGGAAAGTAAGACTAGATAAATACTACGAGCAAATTGTCACATTCTACAGTGTTGGTCATCTTCTACAGCTTTTTAGCTTTTCAGCTGGGTAATATGTTACGCTCCAGAATTGATGGAGCGAACGTCAGGCCATTGTTTGTTTACATTAATAGCAAATTTACGTCTACGACCGTAGGAACACGTATGGTAATCTATGGTGAAATTTGAATGACAATTATTAATCTAATTTGACAGCATCTTTAAAAGTCTTAGCCGCTCGACAGGATTTTATTTTACCTGTCCTTTGTCACCTATTGGGTTCTACCATAACAAGTATGGTGAAAAAAGTCCATTTGCGTTCAGTCAGGTATTAAGACTGCAGAACTCTATGAAATCACGGGTAAGAGCGGAAAATTTATTCTGTTTTACCGCATTGTTAACATTCAGAATGCGCACGCGATATAGATGCTATCCATGAAGCGTAAAGTGATTCATTTCCGATAAAAGCATCTTTAGCGTGTATGTCTATCGTGAAAACCAATTACTTCGATAAAATATCTTCTTTTGAACCTTTATTGTCCTTACAATACATATTGGAAGCCATAAAACCATACCATATGTTCGGAAATCAGTTTTATTTTCAAATGTTTTCATCCTTCCAAATTACTCGTGAATCAAATCAACTGATGGATGTTTTTTCTTCTAATGCTTCAATTTCTTTTAAGTGATTAATTGGAGGTTTTAGGTTTTCTGATTTTATGTTAACACGTAACTTAATTCGTCCATCACAAATTATTGTCAAGAAATTTTAGTAGTATGGTGTAGTTGGTGTTAAACTGTATTAGAGTTTTAAAATGAATTTCGGTGTTAACTGAGACATGTGGTATCCCACAATGAACTTAATATCTCTGCGGAAAGATAAAATCGTAACGTTATCTCATCATTTGTGACACCTTTCTTTCTGTCAGATATGGTAAAAGTAATGATGATATAGGGACATTTATAATGATATCTGATTCTTAATTCATATAGAATCAAACCTGCATTAAAGGTTACCTCTTTTAAACAATTACCTGTCTTACACATTTACATCTTATTTTCCTTCTATGAAATTACTCTAGATATACAATAATTACACCAAATTGTTATAGATATAAATCTATATTAGGCAAGAACCTGTCTTTAGAGACAACTTTTCGTAATTTTCTCTTTATTTCCAAAGATGGCTGCTAAAACATGTTCTTACATATCGAGCGAAAAATTAGTTATTGTTTAACTCGTTTCATTCGTTTCATTTAAAATGAGCGCTTGTTTCAAATTGTATTTATCACACGACGAAAAGTACCGAATTCATTTTAAAAACATTTTTAAAAAATTTATAAAAATTGCAACGAAGTTTGGTGAAATGGCTCTAAAATGCATTCGGATGTGTTAGACAATACATCTTTGCTTGATATGACGCCTTGAAGTCATTTGTGACGTCATGATGTGTTATCATATGATTTAATATCGGACAAATATTATATAGGTTTATTTACCAATTTAATACTACTGAAATTATTTACAACCAGAAACTGTTTTTATGGAAATACATTGAAAATTGAATCATAGTCAGTGCGTCATAATACAAGAAAATTGGCACGCTCATCACAGCTCATACTCTTTCACAATATATCGCTGCCTGAAGGCTGGTTTGACCCCAGGGTGATATAAAGCTTAGTACATCGTCTTTGCGCAATAATACACTAGTACGTTGACTGGATCCTCACAGATTGAATTCCAATTAAGCAAAAAACAAAAAAAAAAAAAAAAAAAAAAACCAGGTATAAACAACCAGACTATGCTTCATTGTGACGTTATCGGTATATTATGACCTCTACCGCGTGCTAGCTTGTAAAGTCGTCAGCCCTGTGCTCCGTCTCTGCAAATAAAGATTTCCTGACATTTTCCTCCTTCGTATTAGGTAAAATCTTCACATTCTGCACTAAAGCCATTGTAGTGAAAAGATCGCATGAAATGCAACATGAATTGAGTGTGATGCAGTTATCAAATCGCACGGTTTTCTCCATGTGGCATTTTACCACCAAATTTACATCGTCAAATCGCACGGTTTTCTCCATGTGGCATTTTACCACCAAATTTACATCGTCAAATCGCACGGTTTTCTCCATGTGGCATTTTACCACCAAATTTACATCCTTATGGAAGTGGCGTTATTTTTCCAAAGGGAGGTAACCCACTGTGAAAATTGGAAGTTGCCGAATTGTGTTATTTTCGCTATGTGCGTCATGGTAATAAAACGCTATTAGTTGAATTTGATATATCATTCAACGGGATTTTGACTTCAATGATACTTTTTAAAACTTCTTATATATTTCTTACATCCAAATTTTAAAAAAAAGACATTGCAGATATCTTGAATGATATCAGCTTATGAAAAAAGAAGTTATATTCACAGGTCGCCGTGCTTGACATCAAACAACAGCAATACTGTTTTATGCAGAACGTCAATCAAAGTATACCGGAAGTAACGAAGGTATCAATACACAAGTTGAATATTTTATTAATTTCTCCAGGTATTTCTGACCCAAATGAGTCATTTAAATTTAAAAATAAATCAGATAAATAAACAAATTTACAACTTGCCTGAGTTTAAGTATGCAGAGACGGCTTCCTGTGTCAAAATGACATGCTAGTCTGACACTCACCTTAGACCATTATACGGTATGTCATCATAGACGGTGTGTCATAAAAAAACAACCCCCCCCCCAGCCCCCCCCCCCAAAAAAAAAAAGCAAAGTCACAATAAAAAGGACAATTTGGCTTCAAAACAAAGACAATCACTGAAGAAACTGCAAGATAGGGAGAATATTGTCATCAACCAGCCGACAAGAAATTATGTGTTGTGGTCATGAACGTAACTGAAATACATCGCTCGGGCTGGTAGACAATTATCTCATGGTCGATTTTACAAGAAAAAAATCGATAATGACCCCCACCTTAAAACATGTTGATATTTTAAGTCCGACACTTAAAGACATGCGCAATGCTGGACACATAGATGGCAATACATTGGCGTACCGTCTTCCAGTGGAACTCGCACCAGGGAGGTTTTACCTGCTTCCATAAATTCACAAAGAGGAAAACCAGGGAATGCCGTTCATATCCGGCAATAATCACCCTATGGAAAAAAACTTCCGAATTTATTGACATTCACCATCGTCCTTTAGTAGAAAAACTTTCTTATTATATACAGGACACTACTGACACTTTTAATAAAACACCTGAGACCAACCTTCTGGGAAACACCCTCCTTATTACAAGAGATGTTTGCTCTCTACTCCAACATCCTACATAAAGAAGGTATCCGAGCTTGCAGGGAAGCCTACCCCTGACTGCCTACCTTGTTAAGCTATTCAGTTACAGTATGTCTTGAAACAACTTTGTCTTCAACGATGAGCATTACCACCAAAATTATGGGACAGTAACTGGCAAAAAAATGTCGCCTTCATATGCCAATATTTTCATGGGAAGGCTAGAACAAAATGCCCTTAACCAGGCACCCCAAAGACCCATCAGCTGGTGCAGGTGATGACATTGAATCGAAACTGGCGATAAATGCAAGCATTTTTTGAATTCGCAAACAACTTTCATTCTACCATTAAATTTACATCAGTCATCAAGCAGTTAAAATATTTTCTTAGATACTCAGTCCACGCTTTGTGATGGGAACATACAAAACTGACCTGTACTGCAAACCAACTGACTTCTATTGGTATCTTCTGCCAGGCAGCTGCCACCCAAAAAGTTTAATAAGAAACCTTCCACACAGAATCTGCGTTCGTATTAAGCGCATCTGTTCCAACCGAAGGACTTGCGAAAATAGACTAGGAGAATTTAGGGGGTACCTCAAGAGAAGGGGCTACAAGAGGAGAAACACCGACAGAGCTGTCACTAAAACGAGGATCCTCGATAGAAATACTCAAACCTTTGTGGTTACGTGCCACCAAGATACACCATATGTAAAACTGATATTCCGGACGAGCCAGCACTATATCGCATCTCACGACCGTATGAAGGGCATATTTTAAGAGATTCCGATGGTTGCGTACCGCAGACCTAAGAATATTAAAGATCACATGGTAGGGGCTAAGATCACTTTAAATCGAATCAAGGAGTCAGGCACATATCAATGCAGAGACAAACGATGCCTACTCTGCAGACATATGCCTGAGTCAAAAGCGATCCAGGGTTCAACCACAAGAGTAAGCTTTAACATCAACCAATGATGCTATGAAATAAAAATGTAATTTATATCCTGACTTGCAGACAATGCGCTACTCAATATGTTCGCGAAACTGTGGACTTCAAAAAGCAAACGAATAACAACAAGAGTCACGTTTGCAATCAACTCAATGCTAAACTCGCAAACCATTACAACTCAGCTGGACGATGGCAATAGAGTCCAAATTGGGATGGACCAAGTCAGATCGCATACGAAAGAACAAAATGCTGAAATTCAGCATCTATAAACAAACGAAATGTGGCCTTAACGATAAAATCTAGCCTGCCCAATGTAGCCCCCTATTTTCACAAAAATAATTGTGTATGCTCCATTATATTTGAGTTCTGCTCCTACATCAATATTCTTAATTACCAGCTTCTACCTTTTTATTTTTTTTTACTTCTATTATTATTCCTACATTAGAATATTTCATGACCTACTTTCACATTTTTTTCCTTAATATTAGTATTATCCTCAAATTTCTTCTGTAAAATTCAATTTTATATTTCATGCAGCAACTTTATTATAACAGATACTTGCATCGCTATCCAATAGCAAACAAAATATTTCTTTTTACCATGGATGTCATTTTCCATAGTAAGAAACGAACGATCCTATAACTAGGTCAATTGGGGTGGTTCTTTTTATCTGCCTCGTGAGTACTTTAAACAATACAACAGTTTTGCCCTATTGATCATCACACACACTTAATTTTTGTTTACCTTAGACATTTTTTATTTCATGCAAGAACCTTTTGTTTTTTGCTAACAGATATCGCACAGAGATGTAGTTGTATTTTCTCGTTTATTTCGTTATGTTTTTACTCTCCTTCTTATTTTCTTTGTACCATAATGTAAATACTCAACCCCCTCACCCTTCCATACCTTTTGTGTTTTGGTCTTCGTAAGTGTCCATTTTCTACTTGACGTACAGCTTGGAAAACGACGAGGGAAAAAAAAAGTTTCCTTACATTGTGACCAGAACAAGGTCTTTTTCAGTTGAGGAAAATACATACATGGTGGAGGCCTTATTGATCGCATTGTTGTCCTTAATGTCCGTGGATGTTAAGGAACGGTCGAAAGAGGCCATAATGTCAGCCAATATCTTAATATCCGCAGACAAATAAAAAGGTCATCTCAAAAGATTTCTGATTATAATATATTATCCTTTCGACGGTGAGAAAATAGACAACTAACACCTTTTTCGAAATAGCAATGTAGTTTTGTTTTATTGAATGATGTACTCTTGAAATAAACGAGCAATCAAAATGAATAAATAAATAGGTCTACGGACATTAAGTGATACGCGGACATTAAGCTCATTAACTAATTAGCGGACATTAAAGCTTTTCGACCGTTTCTTACTGTCCGCGGATGCTTAAAATAAATAAATATATAAAGAAAGAAAGAAAGAACAACAAAAGAAACAAGACAGAAAGAAAGGAAAAAGAGAAAAGAAAGAGATGGAAAGCGAAACCGTATGAAATGGTATTTAGTAATTCACATATATTAAGGCCTTTACCTTTTTCCTTTATTTCTTTCTTTTTTCTTTAATTTTTTTGGACATTAAGGAACGGTTGAAAAAGGTCTTAATGTCCGCATATTACTTAAAGTTCACATACCTATTTACTTATTTGTTTTGATTGTTTAATTTTTCATGCATTCATCAAATGTATGTACATGTATGTATGTATGTATGTATGAAAATTTAGTAAATAAGCAGAAATCAATAAATAGACTAGACTAATGTGTCATACATTCTTTAAGTAGTATCAGAAGACCATTAAAATTCCTAGAATTAATCAGGATCAGGGGTTTAGTCTAGATGTACATTAATCAAATCACGGTGTTTCTATCGACTGTGTACCGAACGGAAGGAGTTGTTTGCAGGCATCTCAGCGTTCGTTAGGGGCAGATATCCGGGGCCATTAAGGGCCATTATTCTGAGATAAAACAATCATCAACATTTGTGAGGATAAACCTTCAAACAATAACAAAGTTGTAACAATTTGAAAGAGTAAATTCACCTGCTGATTCTTCCAATGTCAATTACCACATTACATGACAACCAGAATATGATAATATTTCGAATGCGCCAGCGACGTACTCGGTCTTTAGATATAATCATATGAGATCTAAAACAGATTTTGAAACGTGAGTCATTGTGTTCAATGTATTGATAAATATCAGATGAAGTTGTTCAAATGTCAATAATTTCTTTAATCATTGACTAAACTAGGCACACGAACTGAATCATAATTTGTTTAAAATATATATGTATCAGGGATGAGGACGACAAATCTCCCAAAGAACCAGTGTCTCTTACATTGATAACTAGATAACCTGGCTGACCATTGATAAAATGGTCGAACAATGATAACTAGATAACCTGGTCGAACATTGAAAACTAAATAACCTGGTCGAACATTGATAACTAGATAACCTGAAGGAACATCTTTGGAATCTTGGTTATATTGTCTAGGTTTTTTCTTTCTTTTTTCTTCTCATAAATCTTCAATGGAAAAAGCATATTATTTGCAGATTTTTCTCAAAATTTGTAACTTCTGAATGAATAATAATCGTTCTACCATGTAATGTGCGGTTATTAATTATAAATTTTAAAAAATTATGTTAGAACATTATAAATGAATTTCATTCTTGTGCCATCTATACACTTTTTACTTTTTTTCTGATGAGTTAAACAGTCTTCATACAGTTATAGCTCTGAAAAATAATCGTAACATTCTTTTTGTAGATGTCAAAAATAATCGATAACATGTATTTCTGTAGATGTCATAAATAATCGATAACATGTCTTTCTGTAGACGTTATAAATCTTTCCAAAGATCTGCCCGTGTAGTTTTGCAATAAAATGTGTCTAAACCAGTCTGGTAGATGCTAATGTGTCTAAACCAGTCTAGTAGATGTTAATGAAGCACAAAATTAAAGTCGAGGTGTTAGGTATGTATGAAGTGTTAGAGTAAATCCATTTAGCTAAGTTCAAGTTGACACAATTGATAAGGACTACTGAGAAATACAAAAACTCAGTGTGGATATTGCAGTATTTTTTTTATGATACCGGCAATAACATTTTAGACGTTGAAACTGACATTTTAACATTTTGTATGACAGGACAAAAAGGATATAGTCATATTTAAACAGTTTTATCAAATTTTTGAATGACATTCCTCAGAGAGAAGGACATAATATTTTGAAAACTGTACAGAGGGATTATTTCATCATCACACTGGGTGGTCGGCGGATTCAAGCTGTCACATACGTGAAGTTAGACACCGTGACATAATCTGTAAGAGGTAGGACACAGTGTCTAAGTGGGTCTATGTGTTTATAATCTCCCTCACCATAATCCAGCAGATTATTGAATGCTACCGTACATTGCCTGGTGATGATATTGTATGGTAAAAATCACAGTAATATTAGTATTATTAAGATTTTAAAATATGTTTGGTCAAGCACACATGGGACACACACACACACACACACACACACACACACGCACGCACACGCACAAGCATACACAAATACAGGAAGAAGTTGTATATACTTCAAAGGACATTTAAATATACCAAGATCAATCTTCCCATCTCTCCCAGCTACTGTCTGTCTTATCTCTGCCAAGTATTCCATTTATCTAGTGTATACTAGTTTCTTTGATCTTTTATCTATCTATCTATCTATCTATCTATCTATCTATCTATCTATCTATCTATCTATCTATCTATCTATCTATCTATGGGCTAGATAATTGGGTATATACTTGTCATTCTATTCAAATGTGGATGCATTTTCACCTACAAGCAGATGTAAACTAAGTGTACACTAAATTCTGTATGGCTCTGTCTGTCTTTCTATATGTATGTACACTGAAATCTGTCTTAGAGGACAACTCTATATAATGGACAAGTGCTCACACTATTCTATTACAGCCTTCTCCGAATGAAATTGTTCTCATATAGAGTTGCTTGGTCGAGTGTAGTGCCCTGGCAGAAGGCGAGAGCACTATACTCCACTAAACAACACTGTAGGAGGACAGTTCCAAAGAGAGCACTATACTTCACTAAACAACACTGTAGGAGGACAGTTCCAAAGAGAGCACTATACTCCACTAAACAACACTGTAGGAGGACAGTTCCAAAGAGAGAAGGCAATAATGTATTAAGTATATCACATGACGTCTGTGACTGTTACGTCATATAACGTCAACGCGTGGTAATAGTGCCCGCTGGAACAGGTATTATTCCCCGTAGTCAAGATTAGCATCGTGTTAGCATCGTGTAAGAGAAAATGCTGACTGTCTGAAAATAGATCCCTGTTGTTAGCCAGTCAGAACTGGAGAATTAATCATGTGAAATATTAAAAGACTATATTAACGAACCTCTTTTCTATATCTCACTGCCTGATTTAACCTCTATATAAAGGACCCATATCCACAAAGGGCATTTTTTGTCTCTTGAAAGTCCAGCTTCCAAGATAGAAACTCTCCGTTGAGATCAAGTACGTACATGAAAACATACAGTCTAGTTCAACCATGCTCTGGCGTTGCTCCAGTCATAACACGGTCCGTTGTATGGTGGAGATCTCGCGAAACGTCGCGATAGTCTGGTTAAACGAATCTATTAAACATACACAGATACAAAGAAAAATACACAAATATATGTGAATCGGAATAACTGTACGTTCTCTTTATGAAAATATGACTGCTATCGAGAGGCGGTCATTCAGACAATTTTCACAATGCTCATATCTGCAGAATTGAACTGAATGTATCTGCATATTTATCACGGTGAACACATTCAAATCAAGAAAAATTCGTACATTGAAGCTTTGTGGTTGACATCTGTCCAATCGATGGCATAAAAGAATTTGGAAATCTGTTTAATTAAAGTTTTGACATGAATCTTAGTTATATCTAATGTATCCACTCTTGCTTAAATTGTATCTTTTTTAAAACATAAAATAAACAGGAGTATCTAAATATATGGGTCAGAATAGTTTTGTTTTTGTTTGTTTTGTTTGTACTTAGTAAAATTATATTGAAAAATTATATCAAAATGTATCCGCAAAATATCCGCAAAACGCCCTCTCGTTCGCAAACTTGCCTAAGAGTCACATATTTCACAGATAGCTTAACCAACGTTAGCTTAGATTTAGTAGCAACGTATTTTAAAATTTGAAGTGAATGTAAATTAACACTTATACGGTATATATCTCATCTGGTTTATGAGAAAAGATATAGTCACCCATTCTTGACATAGGACTCTTCGGCACTTACGAAGGATCAGAATTGATTATCGAAATTAAGTTGGGATTACGAATGTTTAAAAATCGCCAGCTTGACATGAAAGATTATATTTTCTCGACATACTGTCCAGCACAGTTCTGTTGAATCATTCTTTCTACCTGTCCCCGGCGTTACAATTTATATCCTTGAAAAGTTAAACGCGGATAAGTCTCTTCCTGTGATTATTTGTAGAAATGATGCACAAATTGAAAGAAGTATGCAGAGAGAAAGAAAGAGAGAGAGCAAATCATGTTGTTTTCTATTTTGAAGCTGCGCGTAAGTTTCACATAATTTGAGAAATTGGGAAAAGGCATTAGTCGCTATTTAATAATTTGTGTAAAAAATGTTTTTTTGTTGTTTTTTTTTTTTTTTTTGGGGGGGGTGGGGGTGGTGTCATATGATTTTTATTATTCCACGTACATAGGTAGCAGTGGGTCAGGAAACCATCCCACTGACTAGCTGTTTAACAGTTTGATAAACTATAACTTTTGCACGTGCTAAAGAATTTGTCTTGTATAATGAAAACAGCATCAAACAAAATGTGAACGTTTACATAATTGATCAATAAAACAATTAGCAAACAAAACCATTTACTTATATATACATTCACTTATTCATCCATCCATTCATCCATACATACATCCTTATGCTTGTCTCCCTTGGCGGCTTTAAAGAGATAGAATACACGTATACATTTAAATCAAGCGAAAGGTACATGTTATGTTAAATGATCTTTTATAAATCCCCTCCCTCCAGATAAGTGCAAAATTAATATAATTAGAACCGAAACCTATATGATTGAAGTTTACAAATTCCTATTTTCCCCATGACATCCGCCGTGATAATGATGAAAAGGGCAATGTTAAAGACAATAACTGGGTGAAAACAGCAGCAGCAATAAATGTAATTTGAAAACCATAATTTGCATTAGGACGAATACAGGTTTTGACAAAGACCATAATCTGAAAATGTCCACTCATTAATTGGTATGATATTCCAAAGATAAGTTAATTAGGCACGTGACCATTACAATAGGAACAAGTAGAAGAAGAAGAAGACGCAGGCAAGGGATTCCTAAACATTCTTTACAATCTTAAAATTATTCATGATATTTTGTTCCCAATAAGCGGTACGACCCCGTAGAAAGCATTGCATTCGTGACCTTGAACGCGTGAAAGGATGTTAATAGGTATGTATATGTGTTGAGGTATGTGATGATTCTTAGAAGAAAAGACATTGGTTATATACACAAAGTAGCATACATTAAGGGAATCACGTCAACGTTAATTGCATTAAACTTAACGTACGTCAAGGATGGTGTCAACCAAAAGATAAGTTACATACACATGGACACTACAGACCTCAGAAGAAAAGTCAATGACAAGGGATTAAACCCGAGTACTAAAGTCCAACACACAATTTGAACTGAATGTCTTCAAATTTGATCAAAGATTAATGTTTTCACCCAATGAAAGATTCTGGCGAAGCAATAAATCTCTGTACTGAACAAAGACTATAGAGTGGTTTCAAATGAGGCTTCAGATCTTGTGTAAACACTCACTAATGAGTGGGGCATGAAAGATTCTCCATTTCTCATCAAGTCATTCGTGAGGGAAATGGCTTTAAAATATAGTGTTAAAAGACACGACTTGATATATCTTCCAAGCTGTTTGTCGATTCACGCCCACCGTCAGCATATCGCCGGGCAATAAATCGCCGGCAGTCCGATCCGATTCCCGCAGTCCCACCTTTACCTGAACACTTATCAGTGTTTCATGAACAATCTACAGCCTGAACAATTCTAGACGTGTATCATGTCCCCCGTGCCTCACAAAACACTTGTACACCTGTTACCTCAAGATAATGTGGAGAGAGAGAGAGAGAGAGAGAGAGAGAGAGAGAGAGAGAGAGAGAGACAACCAGAGCAACACAAAATAGACCTCTTCTTATGTCAAACACATCAAGGTATGAGATTTCGACAAAATGTACTGAATTTAAATTATTAAAAGAGAACTTTGTAATTAGTTTGAAACAAATAATAATGAGAAATAAATGTACGTTTACTTTCTATTTTTTTTTTACTTATATATATCAAGAAATCCCTTCACTTTCGGTATGTATTAGGCCGCAAAAAAATCGCAAGACCGCAGACATGATGGGCAGCTCAACCGATTGTTTTATTTAGATAATAATAATAATAATAATAATAATAATAATAATAATAATAATAATAATAATAATAATAATAATAATAATAACAATAATAATAATAATAATATTTATTTATTTGGCTTTTAATTTCCGACTATTCGCGGTACAAACAGAAATCTAACAAGCTGAGCTGAGGCAAGGTATAGTGCTCAAGGTACTCGAAACACCCCGACAGCACTGAGGTTAGGAATCGCGACCTACAGGCTACGTGCCAGACGCTCTGCCAACAGAACTTTCCTGTTCCTCAAATGATAGGATAACAATTATAGACCCATTTAACAGGTGCTTACAGCCCATTGTAAGGACCTGAGTAACTTCAAAGTTTTCGTAGAAATGATTGGCATTTTACAAAATATTTCTTAACTAAATTTTGAATAAAGGAGTAATCCTCCGATGTTACACATGGTGTAAATATACATATAGTTGTCATTCAATACCTCGTAATTTCAGACTGACTTGAAATTTTGCTACAAACATTCTGTACCGTTTCTTTTACTTCCTTGAAAACTACAATCCAGTTTTGTAAATCAGACAAAAATAATAAGCATTAAACACATTCTGTCCTATGTATGAAGTCATATAAAAGAAATGGTCGGTTAAACGTATATCGGATTAATGAGACTATAATGTATGTTCATACGATAGTTCGCCAAAGCCAATCTTCGGATGAAGTTTGAGACAGACAACGTAACGTATCCGACAGGTTGTGGCCATCTATACCCAGTCACTGGAACTAAAATAATGGGAAACCCATTGAACATGACTAGGTTTAATTCACCAGAGAAAACAAGGATTAGTGACAACAGTGACGTAAAGCAATGTACAACTACCGGTATATGCCAAGATCTGATTAGGGGAGAAAGCCTGGATAATTTCTATCGGAATCAGAAGTGAACAGTGGCTGGTAGTGGTATTTACTTTATTGGCAAGAGATATGATTTGTTAACGGTCGCCACTCCACTCCACACTTTTATTACGGCAACACATGTTCCTGGAGCGAGAATTCGCATACAGAACATTCGATAACGTCCTAAAAGGGTCCAAAGGGTTATCATCTTAATGTACAATTATTTGAATTAAGAGCAAAATCGAGTGCTCCCTGTAACTTTTTGCCCCGGAAGTCACGTGTTGATACTAAGCGTTAAGCAGACTAGAATGAATTCTCTTGAACCACACCTCTTGGCGCTGTTAACTGTAGACCCTTAATTAATAAATCATCAGACACATACGCAAGAGGATCTTAAAGAGTATATTTGTATCTAACAAAACTTTGATATCGTGCAGACGAAAGTAACATAAAGGGGAAGTTGTGATTAGGGACAGCACTGCTTTTTTATGTAATAACCTGAGTTGAACAAAGAATCTCTTAGAAAACTGGCGATTCTACTCCTATCATTTCAAGAACAAGTTAAAAAATGGAGTGTTTAATATATTCTTAGTTCATACATTTCTTAAGATGAAATTTCGAAACACGTTGGCATTAGAAACGAAAGCAGTAGTAGTAACAGTAGTAGCAGCAGTAGTAGTAGTACTAGTCGCAGCAGTAGTACTGGCAAAAGTAGCAGCAACAGCAGCAGTAGTAGTAATAGTAGCAGTATCAGTAGCAGCAGTAGTAGTAATAGTAGCAGCAGCAGTAAGGGCCGTCGTAAGGGGCGAGCGACCGCCCGGGGCGCCAAGTCCGGCGGGCGCCGTTTCGCGGAGTTTGCGCTATTTTTTTCTAAATGGGGGGCGCAAAAAGGCGACGCTCGCCCAGGGCGCCTTTTCGTCCAGCGGAAACTTGCGACGGCCCTGGCAGCAGTATTATTAATAGCAACAGTAACAGTAGTAACAACATCAGTGGTGGTAGTAGTAGTTGTAGTAGTAATAGCAGCAGCAATAGTATTAGTGATAACAGCAGTAGTAGCAGTATTAGTAACAGAAGCAGTAGTAGTAACCCCAGTATCAATATTAGCGGTAGTAGCAGCAGCGGCAACAGTAGTAGTAGCAGCAGCAGTCAAAGTAGCAGTAACAGAAGCAGTAGTAGTAGCAACAGCAGCAGCAGTAGTAGTAGTAGCAACAACAGCAACATTAGTAGTAGTAGCAGTCTAAAGAGCAGCAGCAATATCAGTAACAGAAGCAGTAGTAGTAGTAGCAACAACAGCAGTAGTAGCAGTAACAGAAGCAGTAGTAGTAGCAACAACAACAGTAGTAGCAGTAGCAACAGCAACAGTAGTAATAGTAGCAACAATAGCAACAGTAGTAGTAGCAGCAGCAGCGACAGTAGTAGCAGCAGCAGTCAAAGTAGCAGTAACAGAAGCAGTAGTAGTAGTAGCAACAACAACGACAGTAATAGTAGTAGTAGCAACAACAGCAACAGTAGTAATAGCAACAACAGCAACAGTAGTAGTAGCAACAACAACAGCAGCAGTAGTAGTAGCAATAACAGCAACAGTAGTAGTAGCGACAACAACAGCAGCAGTAGCAGTAGCAACAACAGCAGTAGTAGTAGTAGTAGCAACAACAGCAACAGTAGTAGTAGAACAAAAACAACAGCAGTAGTAGTGTCAACAACAATAGCATTAGTAGTAGTAGCAACATCAGCAGCAGTAGTAGTAGTAGCAACAACAACAGCAGTAGTATTAGCAACAACAAGAGTAGTAGTAGCGGCACAGTAGATAAATTGCAGCACAGTAGTAGTGGTAGCAGCAACAGTAGTAGTAGTAGCAGCACAGTAGTAGAAGTAGCAGCAGCAGCAACAGTAGTAGTAGTAACAACAGCAACAGTAGTAGTAGCAACAACAACAGCAGCAGTAGTAATAGCAACAACAGCAACAGTAGTAGCAACAACAACAGCAGTAGTAATGGCAACAACAACAGCAGTAGTAGTGGCAACAACAACAGCAGTAGTAGTGGCAACAACAACATCAGTAGTAGTGGCAACAACAACAGCAGCAGTAGTAGTGGCAACAACAACAGCAGCAGTAGTAGTAGCAACAACAGCAGCAGTAGTAGTAGTAACAACAACAGCAGCAGTTGTATTAGCAACAGAAGCAGCAGTAGTAGTAGTAGCAACAACAAGAGTAGTAGTAGCAGCACAGCAGTAGAAGTAGCAGCACAGTAGTAGTAGTAGCAGCAGCATTAGTAGTAGTAGTAGCAGCACATTAGTAGAAGTAGCAGCAACAGCAGCAGTAGTAGTAGCAACAACAAGAGTAGTAGTAGCAGCACAGCAGTAGAAGTAGCAGCACAGTAGTAGCAGTAGTAGTAGCAGCAGCAGTAGTAGTAGTAGTAGTAGCAGCAGCAGCAGTAGTAGTAGTAGCAACAACAAGAGTAGTAGTAGCAGCACAGTAGTAGAAGTAGAGGCAGCAGCAGTAGTAGTAGTAGTAGCAGCAAAAGCAGAAGCAGTGAAAATGTTGCTAATAATGTGGAAGAAGTTTAAGATGAGTAAAAAGAGACAGTTAAAATAAAACGCACAATGACTGTGTTAACAATGACAGCTGCAACACAATTAAATATATAGACTGACCGCTTTAGAAAAGAGAATTAAACGTATTTGTACATTTATCACAATCTCTTAATTTGAAAAATGCATACGTGCAGCTTTATAGCTTTGTTATCGTTCTTGTTTGTTGCTTTGTTTGTTTTTTAGTTTATGAGGGAAATTTGCTTGAGCGCATATATGATTGTTTCTCGATCCACAGAATATGCAATGTATGTACTTGCAATAATTGATGCAACTTTGTTCAATAAATATTGTTTACCTCATTAACTGTTAAGGTTGCATCTAGTGCCATTACTACTACTGTTGCAATCGCTGCCCTCTTGTGATATGAACTTCAGTGACAAATACCTAGCACCCCCCCCCCCCTCCAAAAAAGAAAAAAATAAAAAAAATAACGTGTAGTCAAACAGCAACTTTAATTAATGTACCATAAAAATGTGAGTAGCAATCATTGCCGCGGAAACAGAAGGGTGCCCTTCTGGAAACGAAGTGCTACTTTTGCATCAGTGCCGGTTTTGTATAGTTTATTTTTCTTGTTCTAAAGGAAATATTCGTTCATTTTTGGGGAATACCTTCTGCCAATTTCAAATATAGAAATAGAGTACCACACTGAAGTTTAGCCCGTGCTTTATAAACAACCTCTCCACCTGTTTCGACAGTCCTTTAGTTTTAAACCCTTTGGCAAAATGTAGCTGTAAATTTCTTAAATATTTACATTGAAACAATTAGAAACCACTTCATATTCTTTTGAAGGGGAGAAAACATTATAATTTTAAATTAGGCGTTGTAATAGCCATACGTTAATATACCTTAAGGCGTCAAGAAATTAATTTGTTGATAGCGATGTGATTAGCAAGGTATTTATTGATTTCAGGTTGTTCGCTGACTGCTTTCTCTCACAGACTTGTGTGTTTACCATTAACTGCCTCGATTACCGAGCAAATCTACTGGCAATATTCTCAAATGTTCCGTGGCCGGCTGCTCATTTCGCCCGCCTGGGTAAAGTGATAAAATAATCCCCTTCTTCCAATTGGCTGTCAATCAAATACAAGTTGAATCCCAAAACGAGGCTCCCTAAGAACTTAGCTTCAGATATGAACCATTATCTCTAAGATGAAATCTGAACTGCTCCTTGTCACATAATAGTAGCATATTAAGTAGATAGAGTAGGAACTTTGAAAGTATTACACAAGTTTGGACTTCATTACTGATTTTCCGTTGATTGACATAGGCGAGTAAATGTGGTGGAATATCATATTAATGCACTCTGCAGCTTTCTCTTTTATTCGTATCTAAGTGAAAAAGAAACCGCAGCTTTGTTTAATGATTTTCTTTTTATGCTTCGCAGTTTATAAAAAGAAAATGATGTGGTCATTCATGATGACAGAACTTGAGTCAATGAGTAATGGTTATATTTTTTTGTAAATCAGAAAACTTTCGTCTCGAAACATAACGGAAAACTTATTTTTAAAAAATACAACGATTTCTTAGTGTGGAAAGACACTTACTTTTGAAAAAAAAGAGAAAATTTATCCACACAAATATGGAACAGCACTACATAGCGGTCGTTCCAACTTCCGTTGTGCTGACAGAGGAAAAGAAGGGATTTTCATTGTCCCCTTTTTCAATAGAACACATTCTGACCATGAGACAAGGGGACCTTACATTGAAAGATCCCCTTAGCCGGAAAGGCAAAGGTTTTGGTTTCCACGAGTCGAACTGTTCATC